>CM037461.1:12756625-13356625 GCA_021014325.1 Plazaster borealis
GTAACATAGTGACCACTTTGGACGCTATTTCCAACATGCACAACGACTGAAAGTAAGCGATACTGTGATTGTTCATTGAGACTGCCACAATGCCGAGTCAAGTCAAGAACAACTTGGATATTTATTTTGTGTGTTATTTTTTCAGCTCTGAAATTTCGCCATCGGAATCGCTTTAATTGAATAATTAAAACTGATGGGGTATCTAACATTCGACTTCGGAGGGTTGTCACTCCCTTGTTACATTGACAACATAATTGTTCAAGTGGGATGTAACGAAAACAATCTTTAACATTGTTTTCCAAAGATGCATGCGAGGCTGCGACCATTAACGACGTACAGGTTGTATTTACTGTTGAGGCTTTGCGGCACAGCATGCATCTCGATGTTTCCTGCATAACAAAACGTGGCGACACATCCGCATCATGCAAAAAACTGCAAACATCATGTGAGGTTAAAAACTCCGCCGCGTCTTGCTGTTCACCTGGATCAAGCGACAGAACCGAAGCACATACTCTGATATGTTTGATAATTGGTCTAAAGGCAACCGGGGGACCCGTTTTATTCTTAAGGAGTTCAAATATTTCTATGATATTTCTTTTGAATTGATTCAAATTAGGTATTTGACTAGTATTCCTTTGAATTTTAACGTACACAGGTAAAAGTGCCTGAATTGATGAAATCCACCAGCAGGAGATTGAATTATTACATATTCCTTTCCCAAGTGGGAAAAGCTGCCTGTAATTAGACTTCCTCGTAGTTGCTGCTGATGTGCACGTTGTCATGCGATCTTTATCTGCATCAAGTTTATTTTTTGGAGTGCTCGTTAGAAGTGGTGCATCTTTGAATTTCATTTGTTTTGCTGGGGGCTTGAGGTAAATGCCCTCTTTACCTGATCTGCGAACCCTCTTCGACCATTTCTCTGAAGCTAATTTCTGCGGTTGTTTATTTATTTTTTTTGTCTTTTGCTTGCAAAAATTGTCAACAAATTCTCTATGTAAAGGTATTAAATCGTTCTGGAAAATTGAAACAAGGTTAATGGAGATGACTGCATCTTTCATACTGCAATTTGACGCATTTGACTTCTCCCATACTTTTTTCAATTACTCCCTGCGTCCTGTTGTTTGTTGAAATATTTTGATATTTTAATTGTTTTAATGCGCAGAACATATCTGTGTATTGTGCATATGGTTCACCTGTACCGTGACGGCCAAGATTACCAAGAAGAAGTCCTGACCAATTAGCGACTGAGGGAAGTGCATATTTTATAAGATAGTTCATGAATGGTTTACTATAGTAAACATTTAGTGATGGATTTCGTTCCTGATTTGAATCATTTGGACTATCAATGAATCGTTGGGCTTTGTTTATAATTCTTTCAAAACGTTGTTTAAACGGAGAGTTAGGAGAGGTTTCAATGAATTTGGTTTGGTTAACGTTAGTGTCAATTTGGTCGATTTCCTCAATCTCTGGATCTGATTGGGAGTCTTCGAAAATGAAACTAAGCTCTGCTCCTTGACTTTCTATTTTCTCTTGCAGTTTATGGTAACTATCGTATACTTTAGGAGTATTCTCTTTAGAAAGCAGTACAATTGCTAAATGGTAAATAATATTGTCGACCTCTCCAATATTTTTAGACTTAACCAGAATACCGATCCAGTACATACCATCTTTAAAATTTCTCCGATAATGCTTTCGACACTGTTTACATGCATTTTTTGTAAAGTGGCTCGCACAGTGATGGATGAACAATTGGTTTAAATCTGTAGATGATGCAATGCCGGTAACAACCCTATAACAACGTTTGAAGTATTGAAGAACCTTTTCTCCTGTGAATGAATGGAGCACTGCTAAAAATAGCATGACACTCCCGTCTATCATTATTAAAAGGGGATTCTTGACCCGATTGTGCCCATAAATACGCTGCTCCGAATACAAGAATGAAGTTAAGAAATATGAAACAGAAACCATGCTCTGGTCTGTTGTTACCAGTGAAGCTATTACCAAAGGCGCCTTACCACGTTCGGGGTGTCTAATTACTAGAACGTACAAAAGATACTTTTTTGAACTCCCAAAACATGAATTATTTCTTAAAATTGATCCAGTAGCATCAAGATAGATAATGTCTTGTCTGGATATTGTATGATAAATTTTCAAGCTAGCGTAAGAATACATAATTACGGATGGTGGGATGAGATTTACGTTTCTTAAAATACCTGGAAGTTTGCCGCCCTCTTTGTCTTGATTATCGAATATTTGCAACAGACCCTGTATCTCATCCTTAGATACTCCCTTGATTTCTTTTGCCTCACTGGAAATCTTTTGTAAAACGGTCTTACTATGGGCATCACTCCCGCAACCTGAGAAAAAAACATCATCCTTCATTATCCCAAGATTGTCTAAATATTCTCTACGTGGCTTTTTATATTTCAAAGTCTTTTTCATTTTATCTCGTTGATTAGCACGAACATATCTGCCTTTTATTTCTGATTTACGGTGTTCAGGGTGACCAGAAAACTTAACCTTAACCTTCAATTTGTCTTGATGGCTCATTTTTAATTTAAACTTAACGTTACAATTACTGAAATTACAATAGCCATTTGCAGAAAATGCAAACGTAGACAACCTCTGGGGATTTGGAGCACTAATATAGTGGCGGCGAAATTGTAGTGAGCAATATGGATGTAATTTATGCAGGGGTTTTGAAAAAACATTTACCCAGTTTGATGGAAGTGTGTGGCCTGTTTGATTTGTTCTCAACTTCTGCCATTTCCTGTTATCAATGTACATATAACAATCATGAGAGGGGGGTGAGTTGACTGTCCTTAATTTATCTTTAGGTCTGTGAATTAACTTAGTTTTCTTTTTGCTACACATTTCATGTATAGTCTTATCTGGAATGCCAACACAGTCTGAACTGTCATTGTCACTGGTCTCGTCTTGTGAATACTCCGAATGGTCGACGTCTGTGGGGTGTTGTCCAATGCGGGTGTCATAATGGTCTTCGTCTCTAATAGGTTGTGAATCGGATGACTGTGAAAAGTAGCTATCGTCATCTGTTGGGGCTTCCACCTTATTGTCTATTTCAGCAGTCTGGTTTTCAAATTCCCCGTTGTCATAAAAATCACTTGTTTCCTTGGAACTGTCACTTTCTTCACAAGTTGATTTGTGTCCATTTGCTTCATCTCTAGCATTTTGATTATTACTATCTTTTGTTGACGCGTCCATCTTGTTTACGTGATCGTTCATATTATCACTGTATTCATTTTTTCCGTTGTCATTAACAAAGTCTGTTTCCTGATGACGATTGCTATTTTCCCTCGATTTATAACCATTTTTATTATCGTTTTCATTTTGATTGTTGCTATTTTCTTGTGACATATCCATTTTGGTCATTTGATCGATCATATCATCAGCATATTCATTTTCTTCATTGCTCATGTCATCATCCCTGTGCTCAAACACTAATTCGTTTTCATTACATCCATTAAAACCGCAATAAAATGTAACATGTTCCATAAAGGAATCACCTTTTCTCTCTGGCTTCAGATCCAGGCAGGTGTAGTGGTACCATTCCCCACATTTATCACATGCAACCATACTTAGGTTTCTATTAAATGTTTTTCGGCATATGCAGTATAAGGCTTTTTTCTTCTTTTCCACTTTTTTCTTTGTGGGGGCCGCCTCCGCACGTTTATTGAATATCACCCTGACCATTTCTTTTATATTGTGTCTATTTGTTGACCACAATATCCGGACAATCTTCATACCCTTCTTTGTATCTATCCTAACCCATCTAACAGAAGATTTAACGAATGGTACACACCAATTTGGCAGAGTTTTTGATTTAAGATCATGCTTTGTTATATTATTACCAATGACTTCGGCGAGTTTCTTGATTCTATCGTTGGGAATATCTGGAATTTGATCTCCTCCACCTCCAGCATTTACTGGTTTCCTTCCAGTGGCCTTATTTGCCTGCAATGGTAAATAAAATATAAGCCTACATCAGACGAAGATACGACTCTTCTTTTTCCTAGATATGCAGTATGATCAGCGCTGCACGATGATTGTTAAACTGAAGCCTCAAGCAACCCACCCCCAAGATGAATGGATAGCAAAGGGCACATTTAAAAACCTTTACAAAAAGTAGGAACATTTTATCAGGGCCGACTGTAACCCAAATTAATTAAAAGCTATATACCTCAACTAATTTGATCTAAAATATTTGCCTTACAAAAAATAAATACGCTGATATAACAATGAGCTTACGTTTTACTTAGGTTTCTGCTAATTTAACTCGAAAAGCGGCCCAAAAACATTCTGGTATTTTGCAAGGTGGACATCAAGTGGATTGGGTTATTTAGTGTTTCAGTAATAATCCCCGAAAGTGTCAAAGATTGAACCCGGAAATGCATATTGGGTACCAAAGTCCACATACTAACACTTCCTAAAAACACACGTATTATTTAATTCAAGTAAAAAAAACCATTGTATATATTGAGATTTTGTTTCTAATTGTTATACTTCCGTACCGTATAACCACAGCATACCGTAATGACCAATACTCACCAATCAAAAGCAAATTTGTATTTAACGAGACTACAACATCAAAAATATATATACCCACATTTATGTATGTGTAAACCTTTTTTTAACTCAAATTAATTTGGAAAACAGTCGGCCTAACAAATAAAATTATTCTCTGTGATGACGACTCATACTTCTGGATCATTATGTTAAACGCCGCCTCGAAAGTCGTTTATAATACTCCTAATTATTGTTCTGCTGTTTCTTCCTATAGTGCATCGGGGTTTCATTATTTCACAAAATGATTTGATTTGTTTAGAATTACCTTTATGTTTGACATAACACTGCGAGAGGATTTGACGTGCATTGGATGCTTTGCATGATAGTGGTCACTGAAGCCGCTATCACCGCGGCAAAGCCTTTGGCACATAAAGCATCTGACGAAAAAGGGTTGTTTCTGCCTCGTTCCCACTTCACGATTTGACCTTCTATTCGTCCTGTTCTTATTCTGCAAATGATTTAAACACATTGATACAAATCATGTTAACTAAAAGCATCCAGCTTGTGCGCGAATAACGAAATGGATCAAATACAGGCTCAATTTAAATATTCAACTGCATGCAATAACATTTACTGTATTATGCAATGCACAATTGCGAGCATCGGATACGCATATTATTTGCGATTTGCGAAGTCTCTTCAGGGCCACCATACAACCTCATGGTGGAGATGGAAACTTAGCACAGCTATGGTCAGTTGTAACTGGAGCGGAACATCGCGGTCCACCAATTTTGTGCAGTCGAAACTTGGTTCTACACAATGGTAGATAGGCCTACGTCCAGAATGTTACGTTACGATATTGAACAAATTAGGTTTAAAAAAACGTTAATAGTTATATTTACCGAGGAAGCTGTTGACCTTTTAGAACTTTCAGGTAGATGAGATGTTGCTTGAAAGTTGTCCCCAAATCTGATGTCCTCCAAGCATCCCGTGTTACAGTCAACACTTCTCGAACATGCCCTTTTTCGGATTGTCTTGACCTTTGGTGTCTTGGGCGAGGTCTTTTGAATGTTGTCGGTGCGAATATTGTTCTGCATAAGACAACAAGGTATAAAATTTATTTTTCATATTTCTCACACTCCATAAACTCCAGGGTCGGAATTGACCCAGTCAGGGTCCCATGTGGCTTGACCCATTTCTGGTTTACATGACCCAAAATCTTTGTAAAAAAATGACACAGAAAAGGATCAAATTGACGCAGAAGCGGCATTCAACCTGAGTACCATTGTTGAACCATTTTACTGGGCGGCCTGCCCTAGGAATAGGCCAGGCCGCCTGATTCAGGGTCAATTCTGACCAAGGAGTTTTTAGAGTTGTCAGATTTCTGAGGAACGGTGAGTTGTTGTTTGTACGGTTTCTTCTTTTGCGTAGAAATAACTGCTCCAGATATTTAAAGATATCAAAAAGGTACCACGTTTTGAATGAAATTTCCAAAGGTTCTTTTTATACAGCATTAAAACAAAATACAGTTCAAAATACCATCGTACCCCGGTATCCATTTCCCCCTATTCTTTTGCACTGCTGTCATCATGACTGCTGCAGTCGTTAGAAAAGAAGTTCGTAGCCTACTCGCGCCGCCACGCGTCGTCTATATACAATGTTTTTGGTTCACACCACTCGTCAAATATAGTGAGATGAGCTATAGTGGTAACCAGAGAAAAACAATAATATTCCTTCAATAACTTAGTTGGGCATGCATGTAAGTGTGACAGGTGGAAACTGTATGGTTTTGTTTTCTCAGATTAATGTGTTTAATTCCCCTTGATTTTTACAAAGAGGTAGACCGCCATGGTTTTACTCTTATATTTATTACTTCTTTGTCTTTCATGCCATTAGATTTCATTTTACAGTTTATTGCATCTGTGGGAGTGTTCTTCAGCCAATCTTAATTATCTCAATCTTTGCACCCCATGGTCTTTGTTTATTGGAGCTTGAGAAGTCACATGAAGTAGCACTATAGTCTCATTTGCATATTCCTTTGTATTGATAGTTGTTTCATGTTTATTCATTAGCTTAGTCATAGCCCAGGAATGCTGTACACTGGTTCCTGTGGTTTTTTTTTTTCATAATCTAAGTTCAGTTGTTCTCAAGACACCATTCTGCAAGGAGTTAAGTTTTAAAGAGATATAGTTTTGTACAGCGCTGGCTGCGCGCGGTTTCCACTGTTGGAAAAATGGAATAAAACACATTACAACTACATCATAATGCTGTTTCCAGTCTTGATTTTTGAGCTTGTTACAATACTAACACTACAGTTTGCCAGACAGGCGTGTGTGCGGGGGTGGGTGGGACTGCACTATTTCGAGACACTCGTTGAAATCTGGTTTATTATGAAACTTTCACCGATTTAAAATGATGCTCCTTGGTTTTGAATAAAGAATAGTCCAAAGGTATCAACATTAACTTAATAAGTTGAATTATTCGTTCTTTTTAAGTCGTAATGGCATTAGTACGAATATTACGGATGTATACCTTGTACAATGAAGCTTTTGGAAGAGGGAGGACATAGGTAACTGCACACCAGCCTAAGCAACTTGGACTCGGACCTGTCAACGTCTGTGCTCGATACCTGTAAACGATGTCAAAGAAGAAGACAAATTGTAACAGTATTTGTGCATTCGACCATATTATTTGTGTTGGCTCATAAAAGGTCAAAATACATCAGGAAAACACTCACTGCAAAAAACCGGACGAAATCTGGTGATAATTCTCTGCTGACTTTGCATAAGGTACACCTCGGCAACCTACACGGGTTCTTCCCTTCCGACTAGGTATCCGTAAATCTCCGACCTCCGATGTTGATGTCCTCAGTGTTGGATTTTCTTCTGTAAAAACATATAATATTAGCACATTCAATACAACACACAAGACACTGTCTGCACCTGTTTGTTGTTTGGGATGTATTAAAGTTTACTAACTTTGGGAGACATCTGGTCTTTAGGTAAAAGGGAGTCTAATTTGGGAGGAGATATCTTACAAACATGAATTTCGTAAAAATTGTAGTCATTTGAACAAGTGTGATATTTATTGATGGATTTTGTATGCAGTATAATATTTAATGAAAGCTTAGAACTTTGTATAATCTTTCAAAATACATATTTCACATTTAAATTTAAATTTCGTGTCAAATTGGCCAAAACAAGGGCCATGCATCTTTAACACTATACCTCAAGACGTTTTTTCTTTCTTTCTATCTAGCATTGTTTGTGTGAAAAACACTATGGTTTTTTTAAATCTCGCAACAAACCGTGAAAGATGACATCGTTTTAACAAGAGAAACATAAAGAAACAGAATTTGTGAGGTTGACAATAGGAAATAAAAGCGTGTAAAAAAAAAGAGCCGCTTCAATATTTCAGTTAGACGCGTTACCGATTAGCCAGTGTGAGTCTACATAACAATGGTTGCATCGTGTTTACGAACATTTCTGTTTTTGTTCAGTGTCTCAAACCTAATTTTCTATCTTTGTTTAAACAACAACTTTACGAAACGCTTAATATGATGCAGCTGTACAGGTAAAGTTTATGATTTGGTGCGCCAAGAAAACCTTAGGCCCCCTATGCTATTACTGTGTATAAAAATTACCGTTACATGTTGGGGAAGGGTGACTCTTTGGCACTTTACTCGGTGGGGAAGGGTGACTCTTTGGCGCTTTACTCGGTGGGGAAGGGTGACTCTTTGGCACTTTAGATGCAGATGCAACTTCAGTCAACATCTTTGCCAGCGACAGGTTTATCGCGTCTAAGAGAAGTGGACATCCTTCATCATCACTGATATGAATTCCATCCCTCCACCAAAGCCATTCCTTCCGTGTGGTGAAGTTGTCCGTGAGGTCAATGTACGTGACACCCTTCTCCCTGCAGATTCGATGTAAACGGTTGTTGTATCTGGCAACAGATGGACCATGTCCGTCTAGTCGGGGTATAATTGACGTAATTGCGACCTGAAGTAGAACAAGAAAACAAAACCAATTATTACCCAAAACAAGGGTGGGGCATGCGCGTACAGACGTAGACTGCCGCAGTCCGTAAGCTATACACCTCTTAATTTTAAACATCACATAAATCTGCCTAATGAATCTTTACCGGCATGAATTTACATGGTAATGAAGCAGTTATGGGAGCCGTATAGAGACTCCTTTGTCCGAGTAGGGAGAAACATAGGAATTGGCGACTAAAGACTATTCAATCAATGTTCAAGACACTAGAAATACCCCAACCGATTTTGCATGCCTCGATCGAACATTGATATCATAATTATAGTAATGTAAATAAATATGGTGCACATTTCTTTATTCATAGGCTACTACAAATCCTGTATTTGTGTTTTCACTCTGTTCACTCTTTTTTAAGTGTTATTGCCCTTTGTGCTTAATGGAAGTATGTGTCAAGCCATGACTGGAGAGAAAGAAATCTAACTATCTGTACAAGAAAGACTCTTTATTTATTTCTTTTCACGGGTCAAATTGATTTAGCCTGTTCTTGCATTTTCCTGGATGGGTCTTACTTGGTAATATGGCTGTAACAAATACATATTTAATTATAACAAATGTTTTCTTGCAGTGACACGTTGCTGATGATTTTGTACATGTATGCCTACTCACGCTGCTGTAACATTGAGTTTGTTATTTCGACTACGCATTGAGGGAAACAATTTTGTTTGTGATACATTTTGACCATGCACATAATTCCTTACAAATTCATACCTCAAAAGATAATCAGCAACCCCCACCAAAACTGAAAAGAAAAACAAAATGGGCAAAAAAAAACACGAAAATCAATTTGGGAGTGTCATTTTTTCCCCGTTCGTTGCACCGTTGTATCACTTTTAAACTCGAACAACAGTGCCCTTCAGCAGTCTGATACCTGATAATTGTATTTCGTAATCTTATAATGAGAATTTTTGTAAGAGCGAAATGAGTAATGCCACCTTCGGTGTAGATTCGTAATAAATGAAGTATTACAGGTTAAAATATGTCGATCATACCTTACTGTCTCTATACACCTCCCTCGCATAGTCAAGTAGGTTGATAAAGTCTCTGCACGTTGAATCGAAACTGCACTTCAAACTCGAAATGTTATTCGTCCCTACAGAGAATAAAATTACTGCAGAATCCACAAAAGCTGAATTGTGTCGAACTTCCTGAAATGTATATTTAAAACAGATGAAATGGGAAGCCAATTCAAATTATTTCTTTGTGCTGATATCACCGTTTTCTTTCCCATGATCAAGTCATCGATGTTCATTGGACCATGCTAACGCAATCGATAACATAGCAAGAAATGTACATTACAACAAGTTAAAACAAACAAATAAAGAACTCCGCATAAAGTTAAATAAAAAGAGGATGCAATAATTACACATTTTTATCATGCATCGGCTATCTTATCCCGACTTACAGATAAGCGAAAAATAACAAGAACCGTACCTTGTAGATATCGTGAACTAGCGCCCCGGGCGTACAGCTGATGCCCATTCGACAGAATTGATGTTCCTCTGTAATCGGCACATGTTCTTCAACCATTGATCGCCATTGAGAGTCTCCAAAAACCGCAACAAGCTTTGATAAGGAAAACATATAGTTATTAGAAATAATTGTGGACAAGACTTATGATGACTTAGAGATGACTCGGCAATGTTTTTACCAATTATGTGTATGCGGCAGAACAGAGAGGGAAAAAAGAGCGTAAATTAATTAAAGAAACGAACAGTTACAACAAAAGGGGCTACCTCGCGGTGGCAAATGTGTTCGACGATTTTGTTTGTCTTGCACTTTTGTTATGGCTGTCCTATGGATCGGCTTTGTAAAACTGCACTTCGTTTATTATGGCTGTTCTTTTTTTCCTCGAAACTGCACCATTTCCCGTAGTGCAATCATTCCCCCCTTTTCAGCCCACATAATTTTAGCCCACTCGGTTTTGTTTTGTTTTATTTTGTTTTCAAGAAAAGTTAAAAATACAAACAACTAAACTATCAGTCTTCTTCTTCTCATACTCAAAAAATAATCCATAAATGCTCAGAATGCGATAGACGGCGTTGTCATTTTACATATTTCCAGCACTGTTTCAGGTTCGCGCTATGCGCAAATGTTATCAATATCTGCGTCTTTACCATTCGCCGGACGCGATATTTTTTTTCCAGCTCAGTTGCGGCACAATCAACAGGGGGCGCTGTTTGCTGCCGGGATTTCGTAATGAAAAAAGATATGAATAATGCATTAGCTGTTGTGTGCAATCGAGTGCATGCTGTCAGCATTGCTAGCGCATGTTGTCAGCATTGCTGCTCTCTAGCTCTTGGTTGGTCGCAATGCGCTGATGACAGGCACTTTTCTTGTTGCGTGTTATACAAACTGTTAACGGTGTCTGGTGGATTATAAGCATGGTCTAAGCGTGGAGGTCTACCTACATGGTTTAAGTGAATAATACACCTGTGCATGATACACCAAAATGTTTGTTGTTTGTTTGTTTGTTTGTTTATTTATTTTGTGCATACAAACGATGTATTTTTGCGAAAATGCCTCAATACAAAGCTTTCATGACGTTAGGTTTCAGGTCAGTCGATTGTTTTCTTTTTCCTTCATATAAAGTTGATTGCACTCCATGTCAAGCATGGCACCACACAGTCATTGATTTTCTGCTATGGGAATTACCAATCAAAACTGCCACTTGGGCGTCATTTTTTGTACCGAGTTTGTTCAGCCCAACGTAAAAACAATGATCGTGTGGCCTTCTTTAAAAAGTGTTGTCATGGAAGGTTCTGGTCTAACTAGTTATCTCAAAAGTGTTCCGATTGAACCTTGTAAATGCTCGTACTTTTAGGATACTAGGGCTACCTTCTGAGCATTCACAACATGCTCATTAGCCTTTTTGAGATACGGTGGACACTACAGGAGTGCACTGTAGGATTTGGGTGTATACAGACATAATTACCCAAACCAAACAGTGTTTATATAGTAATGTGTCCGCCATAATATCTCAAATGGCTGTAAATCCCTCTCCGATCGACCGTACCGTACCCACAGTACACACGTCGTATACACGTCGTACACACACGTCGTACACACGTACACACAGACAGTGAGTGTTGTGCGCGCATGAAAATGTTTTACATTTTTGTTACAATCACACAATGCATATAAAAGCGCTATCACTGCAGCCACACTACGTTTCAAAAACATGCATTATTCATGTTTTTTCTATGACGACATCCTCCACAAACGCCGCCCCCTGTTGGTTCTGCTGCAATAACTGAGCTGGACAAGAAATATCGCACCCCGCACCCGCCCTTGCCATGACACACAAATTCCATCTTAATTTATATCACATAGGCCTTTTTGAAGTATGGTGGACACCAGAGGAGTGCATTGTTTGGTTTGGGTGTATACAGGCAAACTTAACAAAACCTAATATAGACCATGTGAACTTTGTTTACAATAAGTGTGACCTTGTGCATTCTTTGGGTATTCTGGCAGGCAAGATACTACACAGGTCCTATGGGAAAGTTGACATTTTGTGTCAGAATTTCCACATAAATCCAAGAATTATGAAAGTAAAAGCTGGACAAGTTTTGAGATGTGCCCCCTTTCATCATATCAAAAGTTGATAAGAATTAGACAGTGCAATCTCCATAAAATATAAGATTTTATGTTTTATTCCATTAGTCTGTGTACAAATC
Organism: Plazaster borealis; assembly: GCA_021014325.1. Lineage (NCBI taxonomy): Eukaryota > Metazoa > Echinodermata > Asteroidea > Forcipulatida > Labidiasteridae > Plazaster > Plazaster borealis. The sequence goes on from CM037461.1 coordinate 12,768,885, forward strand.
GTGCCTGCAGGAAGTCCAGGCTCTGTGGCTCTTTTGTAAACATGTGATGTCACAGGTCATATCGTCTATAGTGTCATAGTATTGCGTCCACCATACCTCAAAATGGCTTGTTGGGGCAATGTACCAAGATTTGAAAATCACCCCACCCCCAATTTTAAACATGGATCGTCGCCGTTGACACTTCACACAGAACATAACACGTAGGCCTACGCTGTACCAAACAGTTGTAATGTAATTATACGTCATCAGAACTTGAATCAAAATTTTGTAATCCAAAAAAAATATGCAATTTATTTTTTACAATCTATACTTCATCAGAAAAGTCTCGGAAATCTGCGATTTTTAAAAACAACTGCTACTAGGGACAGCATGGAGCTAACCAGAGCCGTATATTGAGAGAGTTGCGACAACTTGCGATTAGAAGCCATTTTGTCTCCAAAAAATGCATTGGCGAATACAGGGTGCCAGACTAGTCTGCCCATTGGGTTGTGCTGCATTTGGGAACAAAATGGCGTCCAGCAAACACGTGACGGGAGAAAGCTGGTCCCTCCATGTCGCAACTCTCTCAATACACAGCTCTGGAGCTAACGTTGTTATAGCGCCATCTTGTGCCGTGAATACCAATACTTATGTTATTTTTAACTTATTTTAAAAACTTTACATAGGCCTAGGCTTAGTTTTTGGAAAACGCAATAATTTCAGTTTGCATCAAAATATATGGATGGTCGTTTTTTCCTTGGACATAAATGTTGCGTATCTCTAAAGTTCCCCGTGATTGTATATTTTCAGCACAGAAAGACAATAATAACTTGCTTTTGATCCCTCATACATTGTATAGGCCCAATAATCAAGAAAAACGGCAAAAAACCTTCCAATGAACCAATAAACCAATTAATTAAATCAAATGTTCAATGTCCATCTTCCAATTTTCAGCAAGAGCAAATCATGCTCCCTATCTAAAAATTATAAGAGATGAAAAAGTTTTTTTGTAAGACAACAAACTTACTGGTTTTAGGGCGTCTTCCGATGGTAAACGAAGTTTGTGCTGCTTGCCACAAATTCCCGTACTCCAACGAAGTGCCTTCGCTCGGGAACCAGACCCGTGATGAGTGCTCTTCTCCATGATTGTGTGAGTCAAACCATACAGGCACAAACGCAGGTCTTAAACCTCGCCTGAACTTACAGTTGTCTCGAATAAAGCTGAATCAGTTCATATACATTGCACTCCCAGCAACGTACTTTACTTCGTTTGAAGTAATACTACAGACCGATCCATACGCGCAAGTGCTGCACGCTGCCATTAATGGCGGCGCAGCAATGCATTGCTGCACCGCCATTGCTGGGATGCTGGCAGCGCAATGTTTTGTACACGAAGACATGGAAAACCTGTTGTCTGTTTACGTTTTGTGCGAATTAAGTGTCTTCCTCAATGGTTTACACTTTCTTTGTTTCAATTTCGAATTGTTTACAATCGGAAGCCCGTTATCTGAGCAAATTGGACTATTTTTTTCGAAAGGATGAGGACCAGAAGAGTGTTTATTCGGGTATTCAATTGGGTTGCTAGATGTCTGGGAAAGGGAACCTTGGACAATTGTCTAAGTGTGTGACCTACGTTGATTAAAACCTTGCTCTATGATTATACCATGAATAAACAACTGTTGCTGATGACCATATTCCTGGCCTAAATAAGTGACTTGACAATATTTTCAAACTAGGAATTATAGCCAGGAATGTAACAAATCGATCTCAGAGAAGAAATATCAAAATATGATAATTTTAAGCTGACAAAACTTTCCTCAAAGTGAGGCACGTCACATGTACTTTGTGCATGCTGGGCTAATTTTATACGTTTAATATTTCAATAATTGGGCTGAGGTAATGGGCAAATTTTGCCTAGGGGATGTAACGAACAGATCTATGAAGAAAAATATTAAAATTTCATAAATTAAAGGTGACACAAACTTCGTCAAAGTTAGATAATCCCTTTCTACATTGTGTGGCCAGCAATGTATAAACACTTGCTAATTTGAGACAATCTTTAATTAGTTGGGCTGAGTTAATTATTGGCGTGAGAATATTTTTCCGCCCAGGAGATATGGCCAGGAATGTAATCAATAGATCTATGAAAAAAAATATTAAAATTTCATAAATTAAAGGTGACACAAACTTCGTCAAAGTTAGAGTTAGAGTTACACCAACTTTCTACATTGTGTGGCCAGCAATGTATAAACACTTGCTAATTTGAGACAATCTTTAATTAGTTGGGCTGAGTTCATTAGGAGCCTGAGAATATTTTTCCGCCCATGAGATATGCTCAGGGATATAACAAACAGATCTGTGAAGAAAAATATTAAAATTTCATAAATTAAAGGTGACACAAATTTCGTCAAAGTTAGATATGTTACACGTACTTTCTACATTGTGTGGCTATACAATGTAAACACTTGCTAATTTGAGACAATCTTTAATTAGTTGGGCTGAGTTAATTTGTGGCCTGAGAATATTTTTCCGCCCAGGACATATGGCCAAGGATGTAATTAACAGATCTATGAAAGAAAATATTAAAATTTCATAAATTAAAGGTGACACAAATTTCGTCAGAGTTAGATATGTTACACCAACTTTCTACATTGTGTTGCTAGCAATGTAAACACGTGCTAATTTGAGACAATCTTTAATTAGTTGGGCTGAGTTAATTAGTAGCCTGAGAATATTTTTCCGCTCAGGAGATATGGCCAGGGATGTAATTAACAGATCTATGAAAAGAAATATTAAAATTTCATAAATTAAAGGTGACACAAACTTCGTCAAAGTTAGGTATGCTTACGTACTTTCTACATTGTATGGCTATAAACGCGCTAATTTGAGACAATCTTTAATTAATTGGGCTGAGTTAATTAGTGGCGTGAGAATATTTTTCCGCCCAAGAGATATGGCCAGGGATGTAATAAACAGATCTTTGAAAGAAAATATTAAAATTTCATAAATTAAAGGTGACACAAACTTCGTCAAAGTTTGATATGTTACACCATTTTTCTACATTGTGTGGCCAGCAATGTATAAACACTTGCTAATTTGAGACAATCTTTAATTAGTTAGGCTGAGTTAATTAGTAGCCTGAGAATATTTTTCCGCTCAGGAGATATGGCCAGGGATGTACCAAACAGATCTATGAGGAAGAATATTAAAATTTTATAAATTAAAGGTGACACAACTTTCGTCAAAGTAGGGCTCGTCAGTTGTATTTTGTGCTTAATTATAATGCGCTAATTTAACACTTCTAGACTTTAATTAATTCGGCTGAGCTAATTAGTGAGCTGATAATTTTTTTCCGCTCAGGAGATACAGCCAGGGATGTAACAAAATTATCAATTATCAAAAATACTAAAATTTCATAAAATTAAGGTGACACAACCTTAGTTAAAGACCATTAGGCAAGCACACACCGTCTGCGTGTTGTTGATGCATACCTGATGGTGATGACATATAATGACGGTCGTTAGCGGAATTTTTGAAATTTGGTGCTGAAGAGAAATTCGGTGCTGGGCCCGAATTGGTGCTGGGCCCAAATTCGGTGCTCACTTCAGCTTGGTTGGTGTGTCATGGCTGACACCTGCACGTTGCCACGTCCGCCACAGAGGATCTCCCGGCTCTCGAATTCCGAGGGACTCCGTTTCTCTGATGGTACGGATCCCCGCTAGGGTATCTTCAATTGTCTCCGTCATTCGAGTTTGAAACTCCTCTGTCATTAAGACAGCCTCTGTTTGAATGCCCATGTCAGTAGTGGTAGGCCGGCGGAGCTCCGGCGGAGGATCGGATCGGACAAGTCCCGCAGTATGAATGGTGCGAGCGTTGTACCACGCTCCGTTCGAGTAGATCTTCATTCCACTGTGGTTGTCAATGGTGGGCCCATTGGCCCCAGGGTGTTCGTCTGCAGCAGCAGCGGGTGTACGTTGTCCGGCCCCGTGCCCTGAACTTCGCTGGTGGCGGAGGAGGTACTCTTTCCGCCGGTAGTTGTTTTGACAATCCCCACATGGATATCTTGGGGGTTCGTGAGCCGACTGTTCATGACGTCTCCTCCCGGAAGCGGAGGCATACTGCCCTCCACACACCCTGCAACAAAACCCATTCCCTTGATCCATTTTGACGTGTTGATTCGTTGCCGTCTTATGTGTCACTGAGGCAATCCCTTCAATACAATCACGTTCACGTTCACATTCGCTTGCAATTACCCGCTGAATGAAGCGTGCAGGCTTCCGGTCGCTCTGCCACATCTAGTCTGTGTAGGAGTTTGGGGTTTGGAGTCGTTCGCACCGGCGGGTTCGTCCGCCCCGGCGGGTTCGTCCGCACCGGCGGGTTCGTTCGCGCCGGCGGGTTCGTCCGCACCGGCGGGTTCGTCCGCACCGGCGGACTCTCCCGCACCGGCGGACTCTCCCGCACCGGCGGGTTCGTTCGCGCCGGCGGATTCTCCCGCACCGGCGGATTCTCCCGCACCGGCCGAGTAATCTGCACTGAAGGAGTCTTCAGCCACCTCAACAGTCTCGCTATGAAAAAGAGCAGTCCTTCGAAATCCACAGTCTTCGCTTGTTACTCCCACACATGGCTTTAATCTGTCCGCATGAACCACTTGGGGCTTTGCACGAGGATTTCTTCTTATGCGATACACAACATCTGAAAGCCTAGAAATGATAACGTAGGGCCCAGTCCAAGTCAGGCTTAATTTCGGCGATCTCCCCTTCTTTCTGGCTTTGTTGTGCAGCCACACTACTGCCCCTTCATCATAAAGTTGTCTTTTTACGTCTCGATCGTAATGTTTCTTCTGTCGCCGCATCTGTGTCCCTACAGTCTCCCTGGCAACTCCATGAGCGAGTCTCAGACGATCTTGCAACTTCTGGACGTATGAAGTGTTCACATCGGTCTCTTCCGGGACTCCAGTCCCAATAAGGAGGTCTACTGGCATTGATACCTCACGACCCAACATCATTGCATTAGGGGTCTCTTTGGTTGTTTCATGTTCGGAAGACCTGTAAGCCATCATGAGTAATGCTAAGTGTTCGTCCCAATCTGTTTGTGCCTGATCCACCCAGACACCGAGCATGTTTTCAATGGTTCGGTTGAATCGTTCAATCATTCCGTCCGATCTGGGATGGTAGGATGTGGTCCGCATTTTGGTGATCCCCAATATTGAACACATTTCCCCGAAGACTGACGACTCAAACTCGCGTCCCTGGTCCGAGTGGAGTTCGAGGGGAACTCCAAACCTTGCTACCAATTCTTCCACGAGCTTAGTTGCGATAGTGGGTGCACGGTGATCCGGGATTGGGTAACATTCTGTCCATCTGGTGAAGTAGTCCCCAACGACCATGACAAATCTATTCCCTCGACTAGTGACAGGAAGTGGTCCCATTATATCCACTGCAACTCTTTCCATGGGCGCACCAACTTGATAATGGACCATCTCCGCACGCTTAGCCTTCCTTGGGGACTTCCTTTGCTGGCACTTTTGACACTTCTCCACCCACCGTCGGGAATACTCCCTCATGGACTGCCAATAGAAACTGCTGCGGCATAACTTTGAGAATGTCTTTGTAACTCCCAGATGTCCTGCCGTCCTCTGGTCGTGAAATTGCTTCAGGACAGCTGGCTGTATCTCCGGTGGAGTAATCACTCTAAGCCGCGCCTGTTCTGTGGGTTTCTCTGGTTCCCATCTAAGATAGAGGATGCCTTGTTTTAACACAAGTTGCTCCCAGCGGGACCACCAGAACTTGATCCCTTTGCTTTTACTAGATACTTCCTTCCATGTCGGTCGTCCGGTGCTATTCTTCATCCAAGATATTACCTCAGCAAGATCACTGTCGTTGCTCTGTACATTTGCTATTCGCCCGACGCTCAGTTCATTGGCACCGGCGGACCTGTCCGCACCGGCGGACCTGTCTGCACCGGCGGACCTGTCCGCATTGGCGGACCTGTCCGCACCGGCTGACCTGTCCGCACCGGCGGACTTGGCCGCACCGGCGGACTTGTCCGCACCGGCGGACCTGTCCGCACCGGCGGACTTGTCTTCATCAGCAATATTGTCTGTATGGTCAGGAGACTCTGGTTGATGGATTGACTGGACTGATTCATTCTGTCCATTACATTGAAGTGTTGCCGAATCGATTTCAGCACCATTGCGAATTTCATCCTCCTCAACTGTGTGGTTACACTCAGGAAAGCACCTCCTGGACAAAGCGTCAGCGTTACCATGTTTGCTGCCTGGGTGATGTTCAATAGTAAAATTGTAAATGGCAAGTTTCTGTATCCACCTGGCAAGTTGCCCCTGAGGCTCTCGCACTCCATACAACCACTTCAACGGTCTATGATCTGTCCTAACGCGAAAATTTGTCCCATACAAGTAGTGGTGATACTTCCTGATGAAGAAGACCAGAGCCAAAAGCTCACACCTTGTGACACAATAGTTCCTCTCACTTTTAGTCAGAGTCCTACTCCCATAGGCTAGTACCCTTTCTTCTCCATCCTGTATCTGTGAGAGGACGGCTCCGATTGCAAACCCACTGGCATCTGTGTCGATAATGAAGTCGGCTCTTTCAGAAGGATAGGCTAGTATGGGTGACGAAGTGAGACACGTTTTCAGGGTCTCAAAGGCTGCCTGACATTCAGCAGTCCATTTTGGTTCTCTCCGCTGCTCCGTGAACTGATGCAGTGGTCTGGCAATCCGAGCAAAATCTTTGATGAAGCGTCTGTAGTTAAAAACTAGACCAAGGAAACTTCGCATGTCTGTCTTTGTCATCGGTTGAGACCAACTCTGAACAGCTTGGACTTTGTCTGGATCTGTTGAAACTCCCTCAGGTGATACAACATGACCAAGGAAAGCTACCCTCCATTGAAATAACTTACACTTGCTCGGTTTTAGCTTGAGATTTGCTTCCTGTAGTCTTTGCAGAACTGAGCTCAATCTCTGCATGTGGTGTCGGAATGATGGTCCAAACACGATGACGTCATCAAGATATAATACTGCAACTTGCCACTGCAGGCCCTCGAGCACACGCTCCATTAATCGCTCGAAGGTTGAGGGTGCATTGCACAATCCAAAGGGCATTGTGACAAATTGATAGAGTCCCCCACGACCTGTGCTGAACGCTGTTTTTGGCCTGTCTTCCTGCTCCATTAACCCGAAGCTAAGTCCAAGGTAGAGAAATATTGTGAGCCGGCCAATGAGTCCAAATTATCTTCAATCCTCGGTAAGGGATGGGCATCTTTCTGGGTCACGTCGTTCAACTTCCTATAGTCAATGCAAACTCTAGTTGTTCCATCCTTTTTTTTTACAAGGACGATTGGGGAGCACCAGGGGCTTTTCGACGGTTCAATAATCCCGTGTGAGAGCATCTTCTCAACCTCTCTGTCTGCTACTCCTCGCTGGCTAAGAGGCACTCTCCTGGGTCTTCGTGGCGGTTGTTCTGCCAATGTCACCATCTCCCTTGGAGAAGGTGTCACCAAACCTACGAAGCATCGATGCAAGTTCTCCCTGTTCAATACTTGTCAATTCCTCACAACTTATGTTAAAAAGTCCATGCAGGTGCTCGGGCACTTCGAAGGTATCCACAGGACCACTCGTCTCTTCGGGCTGCGTGGTTTTTAATGCTCCGTTCTGCAGCTTTTCACTCGATACAGCAACACTGTCCACAGGCTCGAGAATGGCGGCGTCTGTGCCTTTCCACAACTGTCGGGGCTCTGTAGATAAATTCATGAGCCTCACCGGTACCCGGGAACCTCGAGTACTAACAAGGGTGCTTGCTACAACAACGTCACGATCTTTGGTAATACTCGCTCTGTTCTGTATGACTCCCCAACTTGGCAAAAAATCCGCGGGCTGATTTACCACTTCGCAACTGAGCAAAACTTCTGTGAGGGGAGGAATAATCACATTGTCCGTAATTCTGACGCGGCAGATGGACGGTTCAAGTGAACATGATAGCATGGGGATTTTGTATTGTCCAACCTTCAAGCACAGATCATCCCACTCCAGTTGGCATTTATGTTTCTTCATAAAATCCAGTCCCAGTACAGCATCGTCATCTATCTCTGCAACCCATATCATGTGGTCAATGTCACACCCTCCAAGCTTCACTGTCATCCTAGCTCTACCGACAACACGCAAATCACTGCCGTCGGCTAAATGAAATTTTCTGTCGGGCACTTGAAGGGTCGGCTTATTCTGTCTGGCTACCGTATCAAAATATCGCTTTGAGGCAAAAGTCTGTGTGGCTCCCGTGTCCACAAGAAAACTTACTCTTTGATCCAGCAGCTTGCCCCGAACGTATAACCCTGCTCCTTTGGAATTGGTTGTATCTGTGTCAACTCCTTGAAGTGATACTGTGGGTAGGTTTGTCCTGAGGGCACTCTGGCCAAGGGGTTCCCTTTGCACCAATGGATCAGTCTGCACCGGAAGATCAACCCGCACCGGCGGATCAACCCGCACAGGTGGATCAATCCGCACCGGCGGATCAATCCACACCGGCGGATCAACCCGCACCGGCGGGTCAATCCACACCGGCGGATCAACCCGCACTGGCGGGCGAACCCATTGGAGCCTTTTATTAACTCCAGCTGAACTCCGGCTCTCCAGTCCAGCTGCTTCTAGTTTAACTCTTGCGGCCTACCTTTACCCGCAGGGCAAGCCGCTCGAAAGTGATCAGTACTACCACAGTTCCAGCAACCGGGCTTCCAGTCTTTTGATCTGTCATTGGGGCGACGGCTTAGCGCTGCCAAAACTTCACGGAGCAGTCGATCTGTTTCAAGTGTGCCAGTGGAACTTACAAATTTACCAGAATCTTCCTCTTTTTCTCTGACAGCCCTGGAACGGCCAATTACCTTCTCTGCCTTCATCCATGCCTCAGCTTCTGACACCATCTCAACTGCCTCGTCCAGGGTATTTGGTTTGCCCTGGAAAAGTGCCCGTTTAAGCTCCAAATCGTCGAGGGCATTTTTAAACTGTTCGATTGCGAAATCCTCTTGAAATGCTAAGCCACTGTCTGGATATGCTCTACGGACGAGTTTCCTTATGGCCTGTCCAAGTTCAGCCACGCTCTCACTCGCACGCCTTTTTCTGTTGGTCAGTTCAGCTCTGTGGCGGACGCGTTGTTTTTCGGAGCCAAAACGATGTTCTAGGGCCTTTACAATGTCCTTGTAATTTTACTGCTGACACGCTGTCAAAGAACACGCTACCTCCAGCGCCTGGCCCTTGAGTGCGATGAGCAAGAAGTGTGCCTGCTCTGTTTCGGCCCAAGCATTCACCCTTGCGACCCTGTTGAAGTGTGTGAGGTAATCTTCCAAGCAAGAGCCACCGTCGAACTCTCGAGCCTTCACCCTCGAGGCAGCGACTGAGCCATGTCCCCCAGTTGCAAGACGCTGAGTCACGCGAACAACAGGTGTACCACTATCAGTGGTTTCCCTATGTTTCTCGGTATCTGCGTCCACGCAACGGGGCCCAACTGCTCTTTGCACCACGGGGGCGAGGGACGGGGTTTCGCGGAGCTGTCTCGGCATGTCGGCTGACCCTGTGCTTTTCGATTCCCACTGTGTTTTAACATCGCTGAGAAGGCTATCGAGTCGGGACTGCCGTTTCTTAGTATGGCTCCTCTTGATCGGCGTGGAAAGAACCGCCGTGCTAGCAGTGCAGTCCTGAACCCTCCTATGTCGTTTCCTCTCCTGACGAGCTGAAAGACGTAACTGATCTATGTCTTGCGAGATCTCATCAATAGCGTCCTCGATCTCAGTCATCGTCATGTAGCTCGCCATTTTCTTTCTTAATTTGATTGCTTAGTTTCTCTGACGAAATAATCCCGCCGCTGCCACCATTGTAACGTGGTTTATTTCCTGGGTTTTCCTTACTAACTGTTGCAAAACGCATGACAGAAAGTACCAGAGAGACAAGAATTTCATTAAAACAACAACTCTGCTTTATTAGCTCTTCAACACGTCTTGTCACTACAAGCTCAAATCCAACTCTGTCCTTCTCAACGACTGCACAAAAGGTCACAAATCGATCTATTTTTAGAACGAAGCTAACTTTATATAAAATCCATTCAACAACTTCCGGAGTATCAATTCACATGTCTGGAAAGTCCCGGCAGCTGTCTGGAAAGTTCCGGCGGCTGTCTGGAAAGTTTCGGCGGCGAAACACAACGTCACAATTATATTGTATATATTCTTGTACACCATCTATTATCTTATGAGAAGAGTTGTTTTAATGCCCATGTTGCTTTTATTTGATCCGCAACCACATCTGGTAATCTAAATGTAGGGTTTTATTGAGTTCATGTATATACTTATTTTTTATTATAACTTTTATGATTATTTTTTTAGAAGAAGGATCAACCACAAACTTGTTTGCTATGTAAAACTAATGAGCAGCCCCAGTTTGTGCATATTGCATGGTGAATTACATGAGTTTTTGGGGAAAGAAAGAGGAGTTGGAGTACATGTACAGTATTGGGGTTTTCACATTTCATGTGTAATGTGTTTTCAATCCAGGCAGACACAAAACAATTACACTTCTTTTTTAACAAGTTTCCAGTCAACCTGTCTTACTTAGCGTTGACTGTACGTAAGAAAAGTAAGGATCGCATAGAATTAGGTTTGCAACACTCCCTTTTAATTTAGCTGTTTTCTAGTTAATTACTTAATTAAAACTGAAACTAGATAATTAAATACATGACAAGGGTTGTTTTTAAATTTTTCTTGACATTAAATATTACATGTACATGTATTGTACTCTGTAACTTAAAAAAATGCTTTGTTCACATAAGGTGGTCGTTTAGTATGTCTTTATGCAAGAAGGGTAATGAGCTCATGCAATTAGTTTTGGCAACATTTTCTTTTAAAGGCACTGAACACGTTTGGTAATTGTCAAAGACCAGTATTCTTTTCACTTGGTGTATCCCAACATATGCATAAAATAACAAGCCTGTGAAAATTTGGACTCAATTGGTCATCGAAGTTGCAAGAAAATGATGAAAGAAAAAACCACCCTTGTTGTACAAATTAGTGTGCTTTTAGATAGGAATAACAGGCTTCTGGCCAGAAGTCTTTGATTATTTTAGTGAGAAATTACCTCTTTCTCAAAAACTACGGAGTGGTTTCGCACAATGTTTTATACAATCAACAGCTCTCCGTTGCTCATTACCAAGTAAGTTTTTAGGCTAATATATATTTTGAGTAATTACCAAACATGTACAGTGCCTTTAAAGGCAAAGTGTCCCTTTAATTAAGCTGCTTTTATATATTTACTTAATTTAAATTGAAACTGAAGAGGGGTAGTTGACTTTGCAAAAACAACAGTGTTTTCTATTTTTCTGGAAATAAAATAATACTTCTAAACTCATATAGACTGTTTTGTGTACATTAACAGTTTTTATTGTCATCTACTAGTGGATCATCTAAAAATTATTGTAACGCCCTAAAAATTTAAAGTAAATAGAGGCCACCATGTTTCAATATTCAACTCTGAAAAACTTCCCTAAAAACAATGCACCACCACTAGATTAGCAGAACATGTTTTGATCATAGTATGATTTCAAACTTTGCAGGGTGGGGTCAGGTTTGCAGTGACACCATGGTTAAAATCTTGTTTGAGTAGTGGTGGTTCTGAAAAGAACAGGTGGTTTGACAACTTCCTGAAGAGGATCAGTCTACTGATAAAAAAATCAAGTTGTGAAACCACTGTTTACTTTCAGAACCACCACTACTCAAAAGAGATTTTACACATGGTGTCATCGCAAACCTCACCTGAAAATTGACATTGTTTTTGTATTTACATACATCCCATTTAGTGAGCCAAATATTTACTTTTTTTTCCATTAGATTGTGATTCTCAAAAAGTTCCCCCTTTTGAAGCCTCTTTACCCGATAACTTCAATGTTGGTACATGTAATATGTAGTGTGAATACACACCATTTGAATGCATTTCACTGTTTTCCAGTGAGAGACACAACAGCACGAGCTTTATGTTTGACAAATAATTTGTACATTTGGGAGCATTTACAAACATGTTACATGTATCAACTATAGGGGCTGTAAATAACACACTAAATTGGGCTGAGAAGAGGAATTCTTACATGATCGGCACTAAATTTTGGGGGGTTTAGGTTACTTTTAGTCGAGTGGTGGGTATAAAAACCCTTTATATTGTCCATTGGGGTTGGGATAAGTCCTTCGGATGGCGTCCATCATACACAAAGGAAGTGGCACTCTGTTGAACCTTCCGAGGTAGCCCCAACACCATCTGACAACTTGCCGGTAAGCAACATGGCGATATTTTCTGCAAACAAAGTAGTAGCAGAAAATCAAATTAGGTAAACAGTTGATATTATATTTTTGTTTTTTACCCGTACACCGATGTGTGTAAAGCACTGTATACTCAGTACTTTCCCGAGTTCTGTGAAAAACAGTTGATGTCAATTTTGTTAACACACAGTTTTCCCATTTTGAAGAAATCATGTACGAGTAAGGGTGGAAATATACTCTTCTGATTTTTCCAGTCAAACAACTCATAGGACACCCCCCCCTACACACACACACCCATACATATGGCAGTTACAGGGTATACTTTCATTGTTGTTCCAACATTTTCCTTTTGTGAAGAAATCCTCTAGGATAAAGAAAACCTTTTGGGGTAGCATTGCTCCATTGTTGGCATGTGTAAGCCCATCACACACACACACCCTCACAGCTGGTGACTTGTGGGGTCCAGCTATTGTTCTATTATTCCCTTTTCTGTAGAATTCCCCTCTGGGGTACAAGTTTGACAAAGAATCCCTTGTGGGGTCCATTGTTCTGTTGTGTTTTAGACCCCACAAGGATGGGTGGGTATGTCCACAGATACTTTTGGGTTCTGTAAGTCATGAGTTGAAAAAGATGGGTCACAACTATTTTTCTGTAACAGACTCGACAATTGTGACAGAGATCACAGTGTTTTGAACAAATATTTTACAGCTTTTACAATTTACCCGAGTTTTATAAATCTAATCAAAAAGTAAATTATACTCGGGGTCAGGTAAGAGGGTAATGATTTTTATTTCACTTTAATTTTTTTTGGGGGGGGAGGGTTTACTCATTACTTTATCTTAACAGTTCAATTTAAAAACAAGACACTTACTGGTCTAGAGTCCCTTCAACTGCATCCCTGCCATAGTATGCCCGGTACTGTAAATAAGCTGTCTGGAGTACAGCCGGGTGCAGACAGACTGCTTCCATGCACAGCAAGGCATTGGTTTCCATCATCGACATCAACGTTCAATGCTGCCATTTGATCTCTTGTCTTCTGCACTTCTTTACAACAGATGCAGTTCAATGCCAGTGGTTGGATCACACAGTGGCCGCATGAGCACCTGAAAAAATAAATAAACAAAAGAAAATTAGGGGATAACAAAGTTGCTGTACTGACATAGGAAATTGACTATGTTGGTACTGACCAATAACCAATTTTACACGAACTGGGGTAGTACAAAATGAGTGGGGATTGAAACCATGTGTGTCTCATTTACACACCTAAATAAAAAGGCACATTACATGTAGCCTACTATAAAAGTTTACAAGTTGTGTTGTTATACCACGGTAATAAATTGTTACTTTTTTATTGGTCGAGAACCAATCGTATAATGTGAAAAAGGTACAAATAACATGACTAAGGCCGGAAATCCATGTGTCCACAGGTACAGACGACAATGTTTTGCATTGTTATCAAACAATGGCCATTGGTTTTACTTTGGTCAGTGGGAATTTGTTTTTCTACAAAAAAATCATACTGGCATAAAAGACAATTATGAAAAATATTTATCAAATGAGCTTGACATTAAAACTAATCCAATTATGCTAGGACCTATACTCAACAAAAAATTAATCAATGTAGCGGAGCAGTAAATTAAAAAATACGACTTATACTAATATCAGTGCGTTACTGAAAACATTATCACCGACACACTCTCAGACACTGAGATTTGATGATTGATTTGTGAAAACATTCAAGGATAAACAAGGAATTAGAGAATAAAATAAAATAACATTCATCCATATTCCTTTCTCCATGGAACCCAGTTCTCCAATCAGGATACCTGCACCATGCACTAACCCAAGGGGAAAACGTTTGAGTGACAACGATTCAATTTGAACAAAAACGTTTCAGCAACCAAATTGGACAACAGCAACCATTTCGTGAAAAAAGAAAATCAACGTTCTGCCGTTATTTCCATCCATATAGCGGCCTCATTCTTTGCAAATATGCAGCATATAAGTACTGCATGGCATCAGGATTCTCACGTTCGCGATCCTCGGCGGCCAGTGGCTCAAACCTGTATGGTTCGGCACCTCGCACCTCCTCGTCAAGCACTCCCCCAGCTTCATCAAAGCCTCTTCATCTTCGGAGGAGCTCCCTCCACCGTCAGAGCTATCCTCACTATCAATACTATCATCTGTATTTGCAAATTCTTCTTCATCCACACTATGTTCCTCCCACGATCCGCTAGTGTCCGACATTGTTTTCTCTCGTTTACTGTGTGAATAGCCATAGACGGGAACGATAACACACTTCGCTGCGCGGGGGGTAAACAAGCCGTCTCCAGTCATGTACGTCATCTGGGATATTTTGATCACCTGACAACCTGTTTCCAAAAACTCGCTGTGAGGAGCTGCTGAACGCTGCTCAAAATGACCCTTTTTTTAAATTACGCAACCACCGCTAAGGATTTTCCTTGAAATATACGTAATCATGAAACACAAATTGATTCGATTTCGGCAAAGTTTAAATTATCTTACTTCCGTTGAAGTAGATCTTTAATCTTTAATATGTCAGTACGTTGTAGGAGTTATTGTGTTTGGTTTGTTTTCAATGGTCTAAACAGTTGGTTGATATCTGTTCATTTGCCAGGCTTTATGATTTTGGTTAAACAGGGAATTTGAAGTTTTTTTAATACAACAAGTGTTTAAAAAGGCTACTGAATAAACTATGTACTTTTGTATGGTGCAGGAGACAAGTTCAAAACTATCTTGACGGTTAGTGAATTAATTGGTTTTTTTTAATGTATTTGTTTTTGTAACTTATTTTTTTGTAAGGAGTTTGCCTGGGTTTGTACATGTGTGTTTGATTGTGTAAGAATGTGTGGTTTGTAGTCATAATTAGCTGTGGCTTGTGTTCATTTAAGTTGATGTCACTAATCCCAGGAAGAAAGTTTTTAAAATGAATGAGAAGTCAAGGGTAAATATTACAGAAACAGTAACTGAAATAAGTTGTCTATTATTTGTTGGAAATAATTGACTCATTTAATGAATGTATGATCAAGCTTGAAATTTACACTGGTGGGTGTTTTTAGCATCGGGCTAAACTCATGGGTGGCAAGTCCCAAGGTTTTTTATTATTTTGTTTTATGGTGACTTTTAGTCTCATAAATTTAATCCTGTTGATTATTGAAGAATATTCACCCATTAATACAAATGAGATAAATTTGCTCTTAGTGCTTGTTCAAATTAAAACAGTTCAAATTTTTAACTGTAATTTCAAATCTGGTTTTCTAAAAACAAATTCTGGTCCATTAAACTCTGGTGATGGTTTGTGGATTTGTTGATGAATTTGTACTATTATTATTTCATTTAACCACAGCATGCCAAAAAATATCACATTTTCTTTTTTGCTAGTATTTATTATAATTTGTTGTGCTCCAAAAATGTAAATTTATATTGACACTGAGATATGTTGATGTTGTAAATTCAGATAGTTAAAATTCATCTGATGAGTAATACACCTGAGCTAAGTATGCATAGCTTATTCAAGAGTTGGATGCAATTTAGCATAACTTTAATGATGTGATTACAAATTCAACTATTTAATCTAAATTAAATGTCAGTATTTTGAGGGGTGAGATTTTTGTGAAATTTTCAGTGTGGAATGAATTGATTTAATTTCACAGTATTTTACTGTGGTGTTTATTTTTCAGATTTTCAGCACGTCAGAGTTTGAAGTACCTGAAGAGATTGAGTATGAGTATTTCAATGCAAAGGTTGTCTCGTTGCCTGATGTGTTGGCATCCACATCAGATAGGAGAGTGTCTATCAGTGGTTTGGTGAAATGTGTAAGAACTTAATGATTTGTAATGCTTAATTAATTTGAAGTGGAATTTTGAGTTGTTTTATTTCATTTTGTAGTGTTGTTACTGCAGTATTATTTGAATTGATTTAAAATGAATCGATGTAGTATTGAATTTGTATGTTTATTTTTGTCTGAGGATTATTACCTGATGTTCAACTAATAAATACTTCATGTGATCATTCTGGGAAACTTTCATTAAATATGTAGGTCAACTTTCTTGTTGCAACAACTATTGAAAACACTAAAAATTGGTAGGTTACAAAGTGTTACTGTAGGTATAGAATAATTGTGCATAAATAGTTAGTTGCATATTATTAATTTACAAAGTTTAGTGAAGTGTCTCTTGTATAATGTGTGGGCATGTAGGCCTCATGTCAATTACACTTTTTTTTTTTTTTTCCAAAACAGGTTTTTTTCAATAAAACAAGGGGCTTCATGGAGGCGGAAGGAGTGTGAGGTACATGAAACACAGAGCAGTTGTGTAGTGAGGTGTAATCTGTGGGGGAGGTGACCACTAACGTGTACTTTCAATAATGTAGTATCTGTAAACTCAACGCAGGAAACCTTTTTTTGATGTAAGTTGTTAAAAGTTTCAGTATAGTGTGTTAGTTGGTTTCAGCCTGTATGTGAACTGATACTGGAACATTAATCAAATGTACTCCAACATGTTACTGCTTTATTTTGTTATGGCACATGGTGATGCCACTGAAGGGGCATTTTTCAGCATGTGCTTATAATTGGTACCTTGTGGAGACTGAGGATCATAAAAAAAGTAAAAACAAAAAGTAGGGTAAAGCTAATTATAAAGGCAGGTTGTGTTTGGAAGCACTTTGATGTACAAATGGGGGGAGGCAAAATTCAAGGCATTTGAATGACAATGTTTTTGAATGGATAAAAACAAATTAAATGTCCGAGTTATAACTTGAACTGATCTTTGGTGGTCTGGTCTTGGCATTCTTCAGAAGTCTAATGATTTTGTGCCAAATAAAGGTCAATGCATAATTAGTAAAAGAATTGTTATATCAAGTGGTACCTTGAGAGGGACTTGGCAAATAACTGCACAATTGGTGTGTGGATTGGTCTCTGGATCCCCAGAAGTGTATTTTTGTTTTACCTGCCCCTCCCGGCTATGGTCGAAATGTCAAGGTGATTGTTATGGCTGCGAAACAAAAGAAATGTCTGAAAGATACTTTGAGAAGGACTTGGCATATCAACTCAAAACTTGGTGTTAATATTGATCTTAAGATCCCTCAGAAGCATTTTTTTTAGCCCCTGTAGGTCAAATGTCAAGAAATGGACTAGCTTGTGAGGTATCTGTCTTTACCAAATGTGATTGGGGGGTTTGCTCATAGATTGTTTTATGGTGTAATGGAGTTGGTCTAAGTCTTGTTTTATAATTTGGGTCAAAAAAACTGTTTGATCAATGATCATGTTGGAAATTGATTGAAATGAAATTTGATTTAATAATCTTTTTCTTGTGTGTTTGATGATACATGTAGACAGTTTTTGTGGACAAGTGTGTTGAAATTAAATAAGTAAATATGTGGTATAGGGCCATCAAAGTGGAAGTTTATTTTATCTGACAAATTGATATATAATATCTTTTAACTAAAATTTATAGATTCAAGAAGATTTGAGTGAAGAGAAATATACCATAGTGGCATATTCTGCTGAAGAGTTAAGGTGGGTGTTTAATTGTTTTTTAATTGTATTAAAGTAGGTTTTTGTGATTGAACCAGCGTTCTTTTGTTATGTATTGTTTTAAATTTGCTTTCTGAAGCTGTGCATGCTGATGAATGATTAGTTATAATTTATTTTATAAAATGTGATTTAATTTTGTATTCATTTTATAACTGTGATTAAAACCTTGCCAGGCATTATTACGTAATAACTGATCCCGAAAAATGGGCACTACTGTAGTTTATAGCAGTTTGGGAATTCGTATTTCACCATGGGTATAAAGTCTTTCTCGCATCATTATCAAGCCTAATACCCCTCAGAGGGGCTAGAGATGTTTATCCCCTATAAAAAGTGGAATGTGCTTTTTTTTCTCTCTCTGTCTGTTATAAATGATTGGTTGTTTGCTGATCAGCAGGATTGCTGTGAAGCCCCGCCCATTAGTTTTCAAGATCACAAACCTATGACCTAAAATACACAGACCATATGGCTCCCCTGTATTGCCCAGGCTATTTGTGATGTCCGCAAGCTACCCTAGCTAAGGTTGATTGATGTCTGTTTATTAAGGCCACAAATCCAGCTGCAGTTAACTGACATTCCTTTTTGGGGGGCCTATCCTTTACATAACTACATGACTCTGTGCGCTGAGTAATGGTATGTGTACAAAACCAATGGAGAATGGCTGAACTGCTGAATTTATAATGAGGTTTACAAGATGATCCTAACTCCCTAAGATTATGAGCTTCTGCAGTGTGTTTGTGGAAGGTGTGATGGGGGTGACCCCAAAAATTTCCTGGGCGGAATTATGAAAAAAAGGGCAGAAAATTGCAAAAAACGGTTACTACAGACTGTAACCAGCTCTTTTGCCGGAGAGAGCATACAGCTAAATTTAATTTATGACCTTTAAATTCTGTTAAAAGTTGTAAATGTAAAAATGTTCTGAGATGATATTAAAAAATTAATTTGTTTCAGATTTAGTTTTTCAAGTATACAAGGAAACTTAAAGGCATCGTACACATTTGGTAATTGTCAAAGACCAGTGTTCTCATTTGGTGTATCCCAACATATGCATAAAATCACAAGCCTGTGAAAATTTGGGCTCAATTGGTCATCGAAGTTGCAAGAAAATTATGAAAGAAAAACACCCTTGTTGTACAAATTTGTGTGCTTTCAGATAGGAATAAAAACTTCTTGCAAGAAGTTTCTATTATTTTAGTGAGAAATTACCTCCTTCTCAAAAACTACGTTACTTCAGAGGGAGGCGTTTCTCACAATGTTTTATACTATCATCAACAGCTCTCTGTTGCACGTTACCAAGTCAGTTTTTATGTTAATATGTATTTTGAGTAATTACCAAACGTGTACAGTGCCTATTAAAATGGGCAAACTGGAAGTAGAATTTATCTTATGGGTGTGAGATGAGGGTAACAATTTAGAAAGAGTGAGCCATGGCGTAATGCAAAACAAGGTAGAGAATTAGTCAGAGGTTTTGTAGATTAGTGAGGTGGGCTTGGGGCTTTTCTGAACTTCTTTGTTTCACATTTGAAAGTGTCAAACTCCGATATCTGAACAAGTTAAATTGTTGAGTTATACCCAGACAAGACGTTCTTACCTTTTCGGTAAATTTTGAGCAAGTCTTGACGAGTGACCAGACCAGAGCATTGGGGTGTAGTAAATGTAGTGGTACACTTGTTAGGCGAGCTTTCCAAACAGGAGTTGTATATTAAGTTCTGGATTCAACTTATTGTTGTATAACTTTTTCAGTGAATTTGAGTTGTCTTAAAGGAACATTACAGAAGTGGTTTTTGCTAACTGGCAGTGTAAGCACTCTATATAATCCACCATATACATAAACTGACAAACCTGTAGAAGTTTGAGATCGATCGGCCATCTGGGTTACGAGAAAATAGTGAAAAACCGATTACACATTTGCATGTGTTAAACAATGCATGAATAAAATGCTCATGAGCGATAAGCTCCAATCGGAAATAAGTTTTATTTATTTCTCATCAAATATGGCATTTCAGACAGAAATATTTCTAGGGATGTTTTCTACTATCATCATCATTCGACCGTGTAAGTTTTATGTAATTCTGTGATCATAAGAAAATTTTAATTACCAGTTCTGTAACGTTCCTTTAACTATACTGTACCATTTACTGTGATAAGTTATGATCACAGGTTAAAAACGATATCGGCTGAAGTTGGCAAAGCAAGTATCTGTTTTGTCCATAATTATACTTACTGATTTTCCGAATGGGATGTAATTAGTCCGAGTCTTCTGTTTATTATTATTTTTAAATGTTTGAGATTTATTGGTTAACAGATAATTAGTTCACTGAAGTGGGTTTTTTTTAAAGCTGGAAATACAATAAACAGTGTACTTTATTTGAAGTGTTTTTGAATGACAGGAATATGTAATTGCTATTAATGCAGGATAGAATATAAACAAAGTTTTCTTTAATTTGATATTTTATTAAAGCGCGAGTGTGACTTGGTGAGTGCAGATGACCAAATCTTTACTGTAACTGATCGAAGACTGGCTGATGCACTTGGTGACAGAATATTGAAAGACATCATTCCTGTCGAGATGATGATGCAAGTGAATGCATTGCATGAAGTAATCTCTATTCAGATTCTTTAAGGTGTAAGTCTAAATCATAGACAGTTTGTGGAATGTTAATACCAATCTGTGATATGTTATGATAATTGTTGTATGTGATTCATTTTCAAAGTTAATAGTTTTCTAGATTATTGTGTATAATCTCTTGAGTAACTTGTTTCAAGTTTAATGATCAGTTTCTGTAAATTGAGAGAGCTATTGTTGTTTTCGTGATATTATTAGGGGTCACGCATGTTTGAATCTTTGGCTATTAATTAATATAGTTGTTTTGGCATTTGTAATTTTTTGTTCAGTTTGGATGATATGTTTTATATAAATTTATGGCATCTCTCATCTAAATGTGGATAGTCAAGAAATTATTACCGTGTACGATTTTTCAGTTTTGGGTTATTAAAAGAAATGTGAGCTCATTTTTTCATCTGCATGTATGACACTGCTTCACAAATGGTATTCTTGAAATAAAAAATCTTAACTAAAGAAAACTTCTTGTGTCTCTCCCAACAATCTTAATAAAAACAAAAATTCCAAGTAGTCACTCAATAATTGTTTTTTGAAATAAGATTTTTATCTAATTTCAAGAATTCTTGGCAGTGTGTAGTGATTGCTAGGTAACTTGATGGAGCACTTAAGGATACTATGTTTAAAGATTTGATAACTTTTGAGGCAATGATAAGAATAAATGATTAGCAATAACAATTCTCATCTTTTCACATTCTGTGAAGTAAAATTCAATATCATGAGGTGATGTGTTTGACAAATGTGAATAACCATTTGTGTTTTTTTCTTTTTTGGGGGGGGGTGGTTATGTGACTGTTTTTACAGTTTGAGTTGTTGTTTGGTAAACTATTGTTTATTCACTTACAGTATTTTGAAAGTTTTCGTACAAGCTTGTTGATCAGGCTTTGTACATTTGTAAGTAATTGTTTTGATGTAAGTTCTCGAGTCTTCAGTTAATGATTCGGCAATAGTTTATTGATTACTGTTAAATATGCATAGTGTGAAAATAACAACTGTTTAAAATTTTGCCTCATCATTTTTGCTAATCATGTTTTGATTGCTAGGGCACTATTCACATTTTGTGAAGTGGAATATTAGGGAATGTTGGTGAAATGTAAATAATTACCAGTGTTATTTATGCATCAGTATTCTTGTTAAGTGATTGTTTTTCATAAATTTTTGTTTAGGCTATAGCTTTCAGGTCAGAATTTATGTGGATCTGCATCGTCGCGTGGGGCCTGACCCATTTGTGGGTCATGACCTGGAACACCGGCGGCGGAACCGGGGGGGCCGAGGAGGCCGTTGCCCCCCCACTTTTGAAAAGGTAGTCATTTTGCCCCCCCCCACTTTATATCGAGCTATTGAAACAAAATTAGGGTTCATTGACAACCCCGTTTGCAATATTATACCCGACTTTACATTTCTCAAAATAATCTTATTCATATAACAAAAAACCAGCAATTAATGCCAAACGTAGGCGAGTTGCCATCCCCGGACAATAGATTAGTAATGGCCCACGATGCACATTGCACCAGTCCTGCAGTGTGAGTCACCGTGCGAGTGTACCGCATGGCCGGGCCATCCAGCACACACGAGACTAGCGATCGGGTGTAAAACTAGGCTGACTTTATAGCAGGCTGGGTCCGGAATCCCGGCTGCGCCACAACGTGTCTCCGTGCGTTATTCCCACTATGGGAAGCCGTTAGCATGCACCAGCCACAGTTACAGCCTTAGCCGCAATTCGATGCATAACCTCCGAGTCCGATGAACACGTGCGGTGCATGTCCCAAACATGGTAAGTTTGTTTTAGTATTAATACAGTAAATTCGTGCACGGATTAAATTCTAAGAAGGAATAGGCCAAGATACATTTACCTAGGTATATACGTACTTTCAATTTTAAACCCGCATTGTTGTAGGCCTAGGAAATTCTAGTTAAGCAGTTATTTAGTTAAGCAGTTCATATTTTAACGGCAACGGTAAAATGATGCGAACGATATTTCGCTGGCAGACCGTATAGCCCACCCTCCCCCTGTTGACGCACGGACACGACTACGTGACATTATATCAAGTATTAAAGCCTGTAAGGTGGAATTCCCACGTAGCCCAGCGGACTAAGCCAGTGCCTCTGGAGTGCAATGTTGCGCGATCGAGAACTAAGGGTGTGGGATTTTTTCAAGTTTTTTTTTTCATCCCAACAAAAAATATAATCTTTGTTATTAAAGTTTGATTCCTATGTTTAAATCGATAGTGTTACCTTTTCTTTTTCTAGTTTGTGGTTCTCGATGATTTTTTACAAGGGACTGATTCGTAAAAACGCCGATGTTAATGACAATTGTGTTTCAATTTGAAAACAAGTTTCACCGTCCATGAACATAACCACCACGTAATCACTATTCACTTTACAAATTAGGTTTCCACGTAATCACTATTCACTTTGCAAATTAGGTTCCCCAAATTTTACCGAGGAGCGATGGTTCGATAGTTTTAATAGCACGCCTGAACATGATGGTGTGGCGCATCATTACCGCGAAAGTGTTTATTTTTATCAAATTCATAGTGCTGGGTCTCCCATTGGAGGTTCCTTGATTTGCACTGAATCACTGATGTGTGCTAGCTAATCACACCCATAAATGGTTTAAAAGTCATCTAAATATTAAAAACAAGTCAACACTGTAGTGTCCTTCTTTGAAGTGCAAGGTAGAATGTAGCTCTGAGTTCCGGGTGGTGTGAGTCGCTGCCCTGTACATTTTTTAATATCTGAAAGTGAAACGTGTAGTTTGGTGCAATATTGTGACCTTGTTTTGTCCTGTTTTGATTTCTGTAAAAGGTAGGGTGAACAACACACCTACTGAAACACCATAATAATTTATTTACATAAAAAATCAACAACTCTCATAAACCACTTTCTGCGCTGTCTTCAGGTCAATAGTCACGACTTTATTTTAATAGTCATGTGGTCCCAAGGCTCCAAGCGACCCTGTATTATATTTACATTTACATAATTTACAATTTTATACGCGTTTATTTTTTATGAATGTGTATTAATTTCACCTTCTGTAGGTTGTTGTGAAGGTAAAACGTCTTGATGTTGGGGCAGAGTCAATTATACCTGAACAGCTTACAGACTCAAGAGGCAAAAAACTCCATGCGCAGAAAATCACAGGAAACGGGAGCTGCCTATTCAACGCTGTTTCGTATGCAATACAAGGTAAGTCCCAAATCATACTTTGATGTATAGGCTATGTAGCACACCGCTGATGTAGCACAATAATGAGCAAAATATACAAAGTCAAAAAGAACATAAAATTGTATAGTGTGCATGCCTGTTTCCATTTGAGGCTGCCTTTAACCTCCGTTTTAAGAATTCACATTGAGGGGGGAGAAAGTTCATTCGGTGTCTTTTGAAGCCATTTTGAAAAAGGAGGGCGGCCATTTTGGAAAGTATTGTAAGGCGCCTGTCCAACAATATACAATGTTTTCTGATAACAAAATATAATTCATGACACTAAATGTGTTTTTTGTACCATTGTAAATATTTATTTTATTTTCTTGAAAATGTTTGACTTAGGAAATGAGTTTCTGGCAGGAAAATTACGTGACAGGTGTGCAGATGAGTTGTTGCAAAATGGGACAAGATATGCTGAGCAGTTCCGAGTACAGATTGGAGGTAAGGTCAGGTTGGAGGTGGACTTGGGTAATATTCAGTTTTTACCTACCGGTCAACAATAATAAACCTCTCATTGCAGCAGCGGTGCATGCAGCACACAAAAACCTATTTGGCGTAAACATTGTGACTGTTACTTTATTTTGATATTTGTTCTGGTTTTATATCCACGAGTACTTACGAACTGTAGTATACTTCAAATGGGAAGGCAATGGGGAAAAAATGATCAAGTTATGGTACTTTAAATTGCAGGACACAGTGAGGATGTTACACTTGGTATGACTATGGGTGACAAGGCATCAGATAAGTGGGCTGCAACAAAAGATCTCAAAAAGGCCATCCAAGTAGAAGTTGACAATATAAGGGACAAAAGTAAAAAGACTTGGTCAAGTCTTCTTCACATTCCAGCCCTTGCGACCGTAATTAACCAGCCAGTTTGCAGTGTTTACACAGACAAGGTAAATGAATGATTACACATTAATGCATTATTTTTTCTTGCGGAATTATTAATAACCTTCTAGTAGTGATGTGAAAGGGGAAAAAGCCCTAAGTTTCATTTTGATGTTTTTATTTTATTTTGAACACAACATATCTGTCACTTTCGGAGACTTCAGTAAAATATGTGCATTTTTCCTCCAATGTCTTTGAAATGCAGGTCCCTTTCCTGTTCCGTGACATATTTCATCGGCCCTTCTTTCCATTGGCAACAAAATCTGAGTCACTTGAACAAGCAATCTACGTCCTATGGTCTGTTGATGGTCTCTCAGCATCAGCACGTTTTGAAAGCTTTGTGCCGAACCATTTTGTATGTTTGTTGCCTGATGAAGAAGGTCAGTAAAATATATTTCAATATATTAATGTGAATTTAACTGAAACAAATTAAAATAATGAAACCTGTATATAACAATTATTCATGTATGCGATATATTCCCACAGGACGTTGCAGTCCTCAACATTCAGGTCTCCACCAAACCAAAAAGCGGAGCTTGCCAACACTGTTTGACTTCTTCATGGTTTGTTTTTGTGCCTCAAGAGTTCTATTATGTTTCAGATCATGAGTTTCTGTTAAGAATTGAAACGTAACCAGCATTAATTCAAAGTTAATTTCTTGAAGGAAACACTCAAATCCCACTACCGCGAAAACATATCTCAACTTTAACAAGCTGTTGTTGTCTTGTCGCAAAATGTACGAATCGTATGCACTGAAAATGTGCGCAACAGCCAATAACAGTATGTCTCACGATCACATTTCATGCATTTCCTTTGAAAACAACTACCGGTATATGAGTAAAATGCAGCGGTGGTAAAATGTATGTTTCTTCACAAATAAATGTTTTCATTAAGTTAAATCAATTGCATGTTTTTCTACTAACATCAATCATATTTACTTTGAGCATGTTTGTGTTGAACAATTTGTTTTAAATGTTGGAAATTAATGTTCATGTAAAACATTTATCCATAGAAATTTATCCAAACTTTTGTGTGGGAAAGTGCGTAAATTATTGTATTTGTACGCACCTTCACACAAAAATGCAAATTTTACATCACATTACTTATTAAATTGTGAAGAATTTACATTTAAAACTGTGTGAAGAAGAAAACAAATGAAAATTACCCTCAAGAGTAAACGCCTCAAAAATACAAATTTCTGTTTTACTGCCATCTGGTTTATGTGATCCAAGCGGTACCGTAAAGATGACGTAATCGTACAGCGCTTTGATATCAGACCAATATTACCCGTGTTTTTGAAAAGTCGGCGCGTCCGTTCATCGTAGAATCTGAAATGTCAATTTAAATTGTTTTGGCAGATGAGAGCAGTTCGATTACGTCATATAAAGTGGCATTTCTGTTTACTACCCTTATTTACGCAAAATGTCCGGTTTTGAAAATGTGTTGCAGAAATTGGATCAGAAAACGAAAAGGGATTTTAGAAAAAGAGTAACAAAACTTTAAACAACTATTGTGTAACAAATTATGTTTTATACATCAGGCAAAAGTAATATAAATTAAATTTCATTGTTTTTGTTTATATTTACAGGTAGCTACCAAAAAGTCAAAAGGAAAGGGCAAGAAAGGTGCTACTGTTAGACAGAGTGAGTGGGCCTTGATATTAAGACACATAACTAAAACAATCTCACGGTCGGGACTCTGTGGTCTAGGTTATTGCGTGATGACAGAAACACTGTAAGCTTAGGTGAAAATGTATTATTGTTATGCAAGGTCATATTTTAATGAACTTTCAATAATGCATTGAATTATACCAATTAATTACTGTAAACCATACACAATTTTGTGTTAAAAGATTTTCCACCATCAAATTCCCTTGGAATAGCTTAAATCAAGTTAAAAACTTAAAATAATTGGAAGTGATTTTGTTAATCGCTCAGGTGGTTCATCGCCCCCAGCAGCAGCATCAGCAGTTGACGACGCATCCTACGCATCCTACGAGGGAGTGGTAGATGATTCAACGCCCCCAGCAGCAGCAACAGCAGCTGACGACGCATCCTACGAGGGAGTGGTAGATGATTCATCGCCCTCAGCAGCAGCAACAGCAGCTGACGACGCATCCTACGAGGGAGTGGTAGATGATTCATCGCCCCCAGCAGCAGCAACAGCAGCTGACGCATCCTACGAGGGAGCAGCCTATAGTGCTTTCGAAGATGATGCAGACAATTCAGGAAATGATGTTCATTCACCAGGCTGATACACAAGAGTGCATTTTGCCATGCTGTGCTTTGATGATCAATCCCCATCGCATACCTTTTGAAAAGAAAGAAACCGTCCGCTTGTATGGAAAGGGAAACAAGCCGCAATGCTTTAATGTGGACTGGTTTAAAGGGAGACCATGGTTGTACGTTTGCAAGAGTAGCAAAAAAGCCCTCTGTTCTATTTGCAGATTTGCGAAGAGTAAAACATTAGTGACATTTTCAAAGTGTGGTGAGGTAGCATTCACAAGTACGGGAATGAATAGTTGGAAGGATTGCCCTAGGAAGTTTGACTTGCATGAAGCATCACACTTTCATAAAGAAAGTGCCGCTAAAGTGTTAAACTATACGCAGAATGACATTGGCTCAACACTGAAATGCCGAAATGAACAGTACCGAAAAAACAATCAAAGGTGCTTAATGATGCAGTTCCAGTGTCTACATTATCTGATGATGCAGGGACTTGCTATGCGTGGACATACTGATGATGAAGGTAACCTCCAAACACTACTTGCACTTTTGTCTCGAATACAGGAAACCGAGAAAACTAGTAAGCTCGATAAATGGTTGAAAGATCGTAAATACCTTTCTCATGACATTGTCAACGAACAGACGATGGAGATGTATCGGGCAACATTCACATCTCTTTCAAAACAAATTCAAGAGAATGGGATTTGTTCAATCATTATTGATGAGACAAGAGACATTTCTGGCCATGAGCAGCTTGCTCTTACCCTACGATGGGTCAGTGATGAGTATGAAATATCAGATGACTTTATAGGATTCTATGACTGCCCCCGCACAGATGCAGAGTCATTATTGAAAGCTGTAAAGGATGTTTTGTTGCGTATGGGACTGGACATAAAGTCCTTGAGAGGTGGAGCATTCGATGGTGCCAGTGTTTTGCAGGGGAAAAAGTCGGGGGTCGCTGCCAGATTGAAGGAGGAAAATCCCAAGATACTTACCGTTCATTGTGTAAATCACAGCTTAAATCTTGTCTTGCAAGAAGCTGCGTCAAGCAGCAGGATGATACAATGCGCATTTTCAGCAATCCAGGATATCCACGGTATCATCAATGCTTCTCCTAAAAGGTTGGCGCTGTTTCAGAGTATGGAACAGAACTTCAGAGATTCATTTTCTGAGCGAGGTGGTGTTTCTCTAAAACCTCTGTGTCCTACACGCTGGACAGCTAGAACGTCTGCCATATCAGCACTGATCAAAAACTATAAAACTGTAATTGGCACCCTAGAATCAGTACATGGGCAAGGAGGCTCATCAGAGGCTGTTAGAAAAGCACCCGGTTTGATTGCACTGTTGGAGAAGTTCAGCACATACCTGGGTCTTAAGATAAGTATGAGGGTCTTTTCTGTTGCTGAGGAGATGGCGAGAGTTTTCCAAGCCAAAAACATCACAGCGGAACAAGTATCCATGTGCAAGGCCACCCTGAAGAACCACTATTTGTCTATGCGAACTGATGAGATATTTTCCTTGATTTTTGAAGAAGCGGAAAGAGAAGCAAAAGACCTCACTACAGCCCCGGAGCTTCCAAGGCGTACAGGACGACCACCAAAGCGGATCGACGAAGGATCTGAGGCACATTCCTGGGACACAATTCAGCAATACTACCGACAACAGTACTACGAACTGTTAGATAATCTGTTGACAGAATTAGATCGCCGTTTTGATCAACCGACATTGTCCTTTTTATCAGACGTCGAGATGATGATAGTTTCTGCAGCAAACGGCGCTAGGTTCACATTGCCACCGGCTCTGTGCACGTTGTACGCCGACGATTTGGACATAGATCGCTTGAAGGTGCATCTATCCATTCTTCCTGATGTTGTTCGGGCTTATAATGATCGCCAACCAGCCAATATGCAACTCAAACATATCACGCTGGTTTCCACAATTTCACAAATCTTGCAACTAAATGCTACTACCAGAATACTTCTTTCAGAATTTCACAAGTTATTACGTTTATATTTCACAATTCCCATGTCCAATGCTACGTCTGAACGAAGTTTCTCTGCGCTACGTCGTCTGAAAACATACCTAAGATCCACAATATCACAGAAAAGGCTGAACCATGTTGCTTTCATGCATATTCATAAAGGACTGGCTGCAACCGTAGATTTAAACACGGCTTGCAAGGCATTTTCACAAGTCAATGACAGGAGGAGGGATTTTTTTGGTCCATGGAAGACTCAGCACCATTGAGCAGAATAGATATTTCCCAAGGTATTGAAAGCTGAAAGTTGACGATTTGCCTATAGGGAAGTATTCTGTTGAAGATGCCCGACTATAAGGCCGATTTTGACAAGAATGTGAACTTCGAGTGAACAAATTTTGAATGTTTTGAAACACACTTGCCCATGCTCGTGCCAAAAATTGTTCAGGATTATTGAGAAAGTAGTGTCACCCTTATATTAATTTGTGTTTTTAATTCACTGCTAATGACTTCCTACCCCGGAAAACACAAATTTAACATTTAAGTCAAGTTTTGTCCAAATACGGGCAATGCATCTTTAACTTCCAATACAGAGGGGACTTAATATCACCTAGTTACCCCATGTTATAAATTAGTTTTACTATGCCTCATAATTATTCAATAAAAACGGCAACGTAAACTTGAACTTTTTAGTTGAAGCATCTCGATTAAATCAACCTATTTCCGATAATTCAGCAAAGAAGATTTCTTGTGCGGCCGTTTTGAAAAATGCTTGTCTGCAAGTGCGCATGCTCATAAAGACACCTTTCTAGAATGAGTCTAGAGGTACGGTCGGGATGCGTCTTTATGAGCATGCGCACTCGCCACGTTATCCGATTAGCTTAGCGGCTGAATGACGTAGACACGATCTGCATTTAGTCGATCTACTAACAAACACGTCTTGATGGCCAATTGGCAAATCATAGAATGGTGGTAGTTGTTCAATGTATAAGGTACAGTAACTTTGTCTAACGATCGTTCCCGAAAAACGCCATCTTTACGGGCAAATTGCATTTTGGCTTACTGCTGCGTCAATCGCTCCCATTGTTAACCCAGCCGATTTGAATTTGGTTCAGTAATACAGTCTTCAGATCGCTGGATATAAAATTAACTCCAAAGATCATGTGACTTATCTGCGTAAAAAATTGGTTCAGATAAATCACGTGAACTTAGTTTTTTGAAAATGCTCGATAACGGCCAAATTTGACAGTTTCTTTTAGGGATTGGTCTAATTAACTCCTGGAAGACCGTCAGAGTCATGTGTGGGTCTATGTTGTACCCCAAAATAGCCAAACATAGCCAGTGTGTGCCTACGTACATGCTGTGCAAATGGAAATAAAATGCATAGGAAAAAAAATTGCCCCCCCACTTTTCAAAGTGTTCCGCCGCCGCTGACCTGGAATGTGTGTCAAAATAAGCCAGAAATAGGATAAAATTATGCATAATCCGGGTTAAACTCACATTTTTAAACACTTTCCGGGTCAGCGTGACGTGGGTCAGGTCCCAGGGTCAATTTAATTTGTGGTGTGTAGCTATGAGTAAATAGTTACTTTAGTTTTGTGCATATGATGCTGCATCGTACCACTAACAATGGTTTTTCCTTGAATCGATATTGTACACAATATTATCATATAAAAATAATACTCATGTATAATAACAGTGGTCATGCAGCTTTAATGGCATTGTTTGCAAGTTTTTATATCACATCAGTTTATGTTATTTTAGCATTATTTTATGGCAATACTGGAAGTTTTCCTTTTGTCTTAGTTGTGTTATGTTGGGAAAATATTGATATAATGTTCAAAAAATAAGTGTTAAATAAATAGACCAACTGTGTGGATTATAATTTTGTTTGTTTATGATGGACGTTATTGAATTACTTTAGTTATCTATGGGTAGTTGTCACAGATGGAGTCTGAAAGTCAGAGATCGAAATCGTTTAACGCACTGCATGAGAGTGTGCTGAGGATCACCCTGGGTGTCGTAATTTAACCATACCACTTGAAGCAGTCAATATTTGTATGCCGACAACAGATCCCTTATAAAGATTCTGCCTTTTGATACGTTTAGAGAAGAGCGTGTCACATGATAGGTCTTTACTAGAAAGCCGCATGAATACACATGCAGCAAACAATCAGCATAGGATGCAATGTACTATTCGTACCTAGACAATGGTACAAAAAATGAGGTGTTATAAAACAAATATTGACTGAATTCTCACACTGTGGTGAAAACTACGACTCTCATGGAGCGATTTGTTTTCTCTTGGCTTCGTCATGGGAAAGTAGATCGTAGAGGCTCGACCATGGCGTTACTTCCATGATCTTACCAAGGATCACCTGATGCAGTCAAATTGGCCTTTTTGTAATAGTAGCCTATACAAGTGTACTATCCAAATCGGGTTCGTAGACTTGTCTAGTTCCTTCAAGCTGCAATGTCGCGCCCTCTACTAGCGACTATAATATTATAATTACAAGCAATTTAAAGGGGAAATACGATTATGTTTCCATATTGGTTTCGCCTGTACTGGCATGCGGTGCGATGTGTGCGGCTTGAATTAAAGGCTAGATGAAATGGAAGATGTTGCTCAGATGGGAGCCACAGTCAAGATACGAGAACACTGGGAGAGAGGTCTCTTTTAACATCGTCTTATACTCAAAGTCGCCATAAGACTGATGTTAAAAGAGAGCATAACAGTCCAGAAAGTGGGTTATGGACGGGGACACTTGATGAGTTTCACCCGTAAATGAAGAGCACGTGGCTATGTTTGCGAAGATTCAGAACTATCCATGAGGCTAACTATGCGTGGTGCAAAATAGCAATTCGTATTAATCGAGTACAGGCAGAAACAATTTTTTGCCAAAAAAAAAAAATAATAATAATAATTTAAATAAAAAACATCGGCAAATATCTTTGCAAATTATTTGCGATCTCGGAATATTATTGCAAATTGTATTTTGCGTTGTCGAAAATATATAGGGTTTTCTTTTCTTTTCTTTTTTGCGATGTCGCGAATAAACAAGCAAGTGGATAAGGGAATCAACCACAGTTCTGGGGAGGCGCAGATACTATTATTGTCAGTGTTTGTGCGTTTTTTATGATGATATCTGCATGGCCTGCCATGCTGCATACGCTGCCTGTGTCTATGCGAACTCTGTTCGCCCGTGGTTCGCTGGTGTCAACTTGTAAGGACGCCCTCTTTTGTTATGACAATGTACATCACTTTTGATAGTCTGGCACCATTGAAGTAACGGAGCGATTCAGGATGCGAAAGACAAGTAGAACCAAATCTTGCTTATTAGACTTACTGTATGATGCGATGGTTGTTGAGCTTTGAGTAAAAACACTTTTTTTATAAGGCCTAATATTTCTTTGGAAAAATGTTTTTTTTATATAAGTTTTAGTTGTTCACGAATTATAGCTATTTTAATTGGAATGGTGTTGTATGGGTATCTTGTATTTGCACATACATGACATTATAAGTACATTTTTGCAAAATTTTGTGCCGTGGTGATTTTGCCTGTTCTATAATAATTGCGCACTGATTTGATCGTGTTTTTTGTGGTGGAACTGTGGTAATGTTGTGCTGCTATTGCTGCTGTTGCTGCTATTGCTGCTGAGTTAATGTTGGCAATCTCCAAGTGAAACAATCGACCAAGAACTAGGAAAATAACATTAATATGTTTTGATGTTGTATTTCTGAACTCTAGTCTTGGATGTTTAGTTAGGCTTCAAATTTGTTAGGCTAGGCCTTTCATGCTGACGCATATTTAATATGAGTGAAAAGTGGATATGAATTGGAACCTTTTTAATTACAAGTAGTAGCCTGTATTACAGTAGGCCCACAGCTACAGTAGATCTACATACTAACACACCTGAATAATAAGATACAATGGTGAGATTCATAGAGTTTTAGTCCATTGCCCAGAGGGTGAAATTTTTTCTTGGTTGGGGAAATTTGAGGAATTATTATTGTTGTTGGTTGTTATTTACAAAATTAAATACATAAATGTAGACCCCAAATCACAACCTATATATGATATCCCTTCAGCTTCACCTAAAATTAGATTTCATGTTAAGGGCTTGCTAGTATGGTATGGTCCCCTACACGGACGTAGGTTAATTCTCAAGAGTATAAGACTCCCTCTGTAGTGTTAGTGAATGATGTTTGAAAATTGTATAGTTCTTGACACTAAGTGGTATAATATTTAAAAATATGTGGTAATTATGGTAGCATGAGCTACATTTGACTTAGTTTTACAATATATATTTTTTTCCATCATAAAATCATTAGTAAACTCCATATGCAACATTATTATGGAATAATATTGACCCTTTGAAAAAAAAATTTAAAGTTGAAAGTATCGGTGAGTGTTACGTAGGTAATTGCATGATAACATTACCTTTAGTTTAGAACATTCGTCATTAAATGGAGTAACATGCATATGCTTGAATAAAATTAACAGTAAAATTAGAAGTTAGTATACATTTTATATGACTGCTAACACGCTCCGTATTGGAATGATATATACTTGATGCTTTTAGTTGAAGTGGCCATTATATAGTCAACAGCAAAATACAATGAAACTTAAAAGTTTAAAATATCATGATTGAGGCTTGAAAATTTCATATATTTTCACACTAAAAACTATTTTTCGATTTTGTTGGGGGGGGGAATGTCTTCTGTTACCCAATACTGTATAAAGATTAATTACTACTTGAACATGATAAGAGGAATTTTTTTGATTGGTCCTCTGTAGTTTTTAACTTTAAAAATGAAGACCTTTTCGGGGGATGGTAAGGAAATGGAATACTAAATACCATGTTCATAACACTAGGAACATGTAATAGTCTCTTTTATATCATGAAGTATTGTTTGTTGTGAAAAGGACTAGTGTTAAGAACGGTCTTGTTGGTCTTGTACCATGGAAGCTTTACATATACTTTGCTCAAAATGTTATTTAGACCCAAATACATGTATGTCTTTTTTCAGAAAATGGTGAAAATTCTAAAGAAGAGGACAGACGGGAAGTGTGTTTGTGGTGGTGTAGTTGGTGGGGGACATGGTAAGTTGTTCAAGTCTGTCATGTCTGAGCAGTCGTATCGTTCCCCTCCTGAATCATTGAATTCATTTCATGGTAAATGTTTGTGTTGTCTTCCCTCCCATTCATCTATCATTTCATCGTCCTCTCATCCAAATGCCTTGAGGTTGGCACCTCCTCTTGGAAGTCGTCCAGCTCTTTCTGTGGGGCTGTGCGCAAACCAGTTGGCACACGCAGAATGTGTGTTTGTCTCCCAAGAATTTCAAGGTGATAGTGCTTTGGATTCTAACCTAACGGGAACCAGGGTGGTAGTGCCTTGCAACTGGAAAGATAAGCATTAAAGGTGCAAACAATTGAATGAAGCAAATGGAAAACAAATGAATGAAGCAAAAGAAAAAGCAATGAAGGTGGTAGTGCCTAACACAAATGAAAAAGCAACGAAGGTGGTAGTGCCTAACGTAACAACTGAAGCAAATGAGAAAGCAAATGAGATGGCAAATATTGTAACAAATGAAACAAATGTAGAATTGGACAGAATTGTATGAAAACTGGAAAGAATTAACAGAATATATGAATACTATGAATGAGGCTTGGAATGTCATTGACTCTAACTGCAATGCTATCGGTGAACTTGTGAAGAAAGTAAATGTGATCTTGAAAAACAAAGTTGGTAAGAGAAGAAATTATCACAGTGGAAGGAAAGTGCTTGGGACATTTTACTGTGGGAAAAGTAAATTAACAACAGTATTGCCTAGAAAGCCAACAAAATCAGAGCAAAGGACTAAATATAAGACTAAGTGTGATTGCTGTTTGCGAGAAGAAATGACAAGCGTGGTAGAAGTGTAAATGTGAAAGAAGTGAAGATGCAAGAGAAAATACAGAAGAATATTTATTGTCATACCAAGAGATCAATCCATAGAATTGTGAAGAAAATGGATGATAATGCAAAAACTGGAGGAGTGAACAACAAATCTGAAAGAGACCCTAGAAATGTGATGAAAAAGATTAAGAAAGGTAAAGATGTCATGAATATTTGTAGTTTAACTGCAAGTAAGTCTAAAGGTAATACACTTGATACCAAACAGATGCATAATGTGAAGGAAAAGTGTGACAATGACAAGATTTGTTGGATTTGTGATCAAGTAAATAGATCAGGTGACATGAAAGAAATGCAGTGTGATAAATGTCATGTGTGGTTTCACTTAAGTTGTGCAAGGTTTCTCAACATGAATGACACTTTAATTAATAGAACTGCGTGTTGGATTTGTTGTAAATGTGGACAATCAAATTATTGTGACAACTTGTTTGATGATTTTGGTATTCCTACAGATGTGAATGAGTTTGATTTGATTGCAAATGATGAAGCACAGCAGTGGTGCAATGATGCGACTGAGCCATTGATCAATCCAAACAAAGTGAGGATATATGTAAGTAAATTAAAGATTAAAGGGACTGAAGAAACGAATCATGACAAGTCAAATGTCAAGTTAAGACACCAAGTCATAGTTGAACAAAGTGGAGAATATAATTTAAGAAGCAATAAAACAAAAACAGCACCAACAAAGAAGTCAGATGAAACTCTGACAAATACAGAAAGTAAGGAACATACATTGAACACGAAACAGAAATATATTAATGTTATTAAAGAACCCGAAATGTGTAAAGCAAAAAAGAGGTCATTACCACCTTTTAAAGAATTAAGTGAAAAGAAAAGAAAGAAAGAAGTAACATGCATATCAACAATGAGTGTAACTGTACAAGGACATTTTCACCAAGGTCATTTGAAATTTGGTGTAAATACTGGCAAGCAGTGTGTAGCAAATAGCTTATGTGCAATGATGTACAGTTGTATTAAAGAAATGAAACAATGGACAAGTTATGACTTGGATTTGATATTGAATACTGGTGATGAACTGTATGGTCATTTATCTAGAAGTTCCACAATCAACAATGACTACTTGCTAATTAGTGAATTGCCCAATGAACTTGTTGTATTTGACAAAAGCTACACAATGACCTATTATGAATCAATAAGTGGGATGTTTGATGATGATGGTAATTTGTCTGAATTTAACATGATTGAATTAAACAAAGCTCTTGAGCAAACATTGGAGAGATATAATGCATGTTTCATATGTTTTCATGACAATACATTTGGTGTGATATCACAAAGTGGACTGTATTATATTTTTGATTCGTGTTCCAGAAACTGTAATGGCTGTCAGGTGCAAGATGGGAAAAGTTTGATGAAATGTGCACCGATTGGGCAAGATGTTTACAGGTATTGTACTCAATTGGGGCAATCGATGAACTTGTCTAGAAATGAACAATTTGAAATTACTGGAGTTACTCTTTGTCAAGACAATGATGTTTGTACAAGTGTCAGTGAAGAAGAAGATAATTCAAATAAGAGGTCATTATTATCTTGTAATGAATTGAATGACAAGAAATTGAAGAAACATGTTGAGTCAACTGGAATGAAGAACTTTGCTGCACAGGGACATTTCCATCAATGTGATTTGAGATTCGGTGCAAATACTGGGAAACAGTGTGTTGCAAATAGCTTGTGTGCAATGATGTACAGTCACATTAAAGAATTGACACATTGGAGAAGTCACGACATGGATTTGGTGTTGAATACTGGTGATGAATTGTATGGCCATTTATCTAACGGTTGTACAATGAACAATGACTATTTGTTAATTAATGAATTGCCCAATGAATTACTTGCTTTCAACAAAACATTCACGATGATTTATCATGAATTGGTCAGTGGTGTTTTAAAAGATGATGGTAATTTCTCTGAATTTAACTTGATTCAGCTAAACAGGGCCCTCGAACAAACATTGCAGAAGTATAAGTCATGTTTCATATGTTTTAATGGGAATACATTTGCTGTAATTGCTGAAGATAATGTGTATTACATATTTGATTCACATTCCAGAGATTGCAATGGTCATCAAGTAAGTGATGGAAGAAGTCTGATGAAATGTGCACTCACCTGGCAAGATGTACACAGGTACTGTACTCAATTGGTTATTTCAATGAATTTACGTGTCGATGAACAATTTGAAATTAGTGGTGTGACAATTTGCAAAGATAGTTCAAATGAAAATAGATGTTTTGTTGATGCTGCTAAAGATGTTGAGAAGGGGAGAAATATTTTAGAAACCCAAGGTATAGAAGAAATATCATATGAAATGTGGGATGGAGGTAACCATGCTTGTGATTGTAAATCGTCATATGACAATATTAGTGGCTTGAAACATGAGGAGATGACCAATGAAGATAGAAATAGCCATGGTGAAGACAGTGATGGTATTGAAATGGTAGTAGTAACTCCAGCAGCATGCTTTCAGTTTGTTCCACTAAGCTATGAACATAAGACATCTTTATGCAAATCACTTGGAATTGGCAGATATTCAGAGTCAGTACTTACAGAAGAATGTGCAACAATCGGGCGTCCTGATCGTATAAGAAATATTCAAGGTGATGGAAATTGTTTTTTTCAGGGCTATTTCATATGCTGTTTCTGGTAGTGAACGTAGCCATATGCGATTGAGACTAGCTACTGTTATGAGACCCTAATACATGTACATGTAATTACGTGTATACAACGCACGCTGTCAATCATTTTCTGTGTGTAAGTCCGTTGACCCTAGTGGGCGGCGTTAATCCGTTATGAAGGATCTAGAATGATCTAGGCTCTGGAAGTTTGAAGTTAGTTTTAGAACTTTCCAGAAAACAACACAAATCCTTTATATACAGGCTGGGGATCAATCTTCGGGGGGACACAAATACTCAAGACTGGTGGAAGCTACGACTTCTGTGATTGTGATTCAACTCATTGGAGGAGCTTTTGGTAGAGTTCGCTTTTGACCGAGTGCAGTTAAAGAGCTTAATTTAAATCCGGAAAGGACAGTTTCGAACTTAATCTACAGTTCGGTATTTTGGGGTCTTCTTTCCCATATTTTGTGGCGGGTGTCAGATTGTGTACCCGTCGTTGTTTCGTCTTCTTCTGGACATTTTATCGGAGTGAGTTTACCCCGTGATAGCTCAAAGTCACATCGGCAAAGAACTGATTTATCGCCCCTGGAGTTGATGGTTTTAGAGCCAGTGTATGTGATCCTCGCTGTATCTTCTGTTGCTGTGATCCTCGCCTGTATTTCATCCAGGTTGACGTATTAGCCCGTAAGATACTTATGTTGTATAAGATCCATTTTAATGTACACTTGTTTTATGCAATCAGTGTATGTTTGTTAAACCAAATCGGTAACTGAAGTGGTTGATAGTTTTATCATTAAATCACTTGGATTCTGTGTTCTTATACATCAGTGTCACCTTGTTTGATTTCTTTGTTGCATCTGAGAAAATTCAGGCTTTTTGAGTGATTTATATTCACGGATAGTTTGGAGATTTTTGGATCGTAACAAATTGGGGGCCTGTCCGGGAAATCGAACAAAAATAAGCCGTATATTTCTGTGTACAATTGTCAAACAAGGTTGCACATTTTATTGTTACTAGTCTGTAGTGTTGTATAAAAATGGCTAGTGAGTTTGATGCACAAGCTTTCGTGGATTCTGAAGATTTGTCAATCGAGAAGTTGCAACAGTTATCAAAAGACGAGTTGCACGGAGTTGCCAAACACGTTCATGTAGAAATTTCTAGA
This sequence comes from Plazaster borealis, assembly GCA_021014325.1. NCBI lineage: Eukaryota > Metazoa > Echinodermata > Asteroidea > Forcipulatida > Labidiasteridae > Plazaster > Plazaster borealis. Next base: position 12,807,389 of record CM037461.1, read on the forward strand.
AGTGCCAAAAAGGCAAAACTAGTGAACGTTCTAGTGGGAGTACTGAACTTAGAGTTGTCTCAGTCTCCGCAGACTTTTGATCGAGAAATTGAGCTTGCAAAAATTGAGCTTGAAAAGGAAAGGCTCAGGCTTGAGTTTGAAGAAAAAGAAAGAGAAAGTCGAGAAAGAGAAAAAGAAAAAGAAAGAGAAAGTCAAGAAAGAGAAAAAGAAAGAGAAAGTCGAGAAAGAGAAAAAGAAAGAGAAAGTCAAGAAAGAGAAAAAGATAAAGAAAGAGAACTTGAACTACGAAGGCTTGAACTCAAAGAAAAGGAAAAGGAACAAGAATTTGAACTGCGTAAGCTTGAATTAGAAGTGGGTTCAAAGAAAGGCAAGGAGAGAACTCCAATTGATTTTGATCTAGCGAAAAACGTGAGGTTGGTGCCAAAATTCAACGAACACGATGTTGATACGTATTTTCTGTCGTTTGAGAAGATAGCCAAAACTCTTAGTTGGCCTGAGAAATATTGGCCTTTGCTCCTGCAGAGCACTTTTGTGGGTAAAGCTCAGAAAGTCTATGCCACACTTTCAGAGGACCAATGTAGTAAATATTCTACGGTTAAGGCATCCATTTTAAATGCGTATGAGTTGGTTCCTGAGGCGTATAGACAGAAATTTAGAAAACTGACTAGATTGAATGGCCAGACCTTTGTTGAATTCGCTAGACAGAAGGAAATTGTTTTTGATCGATGGTATCAGTCTCTCAAATGTGAGAAAAATTTTGAGGAGTTAAAAGAAGTGGTCCTCATGGAAGAATTCAAAACCAGTGTCCCTCTGAGTATCCAAACCCATTTGGAAGAACACAAGATCACCAAATTAAAGAAAGCTGCAGTGGTAGCTGATGATTATGAATTAACTCATAAAATGAGTATGGGCAAAACTAATTTCCAGTCAAAGGGTTTTTACAAAAACACTGAGAAGGGCAAGTCAGGTTCCGAGGCACAGTCTGGCCTTGAAAGTCCAAAGAAGCCTTCATCACCGAGTGGAGCCAAGGACGACCAGAAGAAGTCTTTTCCTCAGTGTGATTACTGTCATAAGAAGGGTCACACGAAGGCGAGATGTTTCAAGTTCATCGCTGACGAGCGAGGGCGGTCTGAAAAGCCTGTCGCTTTTGTCCGTAAGGACACTCTACTTCGTAGGAAGTCCGGTGAGGCCGATGGCAACCGTGTTTCTTCTTCGAAGATATCTGATGAAATCAACAAAGTTGATGAAATCTACAAAGATTTTGTTCATTGTGGTGATGTGTCGTGTGTGTCTGATGTAGCCGACAGTCCAGTTGTTATCCTAAGGGACACATGCGCGTCACAGTCACTGATGCTGGAGGATGTGTTGTCATTGTCTCCAGACAGTTCGCTAAATGCGACAATGTTGATTCAAGGTATTGGGGGTAACTTTATGCCTGTCCCGTTGCATGAGGTAAATTTGAAATGTGATTTGTTCACTGGCCCTGTGGATGTTGGAGTTGTTCCTAGTCTACCGATGAAAGGTGTCGGATTATTGCTAGGTAATGACGTTGCGGGAGGTAAAGTGTCGGCATCCCCTATTGTTTCTGGTGAACCTGTGGATGAGCCAGAAATTCATGCTTTGGAGGAAGAGTTTCCAGAAATCTTCCCCGAATGTGCAGTGACGAGATCTCAGATGAAGCAAGCGGAAAAGGAGGTTGCAGAGTCAGTGCCTATAGAGGAGGACTCTGGTGTTTGGCTGGCTGAAACCTTTTTTTAGTGATTTAGAAGAGAAGGAGGGAGTGTCTCAAGATGCTAAGTTTAGCCGATCCTCGCTGATAGAGCAGCAGAAAGCGGACCCAGATCTGAGGAAGCTCACCCAGACAGCGTGTTCTGAGGAAGAGGCTCAAGGGGTTCCGGAATGCTACTACATCAAGTCTGGCGTGTTAATGAGGAAATGGAGACCTACCCAGAAACCAGCTGATGAAGAATGGAGTATTGTTCATCAAATTGTTGTTCCTCCATGTTACCGTGATGAGATCTTGAGAATCGCTCACGAAATTCCGGTTGCGGGTCATCTTGGTATCAGAAAGACTCAAGCTAGAGTCATGGCTCATTTTTATGGGCCTAAGCTACACCAAGATGTGGTGGAATTCTGCAAGACGTGCCATACATGTCAGATGGTGGGAAAGCCACAGCCATCGATCAAGCCTGCACCGATGATACCGATTCCTGCGTTTGATGAGCCGTTTACGAGAGTCCTGGTGGATTGTGTGGGTCCTCTACCGCGGACGAAGTCCGGGCATCAGTATTTGTTGACCATAATGGATTTGTCAACCAGATTTCCAGAGGCCATTCCACTGAGGAAGATAACAGCCAAAGTTGTTGTTGAGGCTCTTATGCAGTTTTTCACAAAATATGGTTTACCAAAAGAAGTGCAGTCCGATCAGGGGTCTAACTTCATGTCGGGTGTGTTTCAGGAAGTTCTGCGTGAGCTGGGAATCAAGCAGTTAAAATCATCTGCATATCATCCGCAGTCTTAAGGAGCTCTAGAGAGGTACCACCAAACCCTCAAGAATATGATAAGGGCTTACTGCGAGGATTTCCCAGAAGATTGGGACAAAGGAATTCCCTTCCTGTTGTTTGCAACTAGGGACTCGCCGAACGAGTCAACTGGTTTTACTCCGTTTGAGTTGGTCTACAGTCATGAGGTGAGGGGGCCTTTGAAACTCATTAAGGAGAGGGTTTTGTCAGAGGAGGAGGAGACCAATCTGCTCGACTATGTGTCAAACTTTAAGGAGAGGTTGTCTAGTGCATGTTCTGTGGCACAAGAACATCTGAAAGTGTCTCAACGGGTCATGAAGACGAGAGCAGACAGGAAATCTGAAGTCCGCATCTTTAAACCCGGCGAAAAAGTGCTAGTGCTGTTGCCTCTGCCTGGCGACCCCCTTAAAGCAAAGTTTAGTGGGCCCTACTGTGTCAAAAAGAAACTCAAAGAAGTCAATTACGTAATCAGTACCCCAGACCGAAGAAAGGGCCAAAGAGTTTGTCATGTTAACATGCTCAAGAAGTATTTTGAGCGTGATAATTCTGGCCAGCCTGTGGGGGTAGCTGTCATTGAGGCAAAACCTGACGATGACAACTCATGCAATGAAGACTTGGAGACAAAAACGTCTGAACTTGAATTTTTAGCTGTTCAGCTTTCTAACTCTGAAATTCTTGCTAATTTGGACGAAATCCTTGGTTATTTGCACAATGATGAACGGAAAGATTTATCAAACCTACTCCAGAGGTACAAGCAAGTTTGTTCTGACAAACCAGGTCGTACGTCGGTAGCAGTTCATGATGTTGATGTCGGAAAGTCAAGACCTATAAAACAAGCTCCCTACCGACTTAACCCGGACAAGTTAGCCAAGGTTCGGGAGGAGGTTAAATTCATGATAAAACATGACATTATCGAACCTAGTCAGAGTTCTTGGAGTTCTCCCATTGTCATGGTACCAAAGCCAGACGGTACTCTTAGATTTTGTATAGATTATAGAAAAGTCAATGCAGAAACTAAGACGGATTCTTATCCGATCCCGAGGTTGGAAGATTGTATTGATCGAGTGGGAAATTCGGCGTTTGTCAGTAAAATAGATCTGTTGAAAGGTTATTGGCAGGTGCCCTTGACTGACCGAGCCAAAGAAATTTCTGCATTTGTGACACCCGATGGTCTCTACCAATGTAAAACAATGCCCTTTGGGATGAAAAACGCCCCGGCTACGTTTCAGAGAATGATGAGCCAAGTCATTGCTGGGCTGGACAATTGTGTTGTCTATATTGATGACATTTTGGTATACAGCGATAACTGGAAAGACCATCTGAAACACTTGGGTGCCCTGTTTGATAAGCTTTCTAAAGCAAACTTGGTGGCGAATCTCAAAAAGAGTGAGTTTGCCAAAGCAACGGTGACCTACTTAGGTCATGTGGTCGGTCAGGGTCACGTGCTACCCCGAGTAGCAAAGATCAAAGCTATTCAAGAATTTCCCATGCCCACAGGAAAGAGAGAATTGATGAGATTCCTGGGTATGAGTGGACAGAAAGTTTGTTCCAAACTTTAGCACCATTGCGACTCCATTGACTCAACTTTTACAGAAGAATGTAAAGTTTGTTTGGTCTGACTCTTGTCAAAAGGCGTTTGATATTTTAAAGGCCATTCTGACAAACGAACCAGTTCTGGCTGCACCAAATTTTGACAAGGCGTTCAGAATAGCCATTGACGCCAGTGATGTTGGTGTCGGAGCAGTTTTGCTCCAAGATGATGAGTCTGGAATCGAGCGACCTATCAGTTACTTTTCAAAGAAACTGAACAAATACCAGGCAAAATACTCCACCATCGAAAAAGAGGCGTTAGGTTTAGTTCTTGCCCTACAACACTTTGAGGTGTATGTAACGAATGGTGCTGGGGAGACGATCATTTATACTGATCATAACCCATTTGTGTTTTTGGAGAAATTCAAAACCAAGAACCAGAGGTTATTCCGCTGGTATTTGATTTTGCAACCATATCCACTCAAGATTGTTCATATCGCTGGGAAGAGCAATGTAATTGCGGATGCTCTGTCCAGAGTTTAGAATAATGTACTTAAACACAATTGGTATTATTTCTGATGTGCTAAACCAGTAACAGTGTTTGTAAGATTATTGCTGTTAGCAGATTATGGTAAAATGTCTAAGTCGGACGTAACTAAATTGCTTAAATTTTAAATAATTTAGAAATTTATGTTAACATTCCTTTTTGAAACGAAAATTTCCTTATGTAAATTTTCTTATTTTATGGGGGGAGATGTTATGAGACCCTAATACATGTACATGTAATTAAGTGTATACAACGCACGCTGTCAATCATTTTCTGTGTGTAAGTCCGTTGACCCTAGTGGGCGGCGTTAATCCGTTATGAAGGATCTAGAATGATCTAGGCTCTGGAAGTTTGAAGTTAGTTTTAGAACTTTCCAGAAAACAACACAAATCCTTTATATACTTTATAAATACATAATCCTTTATATAAGACTGGTGGAAGCTACGACTTCTGTGATTGTGATTCAACTCGTTGGAGGAGCTTTTGGTAGAGTTCGCTTTTGACCGAGTGCAGTTAAAGAGCTTAATTTAAATCCGGAAAGGACAGTTTCGAACTTAATCTACAGTTCGGTATTTTGGGGTCTTCTTCCCCATATTTTGTGGCGGGTGTCAGATTGTGTACCCGTCGTTGTTTCCTCTTCTTCTGGACATTTTATCGGAGTGAGTTTACCCCGTGATAGCTCAAAGTCACATCGGCAAAGAACTGATTTATCGCCCCTGGAGTTGATCGTTTTAGAGCCAGTGTATGTGATCCTCGCTGTATCTTCTGTTGCTGTGATCCTCGCCTGTATTTCATCCAGGTTGGCGTATTAGCCCGTAAGATACTTATGTTGTATAAGATCCATTTTAATGTACACTTGTTTTATGCAATCAGTGTATGTTTGTTAAACCAAATTGGTAACTGAAGTGGTTGATAGTTTTATCATTAAATCACTTGGATTCTGTGTTCTTATACATCAGTGTCACCTTGTTTGATTTCTTTGTTGCATCTGAGAAAATTCAGGCTTTTTGAGTGATTTATATTCACGAATAGTTTGGAGATTTTTGGATCGTAACACTACTGTGAATCATTTGTTGAAACGTGCCAGTCAGTACAATACATATTTCTGTGAAGAATTCACTGATGTTGAAGAATATGTTCAAAGGCAGAGAATGTTCAATTCTGGAGTCTGGGCTACAGAAGTAGAGATCATGGCTGTTGCACATATGCTTGAAACTGATGTATACACATTCAATGAAAGGTGGCTTATATTTTCTGGAAAGATAGCAGAAATTGGTTCTGTAACGTCTGATGCAGGAATCTATCTGAATCACACTAATGGCATACATTATGATGTTGTGTTGTTTGTTCATGAGGAACCACAGGAAAGGAATATTAGTGAAAATGAAGAGTTGATTTAGGTGAGAGAACAAACAATGAAAGGAATGAAAATATTGAAACTGTAGATGTTGATCAGGAAATGAATTGCCAAAAAACTGAGTTATGTGATGATTATATTGAACAAGTAGAGTTGATAATGGTATGGATAAACAAAAGAAAGCATCAAAGAAAAAGAAACGTAAACATGTAAGTGCGGCAATGAAAAGGAAGATGGACAAGGAAAGGAAAACAAAGAAGCGCTCTGCAGAACATAACCAAAAATGTGAATTTCTTACAAATGCTAGAGATGGATTACACATTGAAACCAACAAAGAAATAACAAATACTAGTAACAAGCATTATCAACAAATGAAATATAATGTAAATATAGAGCACAGGCAAGAACAACTTTCTGCTGTGAATAAAAAGTATAAGAACTCAGTTTGTAGGGAAAAGAAGCAGAATGCAATGAAAATGATATACCAGGGCAATTCAGTTTTTAGAGAAAAGAAGAAGAATGCAATGAAAATGAAATACCAGGATAGTTCAGTTTGTAGAGAAAAGAAGAAGAATGCAATGAAAATGAAATACCAGGATAGTTCAGTTTGTAGAGAAAAGAAGAAGAACACAGCCAGAAAGGAGTATGAAAGAATTAAGGAAAAGGTGAAAGATTCCAGAAGGAAAACATACAATTTAAACGATTGTCAAAGGAGGGAAAAATAGCAGCGGACAGATTTCGATATAACAACACAATCCACTGTACAGAGTGAAAAGAATTGATAAAATGAAATTTAATTACTGCTCAAATGTGCAATTTAAATTTAATTTGCTTAATAACATGAAAAGAAAGTACCACAGTAATGCATTGTACAAACAGAAAGTAATAAATGGAATTAAAAGAAAGTACCGTACAAACGCATTGTACAAAGCAAAAGTGATTAATGATAAGAAAAGGAAGTATTGTATTTATTGTCCAAACCAACAGCGGATGAACCGCCAATTACAGGAAAGGTTAAACCAAAAATAAGTCTTTAAATTTACAGATAATAACCAAGTACATAAATGTTACGAATTGAATTGTAAAGTATAAATTAATAAACAAATAAATATATATATAAATGAGTACATACAATACATACATAAATGAAAAATAAATACAGCAAAGAACAAACAAACAAAATCAATAAATAAATAAATAAATAAATAAACAAATAACAAATAAATAAATTTAAAAAAAATATATATATATAAAAAAATAAAAAACTACATACAAAAACATTTAAATATATATTTATATATAATTTACATGTAAATAAATAAATAATTAAGTAAGATTAATGACTTGATTAGATACTGGTAGTGGTACAGGCTAAAGCACGTGAAATCTGATTACGAAATGATTTGAGTGAAGGTGCCCCAAAAACATCACAAGTTCCATGGAACCCGTTGTAGGTGGATGAAATCCTGGAAATGAATCCACGCTTTGTCACCTCAACGTGATTCCATCGAACATGTAGGATGTGTTTGTTGGCTTGCCTTGTACGACGATCGGGAACATGCAAACTAAATGGGTTGAAGTCAGTGTTGTTATATCGATTGTGGAAAAATTTATAGATAAATAGACAGTCATTAATAATTCTTCTTTGTCTGAGGGGTGGAAGCCTGTACATTTCACATAAATCAAAATAATCCAAATTACAATTATAAGCACTGACATTAGTAAGCGTCCTGTGAACAAATTTAAGAAAACGGTATTGAACCCCTTCTAACCTATGGGCCTGATGAGTGGAAATTGAATTAAAAACAACAGTACAATTCTCTAAATTGGGTCTAATAAGTGAACAAAACAAGGTGAGTAAAACGTGTTCATCTTTCATTGAACGAAAATTCCGCCATACCAGACCACTCATACGGTTAGCTTTCTTTATGATGTAATTCACATGAGGGACAAAGGTGAGTTTACTATCAATAAAAATACCAAGATCTTTCTGAACATCAACCCTATTAAGAATAGTATCACCCAGGGTGTAGTCAAATTTGAACGGCTTCTTCTTAAGAGTCACAGTTAAAACACTACATTTACACTACATTTAGAGATAGTTGCCACATTTTAGACCAACTCAAAATCTTATCTAAGTCAGCCTGCAAAGAAAAAGTATCTGCATTTTTACTAATCTGTCGAAAAACTTTCAAATCGTCAGCATATAACAAACTGTTATTATATAAACACCTAGGGAGGTCGTTGACAAATAAAGTGAATAGGAGAGGTCCGAGAATGTAACCCTGTGGAACGCCAGAGGGCACTGTTTTCCATTCAGATGAAAAGCCATTGATAATTACTCTATGTTTTCTACCAGTAAGATAGCTTTGCAATAAGATTAAGACATTCGGATGGATATTGTATGACTTAAGTTTATGTATCAGATAATTATGGTTAACTCGACCAAAGGCCTCAGAGAAATCGGTGTAAATAACATCCAACTGCTCTTTCTTATCAACAGCACGGTATGCCTCCCTTAATAATGATGTGAGGTTTGTGGAACAATCCCTACCAGAGACAAAGCCGTGCTGTTGCTCAGAAAGTGCAGGTCGTACATGAGACAAAATCTGATCAGAAAGAATTCTTTCAAAAACCTTTGCTATCTGAGGGATAAGAGAAATTGGTCTGTAATTAGAAACACTAAGTTTTTTACCAGATTTATGTATGGGAACAATATTTGCAGATTTCCAGCATGAAGGAAAGCAACCCTCCTTGGAGGCCTTTCTAAAAATATAAGTTAAGGGACCACAAAGAACATTAGCACAGGACTTAAAAATAAAACCTGGAACATTGTCTGATCCAGTCGCTTTAGATGAATCAATATCATTTAACTTACGTAAGACCTCTGAGTCAGAAATGTAAATATCAGGCATGGAGTTTAGATTTAAATTCTCAAACTTAGGTAAAGTGGTACTTGTATCAGGATCATTAGTTGATGGCAGGTAAACAGACTGGAAAAAGTTCATAAAAAGAGAGGCTTTTCCAGCTGAGTCCGTAGCTTCGAGTCCAGAATCACTGCAGAGAACTGAAGGCAATGAATGTTGACGTGATTTAGCCTTAATGAAACTCCAAAAACGTTTTGGATTTTTGCTAATGTCACCAGTTATTGACTTCAAGTAGTTGGAGTACTTTCTCCTCACTTGCTTCTTGAATTCATGCCTTGCTTGCTTGAAACATGCTATGTTCTCTGGAGTAGGAATGGCCTTCTTCCGGCGAAATGCTCTTTCCTTGGCTTTAAGCGCAACATGAACTTGTCCATCAAACCATGGAGGAGATGGGCGACGTGGACAAACAACTGGAACAACATCAATGATGGCAGCTTCAACAAAATCATAAAAGAGTGATGTTGCTTCATCACAATTATCTGTGGCTTCGAGCAGATTCCAGGGAATGCACTCAAACGTTCTGCAGAGGTCGTTTGAATCAGCTTTGCGAAAGTTAAAGATCGGACGGCTGTGAGGTAGTAACTGTGGCTTTGATGAATTGCTAATAAGAAAGTTCAGACTTATTGAATTGTGGTCGGACTGAAAGAGGTCTTCACCGGTTGTAGAAGAAACCTGTAGGTCACTTGAGGAAAGAACAAGGTCTAGAATGTTATCTCCTCTTGTTGGGGAAAAGTTTGCCTGGTGCAAATTGTTAGCAGACATCACAGCATCAACAAAAACGTCATCAATTGTTGAACCGCTTGAGATGGCGATCTTACTCTCAGAGTCCCAATGTAATGTAGGGAGATTAAAATCTCCAACAATACAGATGTTGTTATAGTGGCTAGATGCCGCTGTCACAGAGTCAGCAAGAGCCTCTAAAGTCTCAACTCCAGTGTTCGGTGGTCTGTAGAATACACCGAGAAGCATCTTGTTGTGGTTAGATAGACTCACCTCAACAAATAACAATTCTAATGTGTTGCACTCTAAATCAGTCCGTCTACGGCATACAAAGTCATTGTGACACCCAAGAAGTACACCGCCACCACGTCTGTTATCTCTGTCATTCCGGAAGATGGTATAGTTGGGAATTGTTAATTCAGAATCCATTACATCAGTGGTGAGCCAGGTTTCAGTGAAGGCAAAGAAATTGTAAAACCCAGCAGGTTGCAGACAAGCAGTCAAAGAACTGTGATAAACATCCAGCTTGTTCTTCAAACTCCTTACATTTTGTAGGTACATCTGGCAAGTTGCACTTGAATGATTTGAAGAAAAGTTAGATGGATCATCAGATGAAGATTCAGGTCCTGGGTTGACCTCAATGTCACCAGAAAGAATAATGTTGAAACAAGCTGTGGTGTTTGCATAATAAGGAGTTCTGCTCTTAGCAAGCTTTATCTTGTACTTTACCCATTGATGAGTGGAGATTGGTATCACAAAGCAGGGTTGACACAAAGGAAGTGGCTTGGCAAGACTCTGACTCTGACTCAGTATGTGCTCATGACAATGGGGTTGCTCGGGCGTGATTACCAGCTTGTAGACTGTAGCATCATTTTTCAGTGGAAGCTGATGTAAAACTGACCGAAAAACACTAAAAAACTTGAAAGTGCTGTCAGTATCTTGATGATTGGATACATCAGAAGAGTCAGCAGACAAAACTCTATCACATGGTACAAAATGTAGACTGGTCTGAAGGCTCAGAGCAACCAAGATGAGTAAAAGCGTGAGAGCAATTTTTGAAGCATGTTGATTGACACGAATGGAAGTACCATTGGAATGCATGTACAAAGCAAAAGCCATAAATGATATGAAAAGAAAGTACCATGGGAATGCATTGTACAAAGCAAAAGTCATAAATTATATGAAAAGGAAGTACCATGGAAATGCACTTTACAAGCAGAGCGTTTATAGGTACTATTAAAAGGAAGTATACTGAAGATGCAGTTTTCCAGCAGAAAGTTATACACAATGCCAAAAAAGCAAAACTTGTGTCTAAAGACAGAAAAAGGTTAATTTTCAATGTAATAAATGATTTCCGGAGGAAAATGAGTTGTGGACCATCTTGTGTATGTGCTGTTTGCCTAAAACTACTCTGTAAGAATCAAGTTTTGAAATGTAATAGAGACAGATATCGATATTCAGATTACATATCAGAAAGATACTTACATAAATGTAATGATCAATGCAGTACTGGAGAATGTACTTTGTCTATATCAAGATCTTGCCTATGGATTTGTTATACATGTCACAGGAAGTTGAGTAAAAATAGAATACCATCAAAAGCAAGTCTGAACAATCTAAGTTTAATGGAAATTCCAGAAGAATTGAAAAGGTTGAATACGCTAGAACAGCACCTATTAGCCAGAAATTATTGCTTTCATGAAAATAGTTAATCTTCCAAAAGGTGGTCAGAATGGAGTACTTGGACCATGTGTTTGTGTACCTGCTAATGTTATTGAATGTGTTCAGTCTTTGCCTAGAATCGGAGAACATGAATTAGTACGTTTAAAACTAAAGCGCAAGTTGTCATATAAAGGTTATTATGAATATAAGTTTGTTAACAAAGCTCATGTGGAAGAGGCATTGCGTTATTTGAAAATAAATAATAAATGGTATAATGACATTGTGATTACACAAGACTGGATTAACCCTGTACCAGAAGGTTCAGATCGAGAAGATCTTGACAAACATGAGAATGATAAAGAAGACTTAAATAATGATGAGGATGAGGAGATTACTGATGAGGAACGAAGGAGACCCTAGAACTATAGTTGATTTAGATTGGTTAGAAAAATGTATGATACTAAAGAGTAATCCTGTGACTGTAGCCAGAATATTTGATAGAAGATTCCATGTGTTTCTCAAAGAGTCGAGTTTCAGATGAGAGGTTCCCCTCACACACATTGTTTGTTCTGGATTGAAGATGCTCCTAAACTAAGTGATGATGATGATGACAAGGTCGTTGAATTTATTGATAGATATGTATCTTGTAAATTACCTGCAAAGGAGGAAGATGAAGAGTTGAATGAAATCATATCTAATGTTCAAACGCAGAGCCGAAGACACTCAACAAGTTGCAAAAAAAAAAAACAGAATGTAGATTCAACTTCCCAAGACCTCTATCTGACAGAACATTTGTGATTAAACATGAACCAAGTAATGATGATGACAGTAAACCGAAATCTGGTGAAGTGGAAGTTAGTGACAGTGAACAAGATGCTGATAATCTTAAGAGAGCCTCAGAAGTGTTAAAATCAGTGCGTGAAGCCGTTCTTGATGAAGAACATAAATACCAATCAGTTAATGAAATGTTTAAAGCTCTTGGAATAACTCAAACAGTTTTTGAGAATGCCAATAAACTTATGAGTAAAAAACCAGCATTGTCTTGAAACGGAATCCTCAGGATGTATGGGTAAATCAGTATAATCCTGACTTATCACGAGCATGGAATGCCAATCTAGATATTCAGTATATTACAGATATCTATGGATGTGTAGGATATGTTGTATCTTACATGGCTAAGGCTGAACGTGAAATGGGATTATTGCTTGGTCAAGCACAAAGTGAAGCATTGAAGGGGAATGTTGATGCAAAACAGAGTATGAAACAAATTGGACAAGTTTATTTACAGAATAGGGAAGTATCAGCACAAGAAGCATGTTTCCGAGTGTGTAATTTGAGGTTGAAAGAAGGCTCTAGAAAAGTTGAATTTGTTCCATAAGGAGAGAACCCTGTCAGAATGAGTTTACCACTCAAATTGATTCAGAATAAATTTGATGATGATGATAATGTATGGATGGTCAGTAAGTTAGATAGATATAAAGCACGACCTAAATCAGATGTTTTTGACGTCATGTGTCTGGGTACATTTTGCTCTGAATACAGAGTTTTGTCAAGCACAGAAGCATTAAAAGTTCACAGTGGTAAAAATTATGAATGTCCATAAATTACAGAATGGTTTAGGATACGTACAGAAGTGTACTAGAACAAATGGTGCCGTTATTAAGTATGTAAGATTTAGTGTGACAAAATGTCCAGAGAAATACTATCACAGTATTCTACAACTGTACTTAGCAACACCGTGTGGATGCTCATTTGAAACCTCCTCATTTTGAAACATATGAAGAATTTTATGATAATGGAAGCGTAAAGTTGCATAATGCTGATATTTTTCCTGTGAAGTTTGTTATAGAAAGTAATCAAAAAAGATTTGAAGCAGAAAATGGGTCAATGGATGATGTTGAAGAGTATTTGGCAAAGTTTGGTCCTCAGGAAGATGCATGGGCATTGATCTGTCCAGAAACTGAAGCACAAAGAGATGAATGTAGAGATGAAAAGAGTCCAGTAGAGCATGAGAATGATGATGAAAATACTATTCCAGATTTTCAATCAGATAAGAAAGATGAAAGGAGTTATAATATTGAATATAATAAAGCCAAAATCCCGAGAGAGGAAGCGCAAAGTTTAATGAGGTCATTGAATGTCAAGCAGAGTCAAGTGTTCTATAAGATTAGACAATGGTGTCTCGATAAAGTCAATGGCAAGAATCCTGAACCATTTCATATGTTCATTACTGGAGGAGCTGGCACAGGTAAATCACACCTAATTAAATGTATATATAATGAAGCTGTACGTTTACTTGGTAGAATGAATCATAATCCTGATGATGTATCTGTTATTTTAACAGCCCCAACCGGTGTGGCTGCATTTAATATAAACGCAATGACAATACATTCTGCTCTCAGCATTAGTACCAATATGACACTGCCATAAAAACCTCTTGGTGAAGAGAAAATTAGCAGTTTGTGTTGCAAACTTGATCAATTGCAAATTTTAATTATTGATGAGATTTATATGGTTGATCAGAAAATGCTATGCTATATTCATGGAAGATTAAGACAAATTAAGCAGACAAGAAGTCAATGTGCCTTTGGAAATGTGAGCATTGTTGCAGTTGGTGATTTTTATCAATTACCTCCAGTAAAAGAAAAGTCATTGCATCAAAATGTAGTAGAGTCTAGTTTATGGCTTGACAATTTCAAGAAAGTTGAATTAAAGGAAATTATGAGACAGAAAGATGATGTCAAGTTTACAGAGGTCTTGAATAAATTGCGAGTAAATCCAAAAAGGATAAGTTGACAGATGAAGAAACAGCTATACTTAAAGGTTGTGAGACTGGACAAGATTTAGATGATGGTGTTCGTTTCTACCCCACAAACAAACAAGTTGATAGATATAACCTAATGCATAAACAATGTTCTGATTCTGTTTATATTGAAGCCAAGGACTATGAAAAAGATGGGAATGGTAAATTGAAACAAAGAGAGAAACCTTTGCAATCAACACGGTCATGTAGTTTATGTCGCTCATTACTGATTGGAGTTGGTGCTAGAGTTATGTTGACAAAAAATATAGATGTATCTGATGGACTTGTAAATGGAGCATTTGGAACAGTTAGTGTCATCGAGATGTTACCTGATCAATCTGGACCCAAGTTTATCAATGTAACATTTGTTAATAAGAATGTTGGATCTGAACGGAGAAGACTCTCGGCAGCAGCGCAAGAAAACAATTATGTTGCCATTGAGATTCAGGAAGAGCTTATTGGAAAGAAATGTATTCGTAAACAATTTCCATTGAAACTTGCCTGGGCATGCACTGCACATAAAGTACAAGGTATGACAACAAGAAAAGCAGTAGTGTGTCTTGAAAGAACATTTTCAGCAGGTCAAGCATATGTGAGTTTGAGTCGTGTGACATCATTAAAGGGTCTTGTTATTGAAGGTTTTAATGAGAAGTTGATATACTGTGATAAATCAGTAGCAGAAGCTCTAGAGATAATGCCTGTAGTGACTGGAATTGAGGAATCTGTTGATGAAGACAAAACTCTCAGTGGTACTACTATCATGCTGCATAACATTCAAGGCTTATTACCTCACTACAGAGATTTGAAATGTCAAAGAGAAATGATGCAATCAGATTTCATTTGCATGACAGAAACATGGATTGAGGCTATCAGATGATTGATGTTAATTTAGATGGTTTCAAGAGCTTCCACCAAATACGTGCTTTGTCATACAATGATAATAAGCAGACACTACATCAGCAAAGTCATGGAGAGTTGCTGTGTATGGCAAGACAGATAGACATTTCAGTCGCTTAAACCTTACAGTACAGAATCTAGAATATATTGCTTTCCATATAATTTCTCATGTATCAATTGTTGTTGTAGTTATTTATCGACCCCCTTCTTATAAGGTGAAAGATTTCCTTGACAATCTGTTAAAAGTGGTTAACGAAATTCACAAGGTCAGTAGGAGATGTATAGTGATGGGAGATTTCAATGAGAACATTTTCAATAATCATTCACAGATTGAGAAACTAATGAAAGACCATGGGTATACACAATATGTTACTGATCCAACAACAGAGAATGCCACATTATTTGATCATGTATATGTCAGAGGTATAGATAATATTGTTGCTACAGTAAGACCAGTGTATTATAGTTAACCAGACTGAACTCAGCACTAAATTTAGTGCCAGCACCAAATTTGGTGCTGGCAAGAAATTTAGTGTTAGCACCAAATTTCAAAAAAACTTGTCAACGACCGTCAAGGACAGTCCGAACAGAATCCAAAATTCTCGTTTTATACCCCGTATTCATTTGAAAAGTTTTCATCGTAAAAACATGAAATCTTCAGTTTTTTCTTCATAGATGTCTTCTTTATATCCCAAACCATCATGCCTAGGCGCCCCCAATTAATTAGTCTACGACTTAACTCAGCCCAATTAATTGGATATTTGCAAAATTACAGCCCGTGTGCAAAAATACTTCACAAATTGTATACTAAACACGCAAGTACCTAATTTTCCTTTGAAAAGTTTTCATCGTAAAGACATGAAATCTTCAGTTTTTTCTTCATACACGTCTTCCTTATATCCCAAACCATCATGCCTAGGCGCCCCCAATTAATTAGTCCACTAATTAGATCAGCCTAACTAATTGACTATTTGCATATAATTAGCCCGTGTGCGAATTTTTAAACAAGTTCCAGACTAAACACGCAAATACCTAATCTTCATTTGAAAAGTTTTTATCGTAAAAACATAAAATCTTCATTTTTTTTATCACAGATGTCTTCCTTATATCACAAACCATCATGCCTAGGCGCCCCCAATTAATTAGTCCACTAATTAGATCAGCCTAACTAATTGAATATTTGCATAAAATTAGCCCGTACGCGAATTTAGTACACAGCATAGGTTTACCTAATTTTCATTTGAAAAGTTTTCATCGTAAAAACATGAAATCTTCAGTTTCTTCTTCACAGATGTCTTCCTTATATCCCATCCCTCATGCCTAGGCGCCCCCAATTGATTAGCCCACTAATTAGATCAGCCTAACTAATTGAATATTTGCATAATACCAGCCCGTGTGCGAATTTTTAAACAAGTTCCAGATTAAACACGCAAATACCTAATCTTCATTTGAAAATTTCTTATCGTAAAAACATAAAATCTTCAGTTTTTTCTTCACAGATGTCTTTCTTATATCACAAACCATCATGCCTAGGCGCCCCCAATTAATTAGCCCACCAATAAAATCAGCCTAACTAACTGAATATTTGCATAAACCAGCCCGTGTGCGAATTTTTAAACAAGTTCCAGATTAAACACGCAAATACCTAATCTTCATTTGAAAAGTTTTTATCGTAAAAACATAAAATCTTCATTTTTTTCTTCACAGATGTCTTCCTTATATCCCAAACCATCATGCCTAGGCGCCCCCAATTAATTAGTCCACTAATTAGATCAGCCTAACTAATTGAATATTTGCATATAATTGACCCGTGTGCAAAAATACTTCACAAATTGTATACTAAACACGCAAGTACCTAATTTTCCTTTGAAAAGTTTTCATCGTAAAGACATGAAATCTTCAATTTTTTCTTCATACACGTCATCCTTATATCCCAAACCATCATGCCTAGGCGCCCCAAATTAATTAGTCCACTAATTAGATCAGCCTAACTAATTGAATATTTGCATATATTTAGCCCGTGTGCGAATTTTTAAACAAGTTCCAGACTAAACACGCAAATACCTAATCTTCATTTGAAAAGTTTTTATCGTAAAAACATAAAATCTTCATTTTTTACTTCACAGATGTCTTCCTTATATTCCAAACCATCATGCCTAGGCGCCCCCAATTAATTAGTGCACTAATTAGATCAGCCTAACTAATTGAATATTTGCATATAATTAGCCCGTACGCGAATTTAGTAGGCCTATACAGCATAGGCCTACCTAATTTTCATTTGAAAAGTTTTCATCGTAAAAACATGAAATCTTCAGTTTCTTCTTCACAGATGTCTTCCTTATATCCCAAACCCTCATGCCTAGGCGCCCCCAATTGATTAGCCCACTAATTAGATCAGCCTAACTAATTGAATATTTGCATATAATTAGCCCGTGTGCGAATTTTTAAACAAGTTCCAGATTAAACACGCAAATACCTAATCTTCATTTGAAAAGTTTTTATCGTAAAAACATAAAATCTTCAGTTTTTTATCACAGATGTCTTCCTTATATCCCAGACCATCATGCCTAGGCGCCCCCAATAAATTAGTCCACTAATTAGATCAGCCTATCTAATTGAATATTTGCATAATATCAGCCCGTGTGCGAATTTTTAAGACAAGTTCCAGATTCAACACGCAAATACCTAATCTTCATTTGAAAAGTTTTTATCGTAAAAACATAAAATCTTCAGTTTTCTTTTCATAGATGTCTTCCTTATATCTAAAACCATCATGCCTAGGCGCCCCCAATTAATTAGTCCACTAATTAGATCAGCCTAACTAATTGAATATTTGCATAAAATTAGCCCGTACGCGAATTTAGTACACAGCATAGGTTTACCTAATTTTCATTTGAAAAGTTTTCATCGTAAAAACATGAAATCTTCAATTTCTTCTTCACAGATGTCTTCCTTATATCCCATCCCTCATGCCTAGGCGCCCCCAGATGATTAGCCCACTAATTAGATCAGCCTAACTAATTGAATATTTGCATAATACCAGCCCGTGTGCGAATTTTTAAACAAGTTCCAGATTAAACACGCAAATACCTAATCTTCATTTGAAAATTTCTTATCGTAAAAACATAAAATCTTCAGTTTTTTCTTCACAGATGTCTTTCTTATATCACAAACCATCATGCCTAGGCGCCCCCAATTAATTAGTCCACTAATTAAATCAGCCTAACTAACTGAATATTTGCATAATACCAGCCCGTGTGCGAATTTTTAAACAAGTTCCAGATTAAACACGCAAATACCTAATCTTCATTTGAAAAGTATTTATCGTAAAAACATAAAATCTTCATTTTTTTCTTCATACACGTCATCCTTATATCCCAAACCATCATGCCTAGGCGCCCCCAATTAATTAGTCCACTAATTAGATCAGCCTAACTAATTGAATATTTGCATATAATTAGCCCGTGTGCGAATTTTTAAACAAGTTCCAGACTAAACACGCAAATACCTAATCTTCATTTGAAAACTTTTTATCGTAAAAACATAAAATCTTCAGTTTTTTTTATCACAGATGTCTTCCTTATATCCAAAACCATCATGCCTAGGCGCCCCCAATTGATTAGCCCACTAATTAAATCAGCCTAACTAATTGAATATTTGCATAATACCAGCCCGTGTGCGAATTTTTAAACAAGTTCCAGATTAAACACGCATACCTAATCTTCATTTCAAAAGTTTTTATCGTAAAACCATAAAATCTTCAGTTTTTTCTTCACAGATGTCTTCCTTATATCCCAAACCATCATGCCTAGGCGCCCCCAATTAATTAGTCCACTAATTAGATCAGCCTAACTAATTGAATATTTGCATATAATTAGCCCGTGTGCGAGTTTTTAAACAAGTTCCAGATTAAACACGCAAATACCTAATCTTCATTTGAAAAGTTTATATCGTAAAAACATAAAATCTTCAGTTTTTTTTTCATAGATGTCCTCCTTATATCTAAAACCATCATGCCTAGGCGCCCCCAATTAATTAGTCCACTAATTAGATCAGCCTAACTAATTGAATATTTGCATAAAATTAGCCCGTACGCGAATTTAGTATACAACATACCTAATTTTCATTTGAAAAGTTTTCATCGTAAAAACATGAAATCTTCAGTTTTTTCTTCACAGATGTCTTCCTTAAATCCCAAACCCTCATGCCTACACTCTAAAAACACATTAGTCAAATTTGACTAGAAACCAGTTAAATTTGACTAACAATTAAGGGGTCCTACTACTTGCCGTCAACTCGCCGTCAACTCACTAATGCCGTCAACTCGCCGTCAACTCCTCCAATATACATTTAAAATCCACAAAAGAAGCATAAAACTGTAAAGTATTAGCTAAAAGAGAATTCTCATAAGTTTTAGGTTACATTTCAGAATAAAAATTTAGTTTTTTTCTTGTGAAAAAATTCTCTCGCTTGCACAACATGGCAACTGAGGGCGCTTTTCCTGCATATGGATTAGTCTTGGCCCAAGATGTCAATGATTGGTACTATTTATTTATCAACACAAAATCGTTTTTGTAAATGAAATTTTCCCGAAAACCATAGGAAATATGTAGTTTAGCCCAGACTTAACACTTCCATGCCCCATTTATAAATTTTTGATGTATATTTAATGAGTTGACGGCACGAAAATGAGTTGACGGCGAGTTGACGGCAAGTCGGCGAGTTGACGGCAAGTAGTAGGACCGCAATTAAGGGTCAGCTGGGTGCAACTGAAAAATAGTCAGTCTGACTAGTTTTTTCTAGTCAAGATTATTGACTAGAGAATTCAGTCATTTAAACGACTAAAATTTGAGTCAAATCTGATTACTTTTTCTAGTTACTATGACTACATTTTGTGTTTTCAAAAAGTCATTCTTGAACTGAAAAATCAGTCAGTTTGACTAGTTTTTGAGTCGTCAGAATAAATGACTGGATGATTCAGTTATGCTAATAACTAAAACTTGAGTAAAATCCAACTATTGTTTCTAGTTATTATGACTAAATTTGTAGTTTGTTTTTCGAAACAGTCATTCTTAATTGCTTCTCACATGTAGCTGTGTTTTATATTAAAGGACAACATAATAAGAAATCACCAATAGTTCATGCTTTTTTTAAACTCTTGATTTAATACAAGTTGTGTTTCAAACAATACTCAACATCACCTTTTATCAAAATGTCTATATTACATATGCCAAGGTATCATGGTGGCCATATCTGAAAAGAAATGTATGCTACGAGATTACTTTTAGTCAAGTAAAAGGATGATTATAAGTTGTTCAAGTTTTTCTAAATTTCAGTGGCAGAGCTATTTATTTAGCACAAAACAACCAAAGTCCCAATGCCCAGATAAGAGAACTGGATAATGATAATTCAATTCCAACAGTATGACAATATTTAGATGCTTCTGAAAATGTTTTCAAAGTGGTGGCGTATGTTTAATCATACAAAGTGACACGATAATTTGTTTGTTTCCCTCTTTTTTAATTTTACATAGACCATTTCAAAATGCCCCACAATGTTTTAATGTACATTCTTCTGATGTGAGCAACATTTACTAAGCTCTTTTTTCAAATACCAAAATAAAGTAACTGGAAATTCAAAACTTTGAATTTGCTTTATACAGGCTGTATACGTTTGGTAATAACTCTTACAATTAAAGGGAGTTTATACTTTTGGTAAATGTCAAAGACCAGTATCCTCACTTGGTGTATCCCAACATATACATGAAACAACAAACCTGTGAAAGTTTAAGCTCAATTGGTCATTGCAATCACCAGAAAAAAGTTGGGAAAAACCTAAGTGTTTTCACTGTTTTCAAACATCGAGTTTTCAACTTATTGAGATCAAAACTAATTGTTTTACTCATTTCTCAAAACTATAGCATTTAAAGCAACAATATTTCAAAGAGAGTTTCCCATCATGACCATCTTTCTTATACCATGTAAGTTATGTGTGAATCTGTGAACATTTATATTTGTACTTGTTACCAATGTTACAACACCCTTTAAGGGTGTTTGTAGCATTGGTAAGAGTAAAAATATAAATCTTTACAGATTCACACATAACTTACATGGTATAAGAAAGATGGTCATGATGGGAAACTCCCTTCGAAATATTTTTGCTTTAAATGCTATAGTTTTTGAGAAATGAGTAAAACAATTAGTTTTGATCTCAATAAGTTGAAAACTCGATGTTTTATTGTATATTCCTACGTTTATATAGGATTAACGTAATCAGTAGGCTCAAATTACCAAACGTATACAGCACCTTCAACCCAAGGATCAGACCACAACAAAATTATTCAACTCTCAGACTTGGCAGCATCAATGAAAGCCCTTAGGGAGATAGTGCTAGAAGGGGTGTTACCCTTGCACCCTGGTTTGCCATCCCCATCAAGTTTAAAGACTACCTTCTGGATAAAGTCCCAGATATTCCTAGCCTGCCATGGATAATCCACCCACAGTACATAGACTGCCTTGAAGCACAGGTCTACTCCCTCTATGACCGACTTGCATGGCAGAGCAATTGAATCGCAGACCACAAACACCTGATCTGGCTTGAGTGCATGTCGAAGCAGAAGAACGTGCGGCTGCTTTTGGGACCTTTCTTCCAAGTATTTTGGTATGTTAGTGCCAATCTGCAAATTATAAGTGAGGCAAGGTAACTCAAACAATTAATAAAGACATTGAAGAGCAATTTCTAGTAAAAAGTGAAATAGCAGATAACAATGTCTCTCTAGGCTTTTCTTTTGACTGATCAACTGAGCAAGGGACTTGTGTACTAATAGTATGTAAAGAATCGTGATCCCTTAATCCTTCCACTGTATTTGCATTCAACTTCTGAATATTCTACATTGCTGTTCTCAACCCATTTATGAGATGTTGGCAACAAAATAGCTATAATGAGTGTTTCTTAGGTTCAAAACGGAATATGGAAGCACTTTTTATGGAACCTCTATTTTTAGGCCAATGAAGGGCAGTGCAATTACTCATCCATTTAAAAAGTGAATACAAAAATGGTTCAAGCATTTTTTCCTTCAGTAGACTAATACAAATCCTTTATTCTTGGATAAAATAAGGTTAACAGAAAAATTACAACAAATAAAACAAATACTCACAGGGGCGATATCAATGAAAGCCTTTTGAGCTTCTTTGGCAGATATTCTGTGGGACTGCTTGCCAACTTTGCACATGCCTGGTGGAACAGCCATCCCAAGAGCAAAGAAAGCCATGTTCATGGATGTCTCATCAGACATGTCAGAAGATGCAGCTATGATAAACACATATTAAAACAAAAGTTACATATGTTTTGTTTGCTATTACTTGAAGGCTCAGTTCAAAATTAGATCACACAACTTGGCACTAAGATTCAAAGTTAAAGGGGGTGTTGCGAAGATCTTATTAAGAAAGTGCTAAAACAAAAAAAATCACATGTATGACCTAAACATTGGATCACAATTCATCTCTAGTGGAGCTCTGCAAGAGGGACACATGTACACACATGTATGTAGGGTCGGTGAGGTACACATGTGTATTACCATATGAGTGAAACACTTCCAGGATTTTATTTGCATGTAAAGCTCTATGATTTAGTTCATATACTTCACCTTTAAATTGAGGATCCTGAAAAGTCTCTTTCCACTTGACGTTATTTAGATTTGCATACTGCATGATGTATGGGGCTATTTCAGGCCACTTCATAAACATGCAGTCTGCATGCTTAGGATAGATGATGCGAATCTTTGATAATGACAAAAAGTATGAAAAAAATAGTAAATTGTTCATGGCATTAATATTTTCATATGGTACAAGAATGTTTTTTCTTAAGGAAGCCTTTTCTCAAAACATGTTGCCAACTTTGAACTTTTCAAAGGAACATTAGCTGACAATTCCTGAAAAACTTGCTTCTACTACTTCATAATGTGGAGTTGAGATTTACATACAAAAGGTGGCATTGCATCGGGAGGGGCATCTAGCCAACTGCATGTTATGGCAGTCTTTAGATCAAAAATGTAAATCACATTTCATTCCTACAGCTTACCATCCCTGGAGTATCAAGAAGGCGTGGCCATTCACGAACAGGCGATTCCATGGTTTCTCGTACCCAGGATGCTCTTGTCTTGCATGTCTTTGCCATGTACGTTTCAACTGTGTCTTTTGGGTCCTTATTGTATCTTAACCATGCCTTCATTTCCTTGAAGTCTTTATCTGCAAGCATGTCATCTAATGTCACATATTAAAAAACAAACACGTGTAATTGGCATGAAAGAAACCATCATTAAAAATGAAGAAAATATTTTAGGTGTAAAACCAGAGTAGTTACATGACTGAGTTACTACTGTTATTTGATGAAGAAATTATAAGAGTCGACAAGTTTGTATTAAATAGTATTCAGAGGAGGAGTCATTATCACTGCATGGCAATCATACATATTGAATATGAGTTGTTTCATGGGCTTTCGTGAAATAATAAAGTTTTTGTTTACATCAAATAGGTTTTCCCATCATTTGGACCACATGATTCATGACCTTGTGAGATTCACATGAACACAAATGCATCTAAAATTCTTAATGTTTCTCCAGTTTCTATATAGTTTAGAGATTACTTTTCAGTGATTCTTTGGGTGGGTTCCCATCTCAAAAAAATTCTTTATCACTTTTGGATAACTTTTTGATTACGTAATTCCTGAAAAAAACTTTGACTTCTTTCACCAAATCTTTTCAGTGACAGTTAAGTCACTGTGTTTATTTTTTATCCTCTAATGAATAGTTCAGTCCACCATCCCACCCCTCCCACCTCCCTGGCTCCGTATATCTGTATTCTATGTCCAAAGTACATTGATTTGGCCTTACCTGCAAAGTCTCTAACACTTCTGTCCAGTTTTGTTTTCTTCTGGGAAGAGGCAGTTGAAGAAGGTGCCCGAATCTGTGATCTCTTTCTGACATTAACCAGCCTGTATTCCAAGTACCCTGATGCTTCGCGTTTCCCCTTTGAAGGAGAGAACCATGCTTCCTGTGTAAGATGTACCAAAGATTGACACATGTATACATTTTACATAAAGAAATGTGATTTTCCATTTGAAGACCAACAGTTGCAATCGCAGAACAAATTTTTACTTCATTTTCCAGTTAGAAAGACAAAAAGTATTAGGTTAGAAAGCTTGTTTCATCATGGTGTCACTTCAGAAAAATTGAAATCAAATAAGGTAATGAAATAAAAACACAGCACACAAGGTAATTCCAATAGCGTAACTTAACTTACATATCCTTGTCCTTCAGAGTCTTTGAGTTTCGGAAACTGCTTCACCAGGGCTTTAGCAAGTGTAATCTTTATGTTTGTTGGTGGCCTAAAATTGGATAAAGAAACAATGCGTTAGTGTTTTTACAGGGTTTTTCCTAACCAAAAAAGGTAAAATCCATCAAATTAAAATTGATCCTGATGAAGAAATACGTTGTTTGAGTAAAACCCTACTTAATAATACAACCAAGTGTATCCACCGAGTAATCAGCGTGTTCCTTATTTTTAAGGTTTAAATTTTGTATAAAATAAATGACGATTGTCACACTTTCCCAAAACATGCTTTATGTGGGTTTTAGCACAATAAAATACACTACTTTTCAAAGTACTTACTTGCTACTACCCTTACGGAAAATCCCCGTGACAAATCCCATGGGAAATATCACATGGGTTTCACATAGGATCCTACTGGTGATTTGGCCGCCATGTACCCCATGGGAAAACTCCCATGGTGAAATTTTCCCGTGAATATATGCATGTAACTTCCCATGTATACATGGTAGTGTATTTTCCCATGGCTTCCCCATGTTTTTGTTTGGTGTGGTGCTATGGGAATTTCCCATGTTTAACATGGTAATGGCACATTGAATTTCATGGGAATTTACCCATGCCATTTCCCACGGGAGTTTCCCCATGTTACATGGTGGATGGCCCTTTGGAATTTCATGGGAATTTACCCATGCCATTTCCCACAGGAATTTTCCCATGTAACATGGTGGATGGCCCATTGGAATTTCATGGGAATTTGCCCATGACATTTCCCACAGGATTTTCCCCATGTCACATGGTGAATGGCCTACTGGAATTTCCTCATGTAACATAGGAATTCACCCATGCCATTTCCCACAGGAATTTCCCCCATGTTACATGGTGGATGGCCATTGGAACTTCATGGGAATTTCCTCATGTAACATGGGAATTTACCCATGCCATTTCCCACAGGAATTTCCCCATGTTACATGGTGGATGGCCATTGGAAATTGCCCATGGAAATTTGCTTGTAATTTGTTTGTGGGATTTCACATGGGATCATCCAATGGGGACATTGACAAAGGTCCAGGTAATTAAAATTACTTGTACAGTGTTTGCAAATACAGTACGGTGGTACAATTAAAAGTAAACAAACAGACCAAACTATAATCTCTTAATTCTCAGTCCTTTTTTAATGTATGCAGAAGAAAAGCAACTTATAATATAATATAAGGGCAAATGTATTTTGGTTACACTGTTGTATTTAAAAATAAAGTTTTTATAAATAAAATGGTTTCAATATAATTGTGGAATACACCTGTAAAGAAAAGTAAGTACAAAATTCAACTATTTATAATGAAGTGATGCTTTCACATTCATGAGTTTCTCCTCCTACCTCACTCTGAACCACAATGCAATAACACTTATAATCAGAAAAAATACACTGTTTTCACCATTTGTTGTTTTTACACTTAAGGATTAATACAATTCAACCAACAACTGATCGTATTAATTGAACAATAAACAAAAACTGTAGTCTATTATTCTATTAAACATCAACTGAATGTTAAATTTACTTGACACCCAGTGAACATAAAATTACACATTTAAAAACACAGGCAACATTAGCTGTGTCCATACTACATTTATTATCAGAAAGATTTTGTGAATGTTCATTTTTTCCTCTCTCTCGATATTTTGCTTATGGGTATATGAAACATTTCAAAAGAAAAAAAATTTACCAATCAAGCATATTTTTTGCATGTTTTTGCATAATACACCATTTTGCATTGTATTGTTTGAATATAGCACGTAGGTTTACTTTCCTGTCATGAACCTGTCTACAAAAACTTGGGGTGATAATTCAGATAACATTTTTAATGATTGGGGTTTTTTATAACACTTCTAGTCTTTGGAGAGCCTATAAAATACAAACAAATATCAACTGTTTATTAAAAACTACAACTCTGAACTTTAGCAAGCCAGTGTGACATCAACAGTTCAAGATCTATCACACTGATTCCTCATGATTTAATTAAACTTGAAAGTTAATAACTCTTTAAAAATACCAACATTGGCCAAAAATTACCAATTATTGCTCAACTGAAATCCCCCCAAAAACAAAACAAACAAGTTTGTTATGGCGATTGGAACACTAACAATGAACATTTGTGTGACACAGCTTGTTTGTTTTTTATGAAGATTGTTATACCTCACTCACAGACGTTTTTGTGAGTTTGTGCCGCCCCGGCGTCTTTCAGTTTGTATGCCATAGTTTGTTTGATCATTGATGGCTCCACAGATGGAAATTTGTTGTGCACATGCTCTGAAAGAAGTAAAATAATTATTTAACTACTTATGTGATCATAAAAAACTTATTTTTGTTTATTCTGTCAGAGGGAACGTTATGTCAATCACAAGTCACCCTTTGTTTTCTACAAAATTTGAATAATTATTGTCAATCAATGGAAAAAGCTCCTCCTGCAAAAAGTAGAATTTTTCCTGAATCCTATCATCACAACTGGAATTTGACCCCCTATAATGGCTCTAACCTGTCCAAGTGTGATACCACAACATCAAGTATACATTTCCTCAACTTTTTTTGACAGTAATTTGTTATCAAAATGAAAACAAAATACTTTCATTTATAAGAGAAATCAGACTGCTTTTCTGAAAAACATAGTTGGCAGAATTGATGTAAAACTCTCAATATTGTACAATTTAAAAACAATTCAAAGACTAATCAACCACTTACCCACAATAGCCTCAACTTTTATTTGAGGCAGGGCTGGCCTTTCCATTTTTTGACCGATTCCTCGTTTTCCAGTAACACTGCAGGATCCCATTTCTTCCTTTGAGAATAAACAGCACATGAGGTCACGTGTCAATCGACGGTAGTCGGTCTGTTTACATCTTTGCTGCTGATGCTTAGTGATTATGCTTGAAATACTCTGTACATAATCAATATAACATTATCAACCCAGTGTTGTATTGCAGTACAATAAGGTGAAGTTGGAACTACATTAGTCTGAGTAACAACATTGTGAGGTCTGAGTATCTTGATTTTGAAGAAGAAAAACCAATGTGGGTGTTTTGAAAAAAACAAACAAAAAAACACCCAAGATCTGCTGTAAATAGAAATTTATCTCCAAATAATCACTGTTTTTTTCAAGTCACTGTACTCGGTCTTGATTTCAACTGTACCACCTCATTCTTGACATTCAGGAAACGTCAATTACCAACTACATAGGAAACCAAAAATAAAACACTTGACACATTGTGCCAGTAAGAAATACTGATACAAAGTTTAAAACACCAAAATCTAGAAATAAATGAAATAATTAGACAATGTACCTCATTCACTTCAGGATTAAATAAGATGTGGAGGCCTATGATACATACCTTGTCATCAGCAGTTGGTTGAGGTGCGGGGCTGGACCAAGTGTCCTCTGCGAAAGCTGATGATCCTTTGTTCTTTATCTTGTCCATCAATTAAAACAATTCAAAATAATATACTAAATTTGTATTACTTTATAAAGAAAGGGAAAAAAGGCTTCTAATGTGCACTAGGGTGACACTTTTTGGGGTACATCAAAATGTGTACTAAACCAGATTTCATGTGCAAAATATTGAGTGCTTACTGGAAAGTAATTTAGGTAATTTAAGTATAGATTTTAGTATACTAAAACTTGAAACTGTTGCATTAAATATAATAAACTTGTTTCCACCACTTGTTTAAATGCCAATAGGTCTCACATTTAGGGAGACATACTGAGCAGAAAGGAATGAAAAAACACAATGATGATAGGTTTATTTCACTTCCATTTTTTAACTGCAATATGTGGTTGAAAGGGCTAGGCTTTATCAGTAATAATAAGATCCTTACCTGAAAATGTAGGCTATCCACAAGCTCCCTCATTTCTCGTACAGTATCAGGGAAATCTGAAACATATTATATCAATAAAAATAACTTTGCATAATAAAATACGTTATCATCAATGTGTCTCGCCATTCAAAGCGTTACACTCTGAGTATGATAATTTATTAAGTCAGAGAAAGTTTAAATTACAACAGTGTAAATGATGGAATTTCAACTTATGTGACATTTTTATTAAATAATGTTCAGTTCTTTTGCAATGCAAATGTCAATGAAAGCAATTCTATAGAACAATTATAAAACAAAGTTTGAAAGAAATAACTTTGCAATCAACAACAGAAAAACTGTAATAACTACCCCCCCCCAATTTCCCCTCCCATTATACCTTTACGGAGTGTGGTCAGTTCCTGTTTCAGGCGGTTTACTTCTGTTGATAAAAGACCACAGTTGGTGCACTTTTTAGAAACAGTATCACACTTCTTTTCTGGCTTTGTCTGCTTTTTCAGGTTTTCGATAATCGTTTCTGCCCTCTGTCGTTCAAGCATCTGAATGACAAAAGAGTGAACACATTTTTATTAAAATCTGAAAAAACTTACGCTTATAACTAAACTGTATACAAATAATGAATGTTTATGAGCTAGTGCAATTGTGAGAATTTCATGAGTTGAATTGAAAGAATGAAATATGGCATGTATCATTCAATGAGGCAAAGTCGAGTTGAATGGAACGTATTCCATCTTTCAACAAATGAAAATATTCTCAGTGCATGAATGCAAAACATAGCATTATTCCCACTCTAAGTTGACCCTTGTCATTTGATAGGAGGATAAAACCATAATAAAACAAATGTACATACAGGATTGTATTCTGGCATCTACTTCTATACTCTATATTATAATAATAAGGTAATAAAAGAGTGGCGATGAGTTCTTAAACGGCCGTTTAAGAACGAGTCCCTACTCTTTTATTTCCATTCATAAATGCCCTTTTGTTAAAAAGCAAATCTTTTTACAACTAGGCCTATAGACAATCTGTGACAATCTGTTTGAATTGTTTAGTGAATTTTTCGAAGTTTGTACATTTCAAAAAACTTTTGTAAAATTGTTTGTTTGTGCGCGTTGGTTTGTGTGTACGCGCGTGTACAAAAAGATTACGCGCGGGTACACTAGTATGTAATTCCGCGTAAGTAAATTGGCGTAAATGAGCGTGCGCGCCCAACACGCGAAGCCAGCTGGTCTTAAACAGCTCCAGCTATGTCTTTATCAGCCGTTTAAACACCCCCACGTGACGTGCTCCCCACCAATAGGAATAGCGAAACTGTCTGGGGTATTTATGAGTAATGTATAGTTTATTACTTTTTAGTAGCAGTAGTATAATGTGTTGTACTGTGGTTTTATAAAAAGTGAGAGATGTATTCAGAAATTTACCATCTTAGGCTTCTTTGCTGGCTTAGGCTTGCTGACACTGACAGCGTCAGGCTCACTTAACTCTTCATCATCGTCATGGAAAACCTTTTTCTTGGGAACTCGATGACCCCTTCCACTTTCCCCATCTGAAACGTTTGAACTTTCCTCCTCGATGAATTCTAATTCTCGTTTCTTTAGCTCGCTCATCTTGTCTGTGTGGGAACATGGTGGGTTACAAAAATCAAATTAACTTACAGAGCTGCGATGGTCTTGCCCCAGACAGTTTGGCGTTACCCCTTACGTTATTTAAGAAGTACAACAAAAACAAATTATTATTAAATATAGGCTAACTATATAGGCTAGGCCTATATGAAAAGACACATTAAGTGACACATCACACACACACAGGTAGACACTGACACAGGACATGGCAATGCATGTGTCACGTGTGCCACATTTTGTATGATCATCCGGAATTTCTTAAATATTTTGAGTAAAAAATATAATTAAATTAAAAATAATAAAATAATAATAAACAAGTGTAACTCACCATTTGTGCAGATCACCCTAGCATCGTGCTTCTCCCACCCACCAGCCGGTTCTTTTTGTCCTTTTTTGGGGTATGCAACTTTTCCTGTTATGCAGGGATTTGTGAATAGCTCGTTGTTCTGGACAGACGAAGATGGAACAACACTTGTGCTGTTACTATTCATCCACAGAACAAGTGCATATTTTCCCTTGTTATCACCAGCCATAGCTAATCTTCTAAGTTCTATAATATGTTCAAGTTGGCGTCGGATTGGAGATCGAGCTGGCGGTCAAACTCTTTTTTTTATTCACTACTTTTAGCGCGCAAAATAGATTTTCTAAACTTTTAGGCGATTAATCGCGCACAAAACTGCGCGCACGGCCGGGACGTTTAATAATTGCTTAATTTATTGGGCGCGGCATAAAACATTGGGCTCTAAAATATCGCTGGTCTCAATACTATTATGATTACGCGTACCTTGGACGAACACCAGCTAGTCTTCAAGTCTTGTCCCTGACGACTACGTATACAAAATATACATACATGTACTGTACATGTACTGTACATGTGTACGACGTGTGCGTGCGTGGTGAACACGCATATCCTCATCACACACACATCGCATCGTCGTCCGTGTGTACTTAATTTACTACGACTGACAGTGACAGTGACACTGTGACTGCAGTGTCAGTGTCTTAAGTAAAGTCAGATTGATATGATTGATAGAATCACTGGAATTTGAAAAAATATGGACAGTACTGGCAGTGATGAACATGCCAGTAACTGAATTGTTTGAGTCGACATCATGGAAGAAGGACATGAACAACGGAATTCACGTAGCTGCTACAAACGTTATTTGTGGAATGACGAAACCGTACCACAACGAACAAAACGCCGTTGGAAACAATGTCAAGATGCTCGGGCAAATACATCGATAGGGAATTCAACTTTCAGCGATGATGATGAAGAAGTAATATTGGTAAGATAAAACGATGTAAACTGGAGTGTGGGGCCTGATCATTGTATTAATCAAGTATAATTTTAACTGAATAGAAATAGAATTAGGGCCTACTAATACTATCTAAGTACTACGGTACGAGTACTAGGCCCTACTGACTGTACTATATTAAGATTACGTACTATTAAATTCTATTTCTATTTTAACTAACTACCTAACTAGACTACGTACATGATCTGATGATGTATCTCTCTGAAATAATTTTGTTTTTGTATTTTAGTGTATAAATGACATAGATTGACAGAATTCAATTTTTTAATGCAAACTTATTAAAGTATTGAATTAGATAGTGGATATTGCCAGCACTGGCTAATTACAAATGAGTAAACGTGATTATTAAGCCAGGATATCGTATAGTGCAATTCTTTTATGCCTACGTCACGTGTAGCTAAAATTACATAAAAAGGTATTAAATTACACAGATAATTGATTGACCCTTGTTGCCTAGCCTAGTGGAGTAGCACCCGTGATCAAATCCCTGCCGACTCCATTTTTTTTTCATCCAAACAAACAATAAGAATATTCTTCTTTTGTTATTAAAAATCTAAATTTATTAAATGGTAGGGTACTAGGTACCACCTTTCCTTTTTCTATGTTGTGGTTTTGTTGCTTCATCAGATAATTTTGTTTTTAAAGGGAAATAAAGTCTAAAATTCATAAATTTGAAAATTGTCATCAATGGTCTGATTCCCATCTCATGAATATGACGTTACAATGACGATGTTGGACTGTTGGTGCGGAACCAGACTTACATTTCTCACAGTAAAATATATAATTTCCAAAAACAGTCACTGCGCATCTTCAGTGCAGTTCCTTCTTTTAAATGTTTTCTGAAAGAAAGCCGGTGCTGGAAAAATATCCACTGCCTTTGAATTAACCCTTACAGTCCCAATTCCTTCTTATGTCCAAGTGAAGTATGCCAAAGTGAAGGATTCAGAAAAACTGGGCTGTGGCCGGTAGGCCCATGGCCATATGTTATTTATACAATAACCTATAACAGGGCCACTCATTCCAATTATTTAAAAATGTGATACCTGGTGCTGGAAGTCCATGGATTTGGCTTTATAAATTACCAATTGTAATAACAAAAAACTAAAATATAATTAAATTTATAAAAGACACACAGGATTATGCAGCCACTTATCTGTCCACATTTAATCATCTGGAATTTCTTATCTTATACTAGGTGATTGATAATGATGTTGTTGACAATAACCCTACACCAGAAGCTGATGCGTATGATGATTCATCTATCGACAGTGACATAGAACAAAGAGCAAGTGATAACACAGGGTCAGATGTTCAGGTAAATTGTATGCATGTGTAGTTCATCGTAATAATATACATCACGTGACTACCATAACTACATGGACATGTGTACTAAATATCGTATAGCCCAAGAAATGAATGTTTCTGTTAATTTTTTCTGTTTCTTTGTCAACTGGAGCATATCCAAAAACAAGTATCATTCTTGTCTTCTTTCAGGTTTTTTATTTTGTCCAATTGCAGTGGCCAAAGTGTGGTTGATTGTTTGGTTGATTTGTAATCAACCATTCAAGTGCTCAATTAATTGTTTCATTGTCATACATTGTTTAAATGTAATTACATTTACATTTAAATTTGATTGAGTTTCACATGGCAAAATGCTACATTTTAGAGCGCAGGCCTTTGGCAACTTTACTCAAAATTTAGATGAGTTTAATTAAGATGAGTGAAAAACACAAAGTCATGTTTCATCTTGCACAGATACCTATGTCCTGCATTTCTGTGGTGCTTAGTTTTAACTTGTTTTTACTTAACACATTTTATTCAGTCACAGACATCAGATACTCCACCCATTGATGGTGATGAAGAAGAAGATGCAAGCGACATTGAACAACCGTGCATTGGCCATGATCAAGCAGACCAAAGAAACAACGCGAACGGTGGAGACCGGCCAATATTCCAAGGCTCGGATGTAACAGTAGGCCAGTTGGTTACATTAATATATTCTTATGCACTGCGACACTCATTGACCAAACTAGCTGTAGGAGACCTTCTAAAACTAATAGACATAATTTTGGGACCAAATAATGTTCCAGCAAGCCTGTTTTATTTGAAGAAATTTATGCAGGTTGATACCGATGAAGAAGTACAAGTACACTACTTTTGTTCCAACTGTTTGCAATACATTGGTATTGTTGCGGAACAATTTGTTGAATGCACTGGTTGTGAGCAAAGGTTTCTCCAGAGTGACCTCATGAAAGGAGGACACTTTTTTCTTGTCAATTTGTTGAGGTCACAGTTGTGTAACTTATTTAAGGATCCAAAAGTTCAAAGTGATTTAAGCTACAGAAGTACGCGGCAAATGAACAATCCTGACCACATAGAAGATATTTTCGATGGAGATATGTACAGGTCAGTACCTGGACTTCAGGGTTGTAGTCATAATATTTCATTGTTACGGAATACAGATGGAGTACCGGTCTTTAAATCATCTAAAGTATCAATCTGGCCTTTGCAATGTGTCATTAATGAACTTCCTCCTAAAGCACGAAAGGATAACATGTTGCTTGCTGGGCTATGGTTTGGTGATAAAAAACCTGACCCAGCAGTTTTTCTGAAGCCATTTATCGAGGAATGTAATGATCTTTCTATCAATGGTTTTTTGTGGACAGAGAATGAGACAGGTCTTCAGAAGGTATCAAAGGTTTGTACATTAGTTTGCTCATGTGACTCCGTTGCAAGGTGCATGCTCCAGAACATCAAACAGTATAATGGCTATTTCGGCTGTGCGTGGTGTACACAAAAAGGTGAAAGGGTTCCAAAGGGAAGAGGATTTACTAATGTGTACCCCTATGAAGAGGAACGTGCACCAGATAGGACCCATGAACAAACTTTGGAAGATGCAGAAAATGCACATCACCTTAATAGGGATGTCAATGGTGTAAAGGGTCCATCTGTTCTGCTTTTACTGTCTTCTTTCAATATTATAGAAGGTTTCAATGTTGACTACCTTCACAACACATTGCTTGGTGTTTCCAGATACTTTGGGCATCTTTGGTTTGATGCTAGTAGTCATAATGAGGAATATTATGTTGGAAATCAACTTGAGAGTGTTGATGAACGATTAACCAGCATTAAACCACCTAACAATGTGTCGCGTTCAACTCGTTCGTTAACACTTAAGCAATACTGGAAAGGATCAGAGTGGCGATCGTGGCTTCTGTTCTTTTCTCTTCCCTGTTTGGTTGGGATCCTACCAGACAATTACTTGAAGCATTGGTTGCTGTTGGTACATGCTTTGTACTTGCTTCTTTCAACCTCAATTTCTGAAACTGACCTGGTCAACGCTGAAATAATATTGCAAAAGTTTGTCCTTTTTGTGGAGATTATGTATGGAAAGCAGCACATGACCTACAACATTCATCAACTTTTACATGCTGTACAGACAGTTCGGAATTGGGGTCCACTGTGGGTTACCTCTACCTTCGCATTTGAGTCACAAAATGGCACCTTGCTTAAGCTTTTCCATGGCACGCAGGGTGTACCAATACAGATAATTGACAACTTCAATGTTTGGAAACACATTCCTATGTTAGTCTCTAATCATATACAAAACTCATCACATGGTGTTCAGATGTTTTGTGAGTCTTTGTTGGATGGCTACGTATCTACAAAACATGCACAACACATAAATGAAGCAGTTACTGTACTTGGCTGTGTTAGAAAGCAGAACACATCCTTTAGGGAACGGCAAGTATTAGAAATACATCTAAATAATGTGGTTCCAGCTGTGTTAGATGTATATGACCGTGCAGTGATAAGGAAGGAGCATGCTTATTCATTCTAGTTCATATGGTAAGGTAACTCGGAGGAACTCTTACACAGTTAAGTTTGAAAATGGATTATTTGGTCTGATAAAACACTTCTATGTGGTTGAAAATGAGTGCTATGCCATATTCCATGAGTTAGTAACTGAGAGGAGGAGTATCATGAAAGATGATCAGACTGGTTCAAATGCAAGTCACATAAAGCTTGTGAGTAGAATCAAAGAAGATCCTCACGCTTGCCATGCTTCAGATGTGAAAGAACAATGTATCTTCATTGAAAAGGGTAATTTATTTCCACGTTCGTATGTCTGCACCTTCCCAAATGTTGTAGAAAGTGACTGATTAACATGATGTATCACTATCTTGTTGTTACCTTACAACTGTCCATCTGCAACATGGTTTAAGCCAATTTATAAATAGTTCAACTTTTTAATGATAGCAATCTTGAGACTGTCACAGATATTACAGAAATCATTTGTGATTTTTTTTCCCTAAACTGATTTAATTCCAAAATTAAATTAGACTTTCCTGGTAGTTGAAGTTTGATGGGGAATCTATGTAGTCATCGGGAACACAAATGGGATCACATGAGATTGCGTTACTTACCATGTACATGTAGCTTCAAAGATCAGATGAGTACATCTTTTAAAATATATACCATGAATTCCAATAGAGTGGGAAAACCATTAGGGGGAGGTACATCGGCACACCAAGTGTGACCAATGACGTAAAATAATTTAAGTTATAAATAAATACAGTAAATGGTGCACTACTGCACTGATTAATATTTTTAACAGGTGTGTGATGTAATATGTAAATATACCAAAGGACAATAATGTAGGGCCTACATGTTAACTGTGAATTTAATCTGTAAATTTAAAACACGAGTATTTGTTATATTTAAAGGATTTTTAATGTCAGCTTTTAAACATGTTGGTCTTTTAGAGAATTAATTCATTAAAATGTACTTATTTATGTTTTTAGTGGGAATTTTACTCATCTGTATAGATAAACTATATAATATGATAACAATTATTCAATTATTATTATGTGTAGTTACAGTGTATAGACAACAAATATTGTGTGTTTGTATATAATTATACATAATTTGGGGTTGAACAAAGACAAATTGACTAGAGCAGGATTTGAAGCAACGACCTCCGGATTAACGTGCAGGCGCTCTACCAAATGAGCTATCTAGCCCTATGTTGGCAGTCTCCCTATTTTATCAATATCTAACATACATATAGGGCTACATAGTTCAGTTGGTAGAGCGCCGGCACATTAATCCTGAGGTCATTGGTTCAAATCCTGCTCTAGTAAATTTTTCTTTGTTCAACCCCAAATTATTTACAATTTACCCAGTCAGTTTCCCTTGTGGTTTAGTTTCCCTTGTGGTTTATTACTTTATAATTATACATGTTACATGAAACAATCAACATCATTGCAATGCATATAAGGCGAGAGATCTTTTCTCCCCCGGTTCAAAACCGCCCCCCGGTTAGCTCACCTGGTATCCTCTGTCCCCTTTTATATTCAGTTCGCCCGGTACACGTTCTTCCCGACCCTGTATTAATCCCCTCTGGGGCTGTGACCATAAAATTGTTGAAGCGGATAGAATAAGTAGCTTAACGAACTCCCTCACCAGAGCTTCCACAGGAGAATAATAGGGCCATGTAATCGGATTAGTTTCTATTGTTAAGGGATTATTGACCGTAAACTGGGACTAACAGGAGAGTTCCACTATTAAATAGTTACGTTTATATTTTCTTTTTCATCTTGGATATTGTCGCAGACTATATTTATAAAATATTTGAAAAGATCTATACAATTTGATTGAGCAGAAATGTATTTTTCAGCACTTCTCTTCGAGGCGAAATCACTGTTTCTTTTGATGTTTTTCTCACGAATGAGGGCGCAGTTTGCTTTAATTCGTCTGGTTCCCCTACGCGATCACACGTACGTTTGTCTATAAGTTAGGTTGGGAATCAGATTTGTCTTTGGACGTGACTTTTATTAATACAGTTTGTGCTTGCAGTAACTGTATTTACAAATGGAAGATCGTCCTCACAATAGTTTTCAATGTAATTATTCGACATTTATCATAATCTTGTGAAAACGTTTTTACTCAATTTATGACTGTTTCTAAATATTTTTGGACCCTTGGTGTTGAGACACGCATTTATAGGAGTTTTTGTTTTATATTTACATGTGAATTATCAAACTGGTGCTTCTGATGTTTTTAGTCTGTTACGTTTGTATTTATCTATTTTGTTACTTGTGTTTATAAATAGCTACATTTTCATGAATACCGATGAATTGTGTACATCTTAACACAACAATGTAAAACATATTCCCTTGAAAATGTGTTGGACTGCAGTGAAAGCGCACAATTTTACTAGGAATAGCGTTGTCTGCTTGTTAAAGCCCTGTTCCTAGACGTCTTAAATGCATTGCGTTTAGTAATGTACAATGAAGCCAGACTAAAGTACGCCCTCTGACGTTGGGAAATATTGTGTTGGTCCCTAGACTTCTTTAGCGCCTTTCGTGTATTAATGTACAATAAAGCCAGACTAAAGTACGCCCTCTAACGTTAGCAAATGTTATCGAATAATAAACCACAAGGGAAACTGACTGGGTACATTTTTAGCAAATAAAAATTGTCAGAATTCCAGCGTTAAACAAAGTTCCACCCAATGATACGAATACAAACTTGAGTATTTCATACGTACCAGCGACACACAACATTATAAATATTAATTTTGAAGCTAGCTGGTAGCCTTCATGCAGTGCTTGATAACTTGTTTATTAACTTGTTTATCAGAAAGAAACTTTGAAAAGAGTTCTTTGAAACAGTTTTGAAAGAACATGTAGTTGTTGGACACTGTAATATTTTATCCAAAAATTCAGAAAGCAAAACTCCCAAATCACTCCCGCTGTTTAAACTCCATCGCACAAATTTAGCTATACTATCAGATGATGACTACAATTTACGTCTGAAATTTTCAACATCTTAGGTTAAATTAAACCCAAATTACGGGGAAAATTGTATCCAGATATTAAGTCAAAGTGCAAGACCCCCAGATTCAAAATTCAGCGTGAGCATGACCACACTAGCAGGTCAACCGTGCCTGACGGACGGTATAAGCTCAATGCCGGAGAATGCTCCGTGCTTCTTGTGTATGACCACAACGACATTCTTTGGCAAATTTATTATCTAATGATGCTCAGAGAGCAAACCCTAAAATCACTTTTGCTGTTTCAAACTCCACCAAATTTAAGCTATGATATCAGATGATGACTATAATTTACGTCTAAAATTTTCAACATCTTAGGTGAAATTAAACCTGAAATATGAGGAAAATTGTATCCAAATTTACGGTAGTCAAAAGCAACACCCCCCGAGATTTAAAATAGTGTTGAGCTTGACCGCACATGCCGGCCAACTGTGCCTGAAGACGGCGGTGGCAAGGCCTGATGATGCTCAGAAAAAAAAAAAAAAAAAATCTCTTTTTGCTTAACTCCACCAAATTTAAGCTATGATATCAGATGATGACTATAATTTACGTCTGAGTTTTCAACATCTTAGGTGAAATTAAACCTGAAATATGAGGAAAATTGTATCCAAATTTAGTCAAAGTGCAACACCCCGAGATTGAAAATGCAGTGTGAGCTTGACCGCACATGCTGGCCAACCATGCTTGACGGACGGCGTGGCTCAAGGCCTGATGATGCTCAGAAAGGAAAACCCTAAAATCTCTTTTGCTGTTTCAAACTCCACCACATTTGAGCTTTGATATCAGATATCTCCCCGTTGAGAACGTCGCAACATGTGAACTCTGAACTCTTTTTGTTATTATTTATTTTTATTTTTTATTTTTTTTTTTGGAGCGGGGTAGTTATAAATATATTTGTGATAGGACGGCCTTGTGGAGGTGCAGGTCATCTTTTGTCTCCTTGTCATTCACTGCATTGGAAGTTTATATATTAAAGTTTGAAAGATTGGATATACATGTACATGTACGTTTTTTTCTCAGTCTTAGTTATATTTTGTGTATAGTACATTTTATTGTTTTGCCAGTGTAAAGTGTAAAAAAAATACGGGAACAACAACTTGAGCATGAAATCAATAAATTGATTCTTAAAGAGAACTGTTATTTGACATGTATACATGTACGTGCATACTCATATTAAACAATAATAAACTAATATTTTCCATAAAACATATTTGTAAAATCGGGGAAAATCATCAAATAAAAATATGCAAATGTTCCAAACTACAGTGTTGCTTCGTTTGTTATTGAAGACACTCTCTCAAGATGGATTGTTCCTGATAAAACAAAAATAATGTTAATAATAGGGGCCTGGTTTGGCTTGGAAAGACAAGTTTAATTAAAAAAAATTAAAATAAAGCTTCGTTCACATATTCCTTTTGTTCGGAACTCCAAGTCTGTTGGGTTTCATAGTTTTATCATTTGGTGACATTTGTTTTTTGAAAATAAAATTAAAATTCATGGATCAGTTACAACTGTCTGTACTGCTCACACGCGCCCACAATATTCATAGCAAGTTCGCCACGATCGTTTTGCTTCAAGCTTGGTATGCATTGGTATCGATTTTTTATTTCTATGTAAGAAATATAACCAAGTACATTATCGACTCATTCACTTTATATAACAAAATGGTACAGTATCGATACCAAACTAACTCTAATCGAATGTTTTGCTTCAGCTGATGAGAAAGTCGACCGGAGTTGCTACGCATTTCGCGCGTGCGCACACATGCTCACACGTCAATCGGAATAAGACGTTTACAACGGAAGCATGGATCTTCTCTCTTTTCTGCAATAATGTCATTTGTGGATATATTTGGTGTTTTCGGACCCATCAAAAGTAAAGATGGACATCAAGAATATATCAACGAAATTTCAGCTTTTAAATCAGGTAAAAAAAGAAACATTGACTGCCGTTTTTTTGTGGTGATTTCCAGTACTGGCTTTTCCATTGTCCCAATTAATCCTTTACGGATTAACTTTCGTGGTTTGGACCATTGTCGGTCTCTGGCGGATTAGTCTCAGCTTTAAATCGTGTCTATTGTTTGGTACCAGAAGCAGACCCAGGAGTGGAAACTCAGCTACAATGGCCCTTAAGGAAACAGCTTAAAGCTGGGCCAGTTTACCATTCACTTTACCGGACATGGTAGAATGCCAACCGGTTGTTCACCCGGTTTTAGTAAACCAGGTGGGATACCGGGGGGGCGGTTTTGAACCGGGGGAGAAAAGATCTCTCGCCTAAATGTGTGGGGTTTTTTCCTTTTCTTATTTCTAGAGTTGCCCCCTTTTTTTGGGGGGGGGGGGAGGCAATGGAGAACCATGACTTTTGTTGTCAGATTTCAAATTTTCACATGTTCACTATGGTTCACTTGGCACATGGAGAGGACTGATTGCATGGTGTTTTAGTAATAAAGAAATTATTATATATATTAGGCAACAGTTTTAACTGAGAAACTGCACATAATTAGTATATGTTGTTTAATGTATTGAAGAGGCTTCATTGAGAATGCCAAATGTTCTGAAGTTTTTCAGGAGCTTCATTTTAGGGCCATGTCAAAAAGGAAGTTTACAGAGAACTTGGTTCCTGAGCCAGGAAAGTCCACATTGAATATATCTTTTTTTCTGTGAATTTCCATACAAGGTTAGAGAATGTGCTACCCAGGTGTCTCTGTTCATTTGGTTGGCTCCAAATTGACTGTGAATATTGCATTTTGTGACCAGAGCATCACTTTCTAAAGATTTAGGAACATTTAAAAAGGATAGCTTTCAGTATCATTTGCCGTTTAGATGAATGTATTTGACTTAAAATAAAACTCTTATCCATTGATTTTGAACAAAAGATGACTGTTTGTATTCACTTTTTAAGTCATTAAGTCTTTCTTGTTTTGTGTCAATTAAATGCACTTCTTACAATGTCGTGATATTATGCAGGCTGTGATTGTAATTAAACCTATGCAATCAAACACGCGTATCATTCAGTGATTTTTTCCTAGGTCCTGGCATTCAATGCATCTCAACAAAATTAATGCAAAAGCTGTAAAGGATTTCTAGGGATAAAATCGGTAAGCTATATGGTGTTTCCATGATAACAGTTGTACTAACATCATATTCAATATGATGTGAGATCAGGATATAATACATGTCCCAATGTCCAGCCACCATGGTCTTCACTAATTGGGCCGTCATGGTGTTCCATTAGCCTCCATTGTGTTCACTTCATCCCTTATGGTGTTTACATGGGCCACCATGGTGTTTACATGGGCCACCATGGTGTTCACATAGGCCACCGTGGTGTTCAATTTAGCCTTCATTCATCCCTTATGGTGTTTACATGGGCCACCATGGTGTTTACATGGGCCACCATGGTGTTCACATAGGCCACCGTGGTGTTCAATTTAGCCTTCATAAGGGCCAGCATGATGTATACTTCGTCCATTCTCT
This sequence comes from Plazaster borealis, assembly GCA_021014325.1. Taxonomy (NCBI): domain Eukaryota; kingdom Metazoa; phylum Echinodermata; class Asteroidea; order Forcipulatida; family Labidiasteridae; genus Plazaster; species Plazaster borealis. Next base: position 12,848,794 of record CM037461.1, read on the forward strand.
ATGGTCCATTATGGTATTTACATGGGCCACCATGGTGTTATGCGTGGCCATCTTGGTGTTTACATAGGCTACCATGGTGTTTACATGGGCCACCATGGTGTTCACTTCATCCTAAATGGTGTTTACTTGGGCTACCATGGTGTTTAATTTCGCCATGTTGGTGTCCACATGGGGTCACCATTGTGTCCAAATGGACCACCATGCTGTCCACATGGGGTAACCATGGTGTCCCCATGAGGTCTCAATGGTGCCCCCATGGGCCACCATGGGGTCACCATGGGCCAAATGGGCCACCATGTGTTCACATGGGCCACCATGGTGTTCATTTGTGAACACCATGTAAACACCATGGTGGCCCATATGACACCATGGTTTCCACAGGGGCCACCATGGTGTCCAAATGGGTCACCATGGTGTCCCGATTGGCCACCAAGGTGTTTACTTGGGGTCACTATCATGGGCCACCTTGGTGTCCCATTGGCCACCATGGTGACCCCATGGGCCACCATGGTGACCCCCATGGACCACCATAGTGTCCACATGGGCCACAATGGTGACCCCATGTGGACACCATGGTTGCCGTTGTGGACACCATGGTGGCCCATGGAGAGCCCATTTGAAGCCCATTTGAACACCATGGTGGCCCATGGGGGTCCATGGTGGCCCATATGAACACCATGGTGGTCTTTGTGGACACCATGGTGCCCATGGGGTCACCATGGTGGCCACTGAGGACACCATGGTGTCCCCATGGGGATCCCATGGTGTCTCCATGGGACACCATGGTGGCCAATGTGGACCCAATGGTGTCCCCATGTGGACCCAATGGTGTCCCCATAGGGACACCATGGTGGCCCATGGGGACACCATGGTGGCCCATGGGGTCACCATGGCGTCCACATGGGGACACCATGGTGACCCATGGTGTCCCAATGGGCTGACATGGTGTCCCCATGGGCCACCATGGTGTCCCCATGGGCCACCATGGTGTTCACATGGGCCACCATGGTGACCCCATGGGTCACCATGGTGTCCATAAGGACCACCATGGTGTTCATATGGGCCATCATGGTGTTCATGGTGTTCAACATGGGGCTTTCACCACAATACCCATGGGACCCCATGGGTCACCATGGTGTCCATAAGGACCACCATGGTGTTCATATGGGCCACCATGGTGTTCATGGTGTTCAACATGGGGCTTTCACCACAATACCCATGGGACCCCGTGGGGTCCCATGGGGTCCCCTTGGGAACCCCATGGGGAACTCATGGGAGTTTTCCATAAGGGTATATCGCTCGATCATCCACGCTACCAGAGTGCGAACAACCATGATTCTAGACTTCATTGAGAGCTGACCTGCATCCAATTCTTTAAGGATCACTGCCTCGTTTGCCATATCATGAAGTATTGCTTTTACATCCTAGTCACAGGTGATAGAACAAATATTTCAGACTCTATAAAAAGGCATGCTATGACATACTTGGCCTTTTAAGATCCTCGCCTCTAAGAGATGATTTGCACAAACAGTCATAGTTGCCCCCAAATCAGCAGGCATCCTATGTGTGATGTTGAATAATTTTTGGCTTCAGTAGGGATCAGTGATAAAATTAGCTAAAGGTTGTTGGTTTGCATTCAGTTAACATTTAAATACAATTGTTTGACCAGCCATTAAATGAAGTTACAAATGCACCATGACGATCATCTTGACTCTGGCATTGAGCATGTGGTCCCGATGTGGAAGGTACGTTTTCTTCATCAGCTGGTACTGGTGCATCTTGAATTTGAACACAACTCTTGTTGGCATCACTGTTTGCTGGGGTCTGAAAGAAAGTAAATAAAGGTACAAAGTCTGAACAAATACCGACTGCTTGCGAAGGAAGCTTTTTCTCTGATCACCTCCCAAGATAACTGGCAACCACTTAACTAGTATCAGAACATTGGCACAGACTCATGCAACATGTGGTAGGCCCTACAAAGGGAAGTAGTTTTTAACCATAGAATGATAGGTTTTATGATAACCTTTTCCCCTCTTGTAAAAAAATCAGAGAACTATAACCACACTATTTCATATCATGATGACAAGTATTTTGATAATCAGGAAACTAAAAGGTCATAATCCACTTGTTGATGGCTCTATGTAGAGATTATAAGGTACCTTTTTAGCAGCAATGGCATCATCAGGTCATCAATCAGCATGCAGCAAAGTAAGAGCAGTGTCTTCAGGAAATTTTGCTCCTCAAAGTGACATAGTGCAGTGGCGACTGATGATCTAAGTTGATAGCTTGCAAAGGATGATAATCTATTAGTGAATTCACGCTTCTTACTTCTATCTCTTGGGTCACTCTTGGCTGTACCTCATATGAGTGAAGGTGCCGATTATACCCAATAGTATGCCACTTGTCACTACCATGTACACATTCAGCTCCCTAACAAGCACATTTGTTACCTTTCCAAACATTGGCTGGTGGTCATATTCATATTTGTCAATAACCAGCATCTGATGCCTCTTGTACTGGATTCCATTAACCTTGCACCAATTTGCAACAAATATGTCGTCATACAGTCCAACATGAAGTTCCTGTGAAATAACTTCAGCAAATTCCAGTGACAAAAGCAACACTGATGACCCAGGGCCTACTTCAACATGTTTCTCTTGATGTGTTTTATTTGATAACATGTTGTAGCACAACTGTATTTGGTGCCTGTAAGCAAATGTTTTGCCAATGTTTTGAAAGTTGCAGACTATGTGGGACAATCTCCTTGAAAAGTTGTGCTTAGCTTCAAATCTCATAACCCAAAGATGTAGAAGAGGGCCTACTTGTTCAACAGCATGAGGATAATGTATCATGAAATGATGTTTAGGCTTGAGATGTCTTTCATTGAACAACTGCAGATAGTACAAGTGGTGATCCCTGATCAAATGCTTCATGTAAATGAGCTCTTCTTTGCTTATGGAAGGTGCAAATATCAACTTCATGCAGTCTAGTAAGAGAAGAATCAGTTCCCAGTGAATGTCACCTTCTGGCACCAGCTGTCCAATAATAAGAGGTAGATTGCGAATTAAACACCACATTTGTGCAGCATTTTGCCCTGGTGAAGAATCTGGATTGTTTACTGCTCCCTCGCTTATTGGTACAGGTTTATCCTTTGATTCATGACTGCCATAATTGAAACTCAAAATTCGTGAGTTCAAAGTGTCCAGAGTGAAACAACCTTTTCTGATCAGCTCTTTCAACACTAGCTTCATTTCAAGGGGGCATATCCCCTCAAGCAGATCATGCATTATATCAAATGCTACATTGTTCACAATGTGAAAATATGGTAGTTCATTAAGGGGGCATGGACCTTTGATTCCAGTACTTGGCAGGTCGTTTTGCTCAAGGTCAGTCTCATAGTTCTCCCTTGTACGTAAATAATTGTGATTCTCGGTTGCAGCATACCACAATTCATTTCTGTGTATTTTGCATCTCCGACAAGGATAGTTTGCAGTAAAGCCTTCAGCAAGGCCAAAAAGTGAGTGAATTCCCAAATTATCTCCCACTACCTGAGCAATCACAACTTTGACAACTCCATGGAACTCAGCAGAATCTATCTCTAGTCCTTCAGTACACAGATCCTTCAAATCTCTGATCAGAGGTTCAAATATTTGTCCATATCCAAACTGTTTACTGTAGCCACAGTTGAACAACAAAAGCAGGAATATGCTGCTAAGAACAGATCGAATTTTGGGTGGCACATTCAAGATGGAGAAATAGGCAGCAGTTAATTTATGAATACCTGCCTTTGGGCTAAGAGGATTTGAAACCTCAAAGTCATCAATATAGAGAACTAGTTTGATCGTTTTCTTTGATGAAAACAGATTACTCTCTTGGCATAACCGTCCATCGTGAAAATCTTTCAGGCAACCATCTTCACTTGGTACATGAGCTTCCATAAGTTTCCAAATGTTTTCAGCCTCCAGCAACTTTTTCAATAAAGCCTTTATAGGTATATACTGATAAGTCATTTGACGTACCGCTTGTTGGACATTACCTGTCGCTAAATTGTTTCGTTGAAAATATCCAACACCAAGTGGTACTTCACAAGGCTTGATAAAGTTCTGACAGCTTTCAAAGTACTTCTTCTGCCTGTAAGCGGTTGAAAACTTTCCATAAGGATTTGTTATAGTTGGGTTTTCAAAACACTCCATCAATTGAACAAGTTCTGGATCTCCCTGCTCAATTCCTTTATTTTCAGCAAAACTTATTGTTTTTCTTTTCAGAAAAGTTACAATGTCAGATGACAAACTAGATGCATTATTAACAACTCTTGTTACACTCGACTGCACGACACTGCTTGAAGCCAATAACTCTGCAACAACTGAAGCAGCCTTTTCTTCAATTTCTACCTCACCGAATTCATTCCAATTTAAGTTCTCATGAGCATCTTCAACAACATCATCATTAATATTTTCACCATTGTCAAAATGAGCTGCCATCTGATCTTCATCATTATGTCTGTGTTCATCATGTCTGTGGCCATCTCCATGTTTCGAAGTTAAATGGCGAGTGAAAGTAGTGATGTATTTATGTTCTTTCACATCCGTTCTGGCTGCATACTATGTTCTCAATAAAAACATGACCATCCAAGCATCTATGGAGATTTCTTAAGTGCCACAGTAAATTTGTAGTGTCCCCCTCAATGAGGTTCCCACATTTTGGACAAAGAAAACCCATGTCAACCACACATGTACTTCATTCATACCTCTTTCTCTAACAACGAAGACAAGCGGCTTTTTAGCTTGAGCCTGCGCCCTGCTATTGGAACCATCTCCTTGAGTAAGTTGTCGTCCCCTGCCAACAACATGAATGCTTCCTGATCAATTTCGTTGTCTAGAAGAAAATGAAAAGGATACACACAAAAAAATTAAATCATGTAGTGATGGTAATGTAAGACAACATACATTTATTTCAATGTCCTTATATGTGTATGTTTGAAAAAAGAGGGTGAAGTTAGCAAAAACACCTGACACAAAAACTAGAAACTCCCTAAAGACAGACAAATAAATTAAAATAATTAAAACATCCATTATACCAATATAAGGTATGCAACTTGGTTTAAAGCTCAACAACTAGACAATGAACAGGGTCCCAAAAGTTCTAAGACACCCCACACCCCTTCAAAAAATTAAAGAATTTATAATAAATACAAAACTATTTAATAAACTACCCTAGACTTTTTTTTGTATTTATATAAATAATGTTTAGATAGAGGGCCTCTAGTATTATCAGTCTATACTTCAGTGGTTGAAGACTATTTGAACATGATTATTTCCAAAAACTGTAGACCTATATTTCTATTAAAATAAATATTTCTTTCAAAAGGAGAAGTACTGACAATCCAAAACTGCCATACAACTACATGGTAGTTGTGGGGGGGGGGAGGGGGTATTGAGGAATATTACCCATCCAAAGAATGAAAAGACAGGCAGGTTCAAGATGGCTTAGAGATTGTGTTTGGTTTGTTTAAAGCTATAGAAAAACTGGTAGGTTGTTCAGATGATCCATGAAAACATCAGTTTATTTTCAACAGTAAAACGTAAAACGTTGAAATGAATGGAACATTCCATCTTTCAACTCATGAAAAAATTATTACCATTGCACTCATAAACATTCATTATTTCTGTAATACTGATTACTAATTATTAAGTAAACTAGTAGTAGTACATTTAAGTATGACAGCAGATGTCAACATTTCGAGAGAAAAAAAGAACAGCACCCTCAACATGATGATGTAACTATCGGGTAGTTTTGTAAGCCTATTTTATTAAGTCTAATTACTCTAATTAAAACTAAGTTAAGTACATTCAGAAGTAAAACAATGTGATTCACACTTTACTGTAAAATTGTCCATGTTTTAACATTTCAATTGCAATGTACAGGGATTATACATTCACTCACATACATGACATTCCCCAGGCTACAATTACTGAACAACTCGACACCGGTAGGCCTACGTACTATTTTGTGTATACTTTTGTTTAAGTTATGTATGTACTGTACATACGCTAACAATACATTGAACTAAACTGATGGACGTTACAATAAAAAAAGAAAATGACCGTGACGAAAATGCCACACAAAATTACCTTCGAAAACACTCGTTAGAGCCTCCATCCCCCAATCTTTCAGCATCCCTCGGACGAAGTCGTCCATTTCAACAATTCGTGGGTACAACAAACGTGTAAAAAGGGGAGATAAAGGCGCCAATGGTGCTGTTGTCTTCAAGTTCCAAACTTTCCAAAACTTTTTGGCAACAAACACCATCAGCTCATGCGCAGCGCATGCGCATACGACAATATAGGGCGCCCCCTCGTAGCAATGCGGGAAACCCGTATGCGTCCGTGAAGTTGACTAGAATCAGAGTCAAACTTGATTATTGGTCAATTTACAGCCCAATGTTTACTAAATTCCCAGTCAGTTTTACACGACTAAACAAAACAGTTATTATTTTTAACTAGATTGTTACATGTTTAACTGCATTCCTAGTCAATTTTCTTGAACTAGGAAATCTAGTCAATATTTTGACTAGGTTGTTATTAGAGTGTGGCCTGACGGCTATAAAAACCAAACCAAGCACATTTCTGCCAGTCCTCATTCTCGTTAGTCAGGAACAGATGTAAACTGTAAAAATATTGTGCCCAAACGATGAACCAGTAGGCGCCCCCAATTGATTAGCCCACTCATTAAATCAGCCTAACTAATTGAATATTTGCATAATACCAGCCCGTGTGCGAATTTTTAAACAAGTTCCAGATTAAACACGCAAATACCTAATCTTCCTTTGAAAATTTTTATCGTAAAAATATAAAATCTTCATTTTTTTCTTCACAGATGTCTTTCTTATATCACAAACCATCATGCCTAGGCGCCCCCAATTAATTAGCCCACTAATTAAATCAGCCTAAATAACTGAATATTTGCATAATACCAGCCCGTGTGCGAATTTTTAAACAAGTTCCAGATTAAACACGCAAATACCTAATCTTCATTTGAAAAGTTTTTATCGTAAAAACATAAAATCTTCAGTTTTTTCTTCACAGATGTCTTCCTTATATCCCAAACCATCATGCCTAGGCGCCCCCAATAAATTAGTCCACTAATTAGATCAGCCTAACTAATTGAATATTTGCATATAATTAGCCCGTGTGCAAAAATACTTCAAAAATTGTATACTAAACACGCAAGTACCTAATTTTCCTTTGAAAAGTTTTCATCGTAAAGACATGAAATCTTCAGTTTTATCTTCATACACGTCTTCCTTATATCCCAAACCATCATGCCTAGGCGCCCCCAATTAATTAGTCCACTAATTAGATCAGCCTAACTAATTGAATATTTGCATATAATTAGCCCGTGTGCGAATTTGTAAACAAGTTCCAGACTAAACACGCAAATACCTAATCTTCATTTGAAAAGTTTTCATCGTAAAAACATAAAATCTTCAGTTTTTTTATCACAGATGTCTTCCTTATGTCCCAAACCATCATGCCTAGGCGCCCCCAATTAATTAGTCCACTAATTAGCTCAGCCCAACTAATTAAACAATTGCATAATTACAGCCCGTGTGCAAATTTACTATAGTTCCAGATTAATAAACACTCAAATACATAAATTTCATTTGAAAAGTTGTCATCGTAAAAACATAGATGTCTTCATAGATGTCTTCCTTTTATCCAAAACCATTATGCCCTGTCGCCCCCAATTAAATAGTCTACGAATTAACTCAGCCCAGTTAAATTTAGGTAGTTGTACTAGTAAATTCGCATACGGGCTAACATTATGCAAATATTCAATTAATAATTGAATATTTGCATAATGTTAGCCCGTATGCGAATTTACTATTGAATATTTGCATAATGTTAGCCCGTATGCGAATTTACTAGTACAACTACCTAAATTTCATTTGAAAAGTTGTCATCGATCGATGTGTATCAATCCTTCATAAAACTGTCACCAAATTTCAATCGGGGATGGATTAGTGATTTTTTTGTAGATTTCTACATGCAACAATTGGATCAAAGAGAAGGTGTTGGTCAAACCTGTGCTGCACTAGGCCTACTGTGCTCTGAAACCAGTGCAATTCAATAGGGGAGTGGTAACAGTCTCGACATACCGTTCGGTGCAGAGGAAATGTATCAGCGATCAGTGGTGTAACATCATTATTATGCCCTCTTCTTAGAAACTCTCATTTCATGCTTTTAGTCATCGATAAGATAACAAAATGTATATGCTGTTACGATTCAATGTCGCCAGGGGTGGATACAGGGGGGCGTGGGGGGCGTAGGCCCCCCCTCTTTCCGTCAGCAAAAAAACAAAAGCAAACACTTTTTTAATTTTTTTAATTATTTGTTTAGTACTGCCTGTCCAAGATAATACGACAGTAAGCTTGAATTTGAGAAACGATCTTACCCACTATGTTTTTAATGAATATGCATGAAACCAGATAATACATCAAGTAGATCCAAACGTGAGATTTGTGGTATTACAATTTTCTTTGAGTAAAATTAGGAGATTGATATGGATCAAAAGTGCAAAGTGTGTTTATTTCTCTGTTTTAGGCACACAGAGGCTTGATTTTCACCCCTCAAAAGGCCAAAAGCTCAGCTTCCGGGGGCTTCGCACCCTGAACCCCAATCAGGGCTTCACCCCTGGACCCCACCATCGATGTTACAGGAAAATTTCCCAGTATATTTAGAATTTCTCTGTTTTAGGCACACAGAGGCTTTATTTTTCACCCCTAAAAAAGCCAAAAGCTCAGAGCTTCCGGGGGCTTCGCCCCCTGGACCCCCATCAGGGCTTCACCCCTGGAACCCATCATCGATGTTACAGGAAAAAACTCCAGTCAATTTAGAAGCGTGAAATGGATCAGAAGTGCTTAAAAAGTGTGTCTTCTCTGTTTAGGCACACAAAGCCTTTATTTTTCACCCCTCAAAAAGCCAAAACCTCAGAGCTTCCGGGGGATTCGCCCCCTGGACTCCCATCGAGGCTTGACCCCTGGGCCCACCCATCAATGTTACAGAAAAAAATTCCAGTAAATTTAGAAGATTGATATTGATCTGAATTGCTTAAAAAGTGTGTCTGTTTCTCTGTTTTTTGTATATTGAAAATAATTGCACTTTCATATCGTTGGCTCACCATGGAGGAAGGATCCTCCTCACCAACACTTTTTTGTCCCCGAATAAATACTAATAAATTGTAGCCTGCATTTTGAATGTATAACTCAGGATGGCTGATTTAATGACTCCCAACTCGAAAAATAATGTTTAAATGATCTTGCTAAAACAAAATTGGTTAAAGTGGTCACCTAATGCATGAGACCACGGAGCATCTAAAATCCGAAATGTTTCGGAGCATTTCAGCGGGCCCAAAACCCATGCCTTAGGGCTTCGCGTTACGCGCTCTCAGGCGCCACAAATTGCATTCACTATTTGCTGCTTGGTACACTGCAAAAACTGTGGTGTTAAAATGTACACCGTCGGTGTTGATTTTAATCCTTTTCAAGGATTCATATTGGGCAAGAATTTCGGTGTTAAGCAACACCTATTTTGGAATCAAAATAAGTTAACACTAATATCGGTGTAGAAATCTAACACCAAAGGGGGAGTAATTTAATTCCAAAGTGGTGTTTATATTGGGCAAGAATGCTGGTGTTAAACAACACCAACTTTGGACTTAAATTGTTTAACACCAATTAGGGTGTATAAATCCACACCAAGACAGGGAGTAAATTAAATCCAATAATGTGTACCGGGCAAGAAGTTTGGTGTTACTCATCACCAGTACCTGGAATTATATACATTCAATAAAACTTGTTTTAACTGTAAAACCAAAATATGGTGTCAATTTATCTCAAAGTGGTGTATTAATAACAACACAAGTAATGACAAGACGATTTGTTCTTGTATATAAACTTCTGATATTATTGCTTCAAGATATAAATATGGAATAAATCATTCATTTTTTAAACAATAATCATACAAATGATACTAATCAAATCAAAAAGTAATCAATGGAAATTTACAGGAAAGTCTAAACCATCAATACAAAGAATTTAACATCATTTGGCAAGAATAAAGTGCACTTTGATTTCAAGAATCAAGAAAATTAGCACTACTGATTATAGTATGAGCAACAAAAACTAGCATAACACCATAACGCCATAACAGGAAAAAATTGTATAAAACAGCTGTGGAAGCTATAATGTACTTCTGAAAGCTAAACAGTATGAAAACAATTTTTTTAATCCTTGTTAGTAGTCACACGACAAGAGATTACCAATCTGTAAAGTAGTTTTATGTTTAATGAATAATCATTGACATTTACTTTAGCCTGTTGAATAATCATGACAATACTGAATAATCGTAATGACAACCAGCAAAAGATATATTCAAAAATAAAAAGGTTACATAAAATAAAACATCTCTTTTGTCTTTTAACTGCAGGCTATGCCCAATAATCAAAACTTTTTTGTTTGTGTCTATAGCTAACATGTTATTGTCGTTTGAGTTTTACATTTTCAGGATGGAAGAAAAGGTTTACACACTGTATTTTGATTTGATCCCAGTAAACTTGTATATTTTAGGGAGACACAATATAAGCATGCAAATGAGTCACCAACATATGTTTGTGTCCTTCGAGTTGGTGATATGAATCTCGCTCTCTTTGGTTGATATGGGGGCTACTTTCTGATGAACACTCATCACTGGGGCTGATAATTCCAGTTGTGTCACTGATGATACTTGGCTCACGACTACAGGGAGCTGAAAATTAGATAGAATATTGACATCAGGTTTCAGGTTCAGGTTTATTTTCCATACCATTAGGCAATAAAATAAAAGGGTATTATAAATAGATGTAAAAAAATACAGCGGGGGAAATTAATATATTTTTTATTTTTCCCCTTCACCGGTATGTGATAAGCACTATCTCTGTGCATTTTGGGTCCTGCAGAAGAAGAACAAAATGCACTGAGTATACAGTACTTATCACACATCGGTGAAGGGCAAAAAGAAATTTATATGTTATGGTAGACATTGGTCTTTATTTTTGTCCACGTAACTTGTTGACAAGGTTCGTTCATGCAGCCAAATCAGATTTGTATACTATATATTAAAATAAAATGACGGTTTCAGTTCGGGCCCAGTACAAGGTTGCTAAAATATTTATGCTCAGTACTCACCCCACTCCTCCCCTCCCTTCAGCACCATCATCGTTATCCCCTGATCTGATTGGAGAACATCATTTATGACATCAGCATCAATGCTGGCAACATCTTTATCATCAACAAAATAACATCTTGATCTTTATATATTTGAAACTTTGTTTTCACTGTGGAAAAAAAGAAAGAAAATAGACAACAATTATTTAGGTAATTTTTTGAAATATTTGAAGGATTCTGAACTTTTTTGCCTTATTCATCCCTCCTATCCTAAGACCTTACCATATCACTCGGTCGGGTCTCGTTTGAGGAGAGCAAAACTTAAAAAAAAACTCCTCAGTATTATGGAAGTTTCAATGTTATTTGTAATTGTATCATGGAGGAACGCTCCATGTTTGTATTGACTTGTACTGTAAGCTTGATTGTGGTAAAGAACAAGACAGATTTCACAAGTTTGTCGATTTAACCATGGAGGTAGAATTAGACTCCATGATTTAAACATTTCTAGCTACGTCCACATACAGTACTTCCATACTACGAGTACGACATTGTAAGCCAATCCACCACCATGAATTCACACACCACAAACTGACATCAACGTACTATTAATGGGACGTGTTCTGACACGTCATCGGTTAAGGTTCTACGTGACAATTGTGTTGTACCATTCGCCCCACACACTTAAGATCGTTAATTCGCCCCGCACCGCTCAGGCGAAACTGAAAAAAAAGCTTCTCATAACTAAATCACTTACCAAGATCCGCAAAGTCGTCGTGGTCCCCCCTGCATGGGACTAACTTCCGGATGGTCCTTTGAGCGTCGCTCAATCTTGCTATAGGCATGTTGGTTATCAAAAACAATTGTTCAGACACTATTTCTTGGTATAATTCTGTGTGACAGCGTGCGAAACTTTCTCTGACACGCTGTCTGTTTGCACTACACTACTCCGGCAGCGCATCCCATAATTTCGTCTTGACCAATCACAGGGCTCCATTCGACACACGCATGCGCTTTGCTCAAAATTAACACCAGTATTACGTAACACCAGTGTTTGGATTGCAAATCAATGCTGTTGGTGTCAATATGACACCGACTTTAATTCCAAAAGAATAAATAAAACTTGGTGTTGGAAATTTAACACCACAGTTTTTGCAGTGTACATTTTCACGCCCCCGTTTGAAAATCTTGGATCCGCCCCTGGTCGCCCTTGTCAGATACATTCTTGCGTCAAATCCAAATCGCTCAATCTTTTGGTAATTTTCTTTTATTCCGGGAAAATATCGAAATACTGGAACGTTTTGCCAACATTCTTATGCAGTGATGCAACTTCTATCGTCATCGTAGATACATAATTCGTTACCCAAGAAATATCTGACTCATGTGGGCTGTATTGCTGCGCTATAGCTGAACAAGTTGCTCTTGCCAAAAGAAAGGTTAGGCAAATTGATGAAAGTGAATGTATATGACACTGTCTGCCATTAGAAGAAGTCACATATTAGACATCGGATTGAGCCAACTATTTATACAGAGTAATATCTAACTAACATCGGTATAGTACTCAATAGTTTTGCAAAAACTATAACACACAATTCTCGTTTTGTTGAAGTACCTTTCTATTAACAGAGTCCGGAATGAACCAATCATCCCCGTAAAAAAAATGTAGAGACCCATTTTTCTTAGAATGATGTCATCAGATATTTTAGATGCTGTAAATTTGTTTCACTGGAAGGGTATCAAATGCAATGGCAATTTACACAATTTTAACGTGAGGTTAGAGACTTTTTTCCCCACTCTCATGAGGACTATCTATTGGAAAATTAGTACATCACAAAATTGTATTGGCAATTTCCCTTCCTCTTTAATGAAGCAGAATTATGTTTGGTTGTTTAAATAATATAATCGCATAATGGGATTCTGTTTATGAAGTAAAGTTGATGTGAACATAGTCAACACAAAAAAAGTCATTAATGAACAGACAATAAATAGTAAAACTGATAGTGAATCCCCCCCCCAAAAAAACAAAAAAACAAAAACAAAAACGAAAACGTTTTTGAAGACTCGCCTGTTTTCAGAATAACGAAATGAAAAACCTTACAGGTTTTCCTTTTTTGCTTTTAAGTTATTCAGGATGTGAGTTTACACAATCTTATACTTTGTTCGTGGAGAGGGGTGGTGTCGCGTTTTCTGTTTTTCTGTTTGGAATTTTATATTGCCTTTTGTCTACTTTTTGTTAAATATTTGTCCTTCTGCTACTGGCTGATCCAGGTTTTATGGGATGTTTTGCAGACTGCAGTGATTTTTACAATTTTATTGTTGATTTAGAAATTATTGATTACTTATAGATATTTTTTGGGTAATCCTGTTTTTGGTTCATGTGATAAAACAACTACATTTGAATGTGCCTAATTGTTTGGTCACTCCTTTTCTGTACATTTGTAATTTTGTAAATTGTCTTTAAATTACCTTTGTATCGCTACGAAGCACCGTGAGCATTCTTGTTAGGCTGACTTTGTCACTTGTTTCGGTGGTGCGTTTGTAATGTAAGATGGGGGCATGTTACGGTTTTATAGTATAGATAGATGCTATTTTATTTATCAAATATTAATGAAAAAGTGGCATACGGATACAGAAATGTTACGGGTGTGTTTTTGTTTTTTGTTTTTTTGTAATGTGTGTCAATGTGTTGAACAAATTGACGTAGGCCTAAGAAATCCAGGGGTTGCTTGCAAGGGCGATATATTTTGATCGTTTGCTTTTGATCATAAGTATTATTTGTTATTGTTGTAAATAGGAAAAAGTGAACTGTTTGCTTGTTTATTATGATTCACTAATTAAGGCAAATTAAGAAAGAACTATTTAATTACAGAACTAAATTAAGGCTCAAATAATGCTTGACATCAGATGGACATGTAAAGAAGTCAGTTAGATAAAAAAATTGGTAAATGCAAGTGTATAACAAAGTTTTATATGTAGGGGGTGTCACAGACGTGTGTGGTTGGGTGTAACACTATAATAGAGGTTTATGGGAACCTCTATAGTAATAATGTCCGTGCTTAGCTTTCATAAAATTGGAAAAAAAAGTTGTACCTCTGTGGTCCTGATTTTTAAATGCAGAAAAAAAGGGATAAGGGAAAATGAAAGGAAAAGTATAAACCTTTCGTTGTTGGAACCGTACGATTGTTATACAATAAAACTAACATGTGAAAAGCATGGGGCCAACATACGTTCTCGTTTGTCCCACAGGGTTTTGAGTTTTCGTATCCGGCTACTATCCCGATTGGTTATTTTCAACCATATCCGAAATTTCATTGTTTACACCTCCATAGTCCCCGGGTGTATTCATTCAATAATGTTACTTTTTAAATAATTTTGTCTCATTTTGTTTATATACCTGACAGAATTTTTTTGCGGATTAAATGCTACTGCCGGAGATCATCCCAGTGCTGTTTTAATGACTATGATTTCGTAGAGAATCATGTTTGCAAAGAGTTAGCTTTCAGATTTGGAAATCAGGTTGGCTAATTTTGTATTCGTCACAGAAAAATGTTCATAACAGTCTCATGGATTATTAACGACCGGAGATCATTTTTAAGAACACATGTCATTATTTGCCTATTAAATTTGAATAAAAGGCGGCTCATACACTGAAAACTTCATTTAGTCAATTGACTAAAAAAAAATAGTCATGCAGACTGTCTTATTTGAGTAATTGAAAGATTGTCATTCATGAGTAATTTTAAATAATTATAATTAGTCATGAAAAAATGTCTTAAATGACTAACTTCTCAACTGGAATAGTAATGCACGAAAATCAATTAGTAATGCACGAAAATTAATTAGTAATGCACAAATATTAATTAGTAATGCAAGGCAGTTAATTTGTCATTCTAATTCATTTAAATAGTCATGTGACTATTTTGGTTGGTCATAGTAATCACTCTTAAAAACTCAGTCTGAAAACAAGTTTGTACTTGACATTCACTTTAATTCATCTTCAACAAGGTACTCATCTTCAACATTGTACCAATTCAAACTGTACAGGCATAATGAAATTAAACAGCTCTCCATATACTAACACTCAATTAAACACCTTTTTCTGGGGGGGATTCAAATACATTGAAACTGGCAACATTAAATTTTAAACTTTATAGGTAAATAAATCAGTTCACACAAATGCACATCTCAAAAGATTGTCAAGGAATGAGACATGCAGTGAGATAAAGCAAGCATTTTGTTCAATTTTTTGAACTACATTTCAATGCTGTTAATGATTGTTCTTAACCCCAAAAAATCAGATAAAAGTAAAAACAGAAATGGTAAATGTACATAATGTTGTCATGTTTTTCCCAAAATTAAGGCTGAGGTGAAAAAAGTCTGAACTTGAGTAATCATCGCGAAGCATTTTCTTGTTCAATATTCGTCCTGTTACTTGTGATTTTGTCTGGACCTGTGATAAGAGCCTGTGATGGACTCAAATACAACACTGGTTGGCCTAACTTTTGAGTAACAACTTTTTTTAAAATAATTTTCATATCGCTTTCAAGGCTATGAAGACAAAAAAATGGCCACAAGATCACTACGTGTGTAAAAGGCTCTGTATACACAAATGCATACATGTGGGTACATGTTATGGGTCCCATGGTATAAAGGTAAAAAACACAAATGTATTCCAACTGAAAATGTAAAATGCTATGATTAAGCAGGCAGATGCGGAGACCAAATCAGAACAGCAGCAAATTTGCACATCTTCTACCATCAGCTTGAATGTTTTTTGGGGGCTGTGTACCAGAGTGTACATGTACATGTGCATGTGCATTCAAAGGACATAAAAGGCACTTACTTACTACGTTAATTCAGAGGGAGTCGTTTCGCAGAATGTTTTATACTATCAACAGCTCTCCGTTGCTTGTTACCAAGTAAGTTTTTATGCTAACGTATATTTTGAGTAAAAGTATTGTACACTTTTGGTAACAGCTCAAAATCAGTGTCCACATTTTGTGTGATTCAACATATGCATGAACAAACAAACCTGTGATAGTTTGAGCTCAATTGGTCATCGAGGTCACAAGAAAATAGTGAAAAGAGACCTCATGTGTTTTCTGTTTTTTCAAATATTGAGTTTTCATCATGCATGATAAAAACTATTGTTTTACTCATTTCTCAAGAAAACGATAGTATTAGGCAGAAATATTTTAAGGAACCCTTTCTACCATTACTTACTTTAAACCATGTAAGTTATGTGTGAATCTGTGAACATTTGTGTTTTTCAATCTTACCAATAGTGTATAGGGCCTTTAAGAATTGTTTTTATAAAAATGATGAAAACAATTCTGAATATTTCTTAGACTTTGGTTTCCAGGCTGGAATCCAAATTTACATCCTTTCCTTTTTTTGTTCAATCCTCTTTTTGGGTCATGCTTTTATTCAGCCTAGAAATCAAAGTAAGCACTGCAGGCTTTGCAACCGGGCACTTGTCTTTAATGTTGAGCAGTGCCACTGGGGTGAATTTGAGTGTCTTCTGCTGAGTCGGTGTACGCCAAGTGAAAACCATAAAACGGACTCACGAAACAAGCAAATGCAGATAGAATATCAGGACAGCAGCAAACTTGTACCTCTTCTAACATCAGCTTGAATGGTTTTTGGGGGCTGTGTACCAGAATGTACATGTACATGTACATGTACATTCAAAGGACAATAAAAGCACTGGACACGTTTGGTGTTTGTCAAAGACCAGTATTCTCACTTGGTGTATCCCAACATATGCATAAAATAACAAACCTGTGAAAATTTGAGCTCAATTGGTCATGGAAGTTGCAAGAAAATAATGAAATAAAAAACACCCTTGTTGCACGGTGTGCTTTCAGATGCCTAAGAAAGGCTTCAGGCCTGAAGTCTTTCTCAGATTCAAATATTTTAGTGAGAATTTACCTCTTTCAAAAACTACGTTACTTCAGAAGTAGTCGTTTCTCATGTTGCTCGTTACCAAGTAAGTTTTTATGCTAATATATATTTTGAGTAATTACCAAACGTGTCCAGTGCCTTTAAGGATTTTTTAAATAATAAATGATGAAAACAATACTGAATATTTCTGAGACTTTGGTTTCTAGGCTGGAATCCAAATTTACATCCTTTCCTTTTTTGTTCAGTCCTCTTTTTGGGTCATGCTTTTATTCAGCCTAGAAATCAAAGTAAGCACTGGCTTTGCAACCAGGCACTTGTCTTTTATGTTGAGTAGTGCCACTCGGGTGAATTCGAGTGTCTTCTGCTGAGTCGGTAGGTACTCCAAGTGAAACACGTAGAACGCACTCACGAAACAAGCAAATGCAGAAAGAATATCAGGACAGCAGCAAACTTGTTCCTCTTCTACCATCAGCTTAAATGATTTTGATGCAAGTGGTGTTTTCTGATCCATCACAACATGTACCGTCTTCTTGGTTGTTCCATTGTCACCCTGCTCGAAACAACAATAATACAATAGAAATTAATAAAGGATAACAAATATGGAGGTGACTGCAATACTTCAGTTGCTTGAAACATTGTACAAATGACATCAATATAATGTAATTAGTGGGCCCCAATGGACTTGGTGACAGTCACCACTGAATTATCTCAATTCCAGTCAGTTGTTCACATAATGGGTTCTCAGTTAACTTTTAGGTTGTAAGCTGTATAATCTTAGCTTCAATGTTTTAAGTGCCAGTCATCCTGACTGAAACTAATGTCACATGGTTCAATTTTTCGGTTACAAGTATCTGAAAAATTACTTGTTAAAATTCCAACTCAACATTTCAGTAATGCACCCAAGAATGTTTGTTCCTGTTATTTATGTTCTGTTTTTAACAAAATGCAAAGTATACCGCATAAGAATAGCATGCCAGCATAATGCTGGGAGCTGGATATTCATTAGCAGCAGCAATGATGACACTTTGAACAATCTGGGGTTCATGATTGGAATGGAGTTCCTAAAAACGAGACTGTACAATGGGGGCAAAAAAGGACGTAGTATTGAGAGATATCTAAAAGTAAATAGAGGGCGCTAAAATACACATTTTTTAAATTCCCTTTTCGCAATATTATCTTCACGTACCTGGTAGGTGAACATGTCAAACTTCTCTTTCAGAAGCTTGGGTAGTGCGAGAATGGCACCTGTTGTCACTACATCTAGATCTGCAATTTAGAAGTGGATACTACATTTGCTAAAGTTTCCTCATGCATCATCATTAAACTTTCATACTGTAACAGGTGGTATTGTGCTTTAATTGTGCACACAGCAAACCATATGAAATTCATTAACAATGTAAGCTGGAACTAATATTCAAAAATACATGCAGATTAAGAGTCATATTAAATTTAGTACCCCACACGCCCCCACTGATTGTTGCTTCTTGACTATCCACACGCCCCCACTGATTGTTGCTTCTTGACTATCAGTGGGGGCGTGTGGATAGTCAAGAAGCAACAATCAGTGGGGCGTGTGGATAGTCAAGAAGCAACAATCAGTGGGGGCGTGTGGGGTACTAAATTTAATATGACTCTTAATCTGCATGCATTATTGAATATTAGTACTAGCTTACTATATTATGACAAAATACTAACAAACATGACCCCCTTGTATGACTCCACCCATCCATTTGAATTACGTTGGGTAAATATCCATTCTGCCTCTGGTCCTCATCATCAGATATAGGTTTGGTAGTGAAGTAGGGCCAGTGGCGAGTAGATTCTTAAAGAAATGTCTACTTACCATTTTCACCTGATGTCCTTGTCTCTCTTGCGAGAGTTTTGAAATTTATATTTCAACTTTGTTACCCACAAACTCTGGAAAGTATAAAGAAATTGAAACATGTATAAGTAATAACGTTTTAATCAGATGAGAACTTGGGATAGAGTTCACCATTCCCTAAAATGAAAGAGAATATTTAGGCTTACATAAAACCACCTTGTTGGTTTGAGGATCAAGTGGATCATTTTACTCTGCAATACACATGGTTAGAAGGTTTGATTCATTGTCTTCTTAATCAAAGGTTGTTGTGTATACTCACACATGATAATTAATTACAGGTTTACTTTTGTTAAGTTTTCATTATTAATTATCTGTGTTTTATTTTTGCTGCTTTAAAGTACAATATGCCAGCCCATATTTGTACACATGGAAAGTATTTGTACTCGTCCTCAACTAATTTAAATTAAAAATATTGACGTGTACTCAGACTAAAGGCAAAATACTGGTACTCAGTCATAGAAATGTACTTGCCTATACAGCACTGATTGGTTAATAGCTTATGCTACAGCTCAATACTAAACCAATCATGTATTGGACAAATTTAAGACTTACCTTTTTGTTTGCTATATCTAGGCCAGACGAGAGACTCGGGAACCTTGTTAACAGCTGTTCGGTTATTCCAGCATACTGCTCTGAAGTTAGGTAGTACCTGGCAAATTTTAAATGTAACAAGTTCATAATTGTAATAACCAGAGATTTTATGATTTAAAGTTGTGAAACATGTCTTCCATTTTTACCAAATCTTCTGGGTCAAAGTATCATTTTTACCAAGGTATGGATGCTCTAGGATTATAAGTGTTTTGGGGTCTGAAAAAAGGTTATCAATGTTGCAAGACAGGCTTCTCACACTGTTATTGCCTATAATTCAAACTTTTAATACCATTATTTCATCAGGAGATTAATTATCTTGTTTAAGTCTATCGGGTGTCAATTTTAAAAGGCAATCGGGGGGCGATGCCGAGGTGCTCTACGGCTTTAAGTGTTTTCAGGGCTTAGGAGGTTCGCAAATTCACTCAGGAGGTCTTGTTTTTGCAGACCTGCCAACCTTGTAAAAAAAAATTGAGTACCACATTAGCGCAGCGGCATTAAAACCAGAAGCCTGTGCACGGCGACATAACCCAGAAGCCCAACTACATGTACATGTACTGTTGGCACTGTGTGTTCCAATTGCCTAGATCATACATGTCACTCAAGGGGCAAACAAATTGTTAGGGCGAAAAAAGAAAAAAAAATTGGCCAGGGGTTCCCCTACGGGCGGTAAGCCCATTTTGACTGATTTCTGTTCCACTATCATGTATAAATCTCAATGACAAACATAATTCAATAATGTACAAAATGTACTTTTCACCAAAAATTGGCCAGG
The DNA here is from genome assembly GCA_021014325.1 of Plazaster borealis. NCBI lineage: Eukaryota > Metazoa > Echinodermata > Asteroidea > Forcipulatida > Labidiasteridae > Plazaster > Plazaster borealis. Next base: position 12,869,143 of record CM037461.1, read on the forward strand.
GGTTTCCCTACGGGCGGTGAGCCCATTTTGACTGATTTCTATTCCAATTACATATATTAATTTATATGAAAAGCACTGTTCAACAATGTTCCTAAATTATTAGTAACTTACTCGGTATGCAAATAACTTGACAATAATAATGAGAAAGGTTCCATCTTTGGTTGCCCAGTAAACGGACAAACGAAAGCCTATCGTAGAATTGTCCAGTTCCACTTCAATTCATCATTTGTTTCTCTTATACAAAGATCACAGGCCATGAAATTCCCACTATTCTCCGCTAATAAAAGTAAAACTAACAGAAATGATGTATTTCCTTCCTCCATGATTAATCTGACACTTCGATTGGCGTCCATGTTGTACACTCAAGTATAATCACACGGCGATGCCGAACACGTGCAATGTGTGCACGTACATCCATGCGTACGGCTAAACAATGTACTGTACCAGATTGACCGAAACTGGATTGCGCCATTCCCACCCCCTTTGTTACGCATTGGTTTATCAGTATTCCAGCGGGAGTAAGAATTTAAAATATAATGTAGTTCTAAGCACAACCTCTTTTTTATCGAAGCACATAATGATCACTCAGATGCAGGGTGTCTTTGTTCGGTTGTTTTTGCACTTGGGGTCGAACGAATGACAGTTGAAGAAATTGAGAACAAAATTGTCCGTTCGTGCTGCAGTTTAAAAACACCGCGATTTAGATTTTGCGTCTTTTGCGTATTTTCTGCATAAATCTCATACCGCCGTACCCAGATGTGAAAATGTGTACATGATACGCAAAATGCGTACAGGTTGGCAGGTCTGTTTTTGTTATATAATTTTTGGGACTTTGTTTTTTTCAGAGATGTCCCCAGCATTGGTTTTGTACATGAAAGGGAAGTGAGGACGTCCACATGAACACCCGGATCACTTAAGTTAAAGTCCTACATGTAGTTTTGAATGGGGAAATATCCACAGACACACCCAGTCACTATGGCGTTGATTATGACATCATGAAAATTGTATCTGCACATGCTAGTGAATGAGAATCTAAATATAATCTGACTTTAAACTTACACTTTGTCAACCTTTAGTGATTCCAATATGATGTCCAGAATTGCTGACTCATTTGCTGCTGTTAAAGGCTGTCCGGAACTAATCTTCTGAGTCAAAGCATCTGGCAAGTTGGGTAATTTGTAGTTGGTGTACCAGCCAACTGCCGATGAGGTTGGAGAAGACGCACTTGCAGATAATGCAGACATGGCACTACTAGTAGCTGGTAGTAAGGTCGGCTCCTCTCTGAAAGTATAATGTACAAGAATTTATGGATGTTTTTCAGCCTCTTCTTTTTGGATGGACAAATTTAGAGTGAATGTCCGTTAATATAGATATGGGTGTCATGGCCGAGCGGTTTAGAGCATCGAATTCAAGTTCTGGTGGTTTCGTCACCAGGGTGTGGGTTCGAATCCCGGTCATGACATTTGTGTCCTTGAGGAAGACACTTCATTATAGTTGCTTCTCTTCACCCAGGGGTACCTGCGAGGGTAGAGGTTGATATTGTGTTTTGAAAAAGCCTTCGGAGCGCCTCTGCAGCCCAGGGCTGTATACTCCTCAGGGAGCTGAGAAAGATTAAAGGAATGTTATTGGTGTACCATGCAGCCAACTGCCGATTAGGTTGGAGAAGACGCACTTGCAGGCATGGCAGACATGGTACTAGTAGCTTCTGGTAGTAAGGTTGGAGCCTCAGTGGTCTGAAGGTGATGAGCACATAAAACAGTGAGTTTTAGGGCAACAATTTTCTTCATGATCAATTTAATTTTCATTAGATTGTTATGGCCATGCAATAGTTCATTCACGAAAGAACAGTGTATGATATGGGTGCAGTATCTGCAGGTGTCTACTATTATGCTTTTGGCTTCCCCATACACCAGCAAGTTTTTTACCATGTCAGATGCCAAGGGCAAAAGCCTTGGACACATTTCTGCCCGAAATGACGTCACATCTATTGGCATGAGCTCCAATCGACCGGCATGCCAGGTTGCATATTAAATGTGCATATGCACACATGTGAACTTGTTTCCAATGGATGATACTCAGACTAAAGCAGCATGATACTTGCTTACCTCACTACTATTTGTATCTGGAGAACGTCCACCACATTAATCTTTAATGGCCCTTGATAAAGCTCCTCTTCATCCATATCAACAAAATCGCTAAAGTCGATGTCCCATGCTTGCAAGTTAAAATTGTCAACACCAAATTCTTCAGCTACTGCTTCAGAGATATGTTGTCTGGAAGCTCCACGTTCTGTTGTGCTGATTTCTACTCTCTTTTTTTTCAGTCCATATATAAACAAAAACTTGTGCCTGAAATTTAAAGTTTGAGATTTTTTGTGAATGTAATAAAGAGGTCAATCTTCTGAAACGTACATGTTCCTTATATTAGTTTCCCCCACTTCTTAAGGCATATTTTATAATGACAAAGTATGATGCCGAAGCACAACAACCTGTGAATATGCTGTGTTATATATTGCCAGTGGTTGATGGTCAGCAAGTTCTGTTGTCCTTATGAGTTTTCTTTCATGTGTCTCAGAAACAGAATATGCATGAATGTGTTGAATGAAGTCCAGCAATGATGAAGCTCATGTCTATTTTGGCAAATTTATAGCCTCTGTCAGTACTTTCAAGCACAACTGCAGAATCGGATGTGTACCATACATATGCCATTACATGCCACCTTTGATACCACATAAACAAATTCAGACTGGCCCACTTGAGGCAAAATTAATAGATGCATTTCCCTTGGTAACTGTCTCACATGTACAAGTTTACCACCAGTATGTTCAACAATATTGTGCGTTAGAAAGTCTGCGGCCTTTGACCTTAGCCACGCTTGATGGTACTCATGTCGCTCTGCCAGTGTCTTACATAGATTCTTGCGGTTTTTGGTTCGCCAGGACACCTCTTTAAAAAAGAAATGTTTCCCCTCAAACCGCAAGGTCCAACAGAAGACTAGAGGACCAAATTGTAGCATTTGCTTAGGATAATGTAGCAGGTAATGTGCTTTTGGTTTCATTGTTATGTCATACTCTCTGTAGTAAGTGGACAAAAACATTTCAATTAGAAATGTTGGAAACTCAGTTGTCACTCTGGTTATTCTTGGTGCCATAATGTATTCAACCACATCCAAAAGTGATAATAGAACCAACCATTTACTATCCTCATATGGTATTTTGTGACCAATCATCAGAGGTAGCAGTCTCAGCAAACACCATGCTTGTGATGCAGTTTGCTTAATTCTGAATGTAGCCATTGTGGAAGACATGGTACTGGGTTTGTTCCTAATATCACTTTCTCCATAGTGAAATGTCTTGATAGTGTCATTGAAATATTTCAGGGAAAAATATCCTTGCTGAACACAATGCTTAACTGTTACCTCAATCACCTCAGGAACTACCCCCTCAAAAAGATCATGGGCAATGTCGTGAGGCAAACCACATGTAATATGGAAGAAGTTCAACTCATTGAACACTGAATCACATTTTAATCCATACAAGTTCCACAAATCTGGATTTTCATGTATATTCCGAACTTGCTGTTCATATGCTTGCTTGGTTCGTAATTGCAGGTTGCTGCAGTTGAAATGGTCTTTCAGACTTTGTGAAGTAACATTGCATCCCCTGCAGATACGCCCACTGTTAAAATGTGTTTGAAACCCACCTATGAAATGGGCACCCAGGTTGTCAGCACTAATGAATGATATCATCCCATAAAAAGTATGATTAATATCATCTTTCTGTATACAAACACCTTCTGTTTCCAACTTGTGAATGTCGCGTAACAGTGGTGCTAGAATTGCATTCATGTCATATTTTTTCAAATGTTTTGCCAGACATAAAATGGCAAGCTGAATAACATGCAGTTTTGAGCGATATTTGGGGGAGATGTTCCCCAAAACAAAATAGAAACCGCCGAACTTTATATTCTGGACTTTGTTACCTAGAGGGTTAGCAACATTAAATTCATCAAAGTAAAGTTGGACCTGCAATGACATTTTCTGTGCATAAAACAATGCATTGCTCTTGAAATGTAGTCCGTCGCAGTAGTCGTTCAACACTTCATTTTCTGAGAAATGATTGCTAAATACCTCTGCAAACATATCCTCTTTTGTTAACAGTGCTCTTATAGTGTCTAAAACAGGAACATACTGAAATGTTCCCCTTTACCATTTTCATCCTGTCCAAGTACATATTCAACTGGCTCAACCAAGTCAAAGTGTTGGGATATGTATCCCTCAAGTGACTTTTTTGAGGAGAACTCTGCAAGGTGCCTTCTCATATTGAGATTCTTTCAATGCATCTGAAAGCCCAAATTGGTTGAGTTCATCCACGTCTGCACCACCCCTCTCCAAAGAGGCTACAATGCGTTCAGATAAATCCTCTTGATAATTTTGCAATATTTCTGAAACACCCCTGGCCACGTATATGCATGAAGCACTTGATGTCTTGTGTTCTTCTCTTAGTCCAAGTAATAAAGAGACAATTTCATAATTCACAACAATGTGGACACCAGCTTCATCATTATCTTCATCATGTACACTCTCTCTATCAAGAGCTCCTTCCTGATCACTGATATCATCTTGCACTTGTCCCCTACCAAGGCGCTTAGAACAGTGTTCCAACCAGAAGTTGTGGTGTTTTGCTTTGATATGAAGCCGATATTGTCGGCAGTGTTTTTGTATTCGCTGGCAACCATCAATGCCACAGTGCACTGGGGTGTCATTGTGAGCATGTTTATAATGCTTCAAAAGTTTTAGAAATGTTTGTGTGTTAAAAATTCACGAACTGCAAGCAAAAACCATAATTGCCTTATCTACAGATACAATTGACCAACTCTGTATGATTCAACAAAATTCAAACTGATCTTTTGGATTTCAAATTTGGTATGTCTTCCTTTAAAATCAGTTACATTATTTTCAATATTTACCTGAAAAAAAAGAAACCAAATTATACCATGAACAAATAAAGACATCAAAATATTTGTTTTCTCATGATTATAGAGTATAGTGGATGCAATATAATTAGGCAAACAAATTACAAAAATTGGGGTAGTGTGTTACATGGTCAACCATCAACTGTACAATTACAAGGGGGTAGACCTAGTAATTAACTGGGAGGCTGTAAGTGTCCTTTAAAAAAAAAATTGACATCTTCGGTTGTATTAGCGCCCCAGATAACGTTCGGGGTTCACGATGCGATATTTTAGCGTCCTCATTGGACTATCACTGGTGCCCTGCCGTCAAGGTCAGTTCTCCGGCGTGTACAATGTATATCAGTGGTGGATGTAAATCAACGACTGTTTAATGGCACACTGGTTACAAGCGCTGTAGCGAGTGCGCACATTCAATCATGAGCAACGTAACCTCTGTGGGCGGGTTGTTTGAAAGAATGGTCTCTTTTTGCTCATGATTGAAGGTGCGCACTCGCTGCAGCGCTTGTAACCAGTGTGCCGTTAAACAGTTATTGATTTACATCCACCACTTTACATCCACCACTGATACACACCGGACAACCGACCACGATGGCAGGGCACCAGTGATAGTCCAATGAGAACACTAGAGTCCCCTAATCTTTTGACATCGTTTCTCCGATGTGGACTTAAAAATCATCGATTTGGAGCACAACAAATGATCATGAGTACAGTTAAATGCCTGATGTTGCATCTTAGACATCGAGAAGGCAATAGGCGATTTTCAAGCTATTTTTGTGCCTTGGGTTTCGGAAAATCATAGAGAAATTAAAATATCGCATCGTGAACCCCGACAGTTATCTGGGGCGCTAGTATGACTGGAGATGTCAAAATTTTTAAAAAGGAGTACAGCGCCCCAGTGGGTTTAACAAGGGGGTATTTTTGTCATTTTTGCCTGCAGACATTCTGAAACTTTGTTTTTGTTAAACTCTGTTTTTGTTTTGTTTTTTTCCAAGCAAAATCCAAGTCGGTCAGTGTCAAATTTTAAGAAATTTAGGTAAATTGGCGAAATTAGGACTATAGTTCCAAACAATTAGAAAAAAGAAGTAACCCAAGCTTAATCAATGTGTGAATCATTACTGTAAAACTTACTTGTTTGTAGCCATTATGGTCACTTGTTATAGTACTGAACTGTAAGACTAATCTGCCCTTATCTGTAAATTGGGTAACAGAAACATTGGTTATAAGACACCCTGAATTGATGTGTGCACCTACCTAGCATGTGAAAGTTAAGTCCCTGATACGAAAAATACAGCGATTGCAGTACGTGCAGGAAAGAAATTAGAAAAAAAGTCACAGTGCGCAAAAATAGGCCTCCACTAACTGTGTTAGTGACATACACATAATGCTTGTATTTACATGCAAATGTAATGTTGTAGGCCTATATTGTAAGTTTCGAATAGGATTTTGTACTTGCACTCTAATGAATGAGATTCGTGGAGCAATAGCGGAATGAAACTCAATAGTTCTAGGAGCACCCTCCCCCCCCCGAAATACTATGAAGGCCTTTTTATACTGTGTCTTTGCTAATCTGCTATTAATGCTTTGCATGGGAGCTGCATTGACAGTGCCCAAATCTGCAAAAAAATGACAATGCTTTAGCAGAATAGGATTACCAACCAAAATACCATGTATCATCTGTTTCACTCAACTCAACTGTCACTGTCAGTGTCATGACTGTTTCCCCACTATTTATTTATTAATATTATTATTAGCAAAAAACAAAATCAATTGTCAAGAAATATTTTCTGCTTACTTCGTGCTTTTATAATAGACCTATGAAATTGGGCATATCCCATGTTCTCACTCAACTCTGACTTTTTTGCTCACAAAAACCCTCCAACTGTCCAACAAGCAACCAGCAGTTCATTCAGAATTATTGTAACCAGGTAACCTAAATCATTCATGTACAAACTACAATGCTGATGGGATTGGGATCAATCCGAGTGTGACACTGACTGTCCTATCTCTATGCACTGACAGTGACAGTGACACTGCATGTGCACTTTTTTCTCAATTTGTTTTAGATTACAATTTAATATAAATAAGTGGTTATATAAAAAATGAGAGATATTTCAATTCAATTGGCTCGAAAACAATAAGTACCCAGATTGGAAAGGCCAAGAGTCAAAATCCCTTCGGCCGGTACGGCCGTCGAAAGGAGGGTTTTGATCGTCAATGCATCATTCAGACATAACAAACTTACAACCAATCACTGTCAGTGTCACCATCAGTGGCAGTGTGCTGGGCCTAACGTCAATGGCTTTTTACGTTGCGTTGGCTCGCCAAAAGTTTGAGAGTGTATTGTTATTGTTAATGTTAGGTCACATTTTTAATGTTTACATAGAGTCGAGGTGTAACTTGCTGACCAGTGGTATAATTACTTTAATCACAATGCTTCACACTGTATTATAATGGCAAGTATCAACAGATTTCTCAATTAACCTCACCTTTTTTCGGAAATAACTTCACACACACTGCACAGCGAAGCGATCTCTTTGGTCAGTAGTTGCAAAATGGCGTTGATGCGTGCCGTTTTAGTTGCGCGCGCCGCGCCCCTATCAGCACGGACGGAAATCCGGCACAATTAAATATTGTAAAATTGCTCTGACTTTTGGCGGGCTCGGGGGCCCGGGGCTAGTAATTAGTCGTGTTGTAAAAAGTTAGTCACTTGAATTGTCATGACAAAAATACTTCGTCATGTCAAACTTACAAGACGATGCATATTTGTCATTTCACGTTGAGTAATTAGTCCGTCAATCAAAGTAGTCTTGGGCTAATTTTAATTCTTCCAGTGAATTACACAATTCGTCATGCATCGATTATAATTTGTCATTCCCCTAAACAAAATCGTCAAGTTACTAATTACTCTCATGACTAATTATTTTCGCTCTGTTTGACGACTTTTTCACAACGACTGACTAAATAAAATTTTCAGTGTACAGCCCACTCGGTGAAAAACGAAGTGTCTACCTGTCGTATGTGGTAATACATGCCAGTTAACATTATTTGGTAAAAACAAAAGTGGCACTGTGTACACATTGTGAAAGAGTTATGGTTTGGGATAAGACATCTATGAGGAAAAACAGGATTTCATGTTTTTTTATGATTACTTTTCAAATGAAAAATAGGTATAGTTGCGTGTTTAATCTACAACTTGCAGTACATTTTTTGCAGATATTTTGTTAGTTGGGTTGAGCTAATTAGTGAACAAATTTAATCGGGCGACTATGAATAAGGTTTGGGATATAAGGAAGACATCAATGAAGAAAAAACTTAAAATTTAATAATTTCTCGACGACAACTTTTCAAATGAAAATTAGGTAGTTGTATCTAAATTTGCACACGCACGGGCTATAATTATACAATTGTTTTAATGAGTTGGGCTGAGCTAATTAGTGGACTAATTAATTGGGGTCGCCTAGGCATAATGGTTTGTGATATAAGGAAGACATCAATGAAGAAAAAACTTAAAATTTAATAATTTTTGGACGACAACTTTTCAAATAAAAATTAGGTAGTTGTATCTAAATTTGCACACGGGCTATCATTATGCAATTGTTTTAATTAGTTGGGCTAAGCTAATTAGTGGACTAATTAATTGGGGCGCCTAGGCATAATAGTTTTGGATATAAGGAAGACATATATGAAGAAAAAACGGAAGATTTCATGTGTTTACGATAAAAACTTTTCAAATGAAAATTGGGTATTTGCGTGTTTAATCTGGAACTTGTTTAAAAATTCGCACACGGGCTGATATTATGCAAATATTCAATTAGTTAGGCCTATCTAATTAGTGGACTAATTAATTGGGGGCGCCTAGGCATGATGGTTTGGGATATAAGGAAGTTATCTATGAAGAAAAAACTGAAGATTCCATGTTTTTACAATAAAAACTTTTCAAATGAAAATTCGGTATGTTGTATACTAAATTCGCGTACGGGCTAATTTTATGCAAATATTCAATTAAATAGGCTGATCTAATTAGTAGACTAATTAATTGGGGGCGCCTAGGCATAATGGTTTGGGATATAAGGAAGACATCTATGAAAAGAAAGCTGAAGATTTCATGTTTTTACGATGAAAAGTTTTCAAATGAAAATTAGGTATTTGCGTGTTTAATCTGGAACTTGTTTTAAAAATTCGCACACGGGCTGATATTATGCAAATATTCAATTAGTTAGGCTGATCTAATTAGTGGACTAATTAATTCGGGGCGCCTAGGCATGATGGTTTGGGATATAAGGAAGACATCTGTGAAGAAAAAACTGAAGATTTTATGTTTTTACAATAAAAAGTTTTCAAATGAAGATTAGGTATTTGCGTGTTTAATCTGGAACTTGTTTAAAAATTCGCACACGGGCTGGTATTATGCAAATATTCAATTAGTTAGGCTGATTTAATTAGTGGGCTAATCAATTGGGGGCGCCCAGGCATGATGGGTTGGGATATAAGGAAGACATCTGTGAAAACAAAACTGAAGATTTCATGTTTTTACGATAAAAACCTTTCAAATGAAAATTAGGTATGTTGTATACTAAATTCGCGTACGGGCTAATTTTATGCAAATATTCAATTAGTTAGGCTGATTTAATCAGTGGACTAATTAATTGGGGGCGCCTAGGCATGATGGTTTGGGATATAAGGAAGACATCTATGAAAAGAAAACTGAAGATTTCATGTTTTTACGATGAAAACTTTTCAAATGAAAATTAGGTATGTTGTATACTAAATTCGCGTACGGGCTAATTTTATGCAAATATTCAATTAGTTAGGCTGATCTAATTAATGGACTAATTAATTGGGGCGCCTAGGCATGATGGTTTGGGACATAAGAAAGACATCTGTGAAGAAAAAACTGAAGATTTCATGTTTTTACGATGAAAACTTTTCAAAAGAAAATTAGGTATTTGCGTGTTTAATCTGGAACTTGTTTTTGTTATGTTTGTTACTCGGGTTCATGAGATTAGAGAATAGTAACCCAGATAGCAAGCACATGTTGGGCCAATGTTGGCACAGCATATGATATATTGGCAAATGGTTGGGTCGATTAGCTTACGGTGGCCCGACAATGTCCCAATAAGGTTGGCCCTATGTCGGCGTTGTTCTATAATCGGCCCAATATTGGGCCGTTATCATCAACGTACACCACATCGGCACCACGTTGGGCCTGTGATAGTTATTCGTTGGCCCTACAGTGGCGCAATATCGGATGTGGTTATAGGGAAAATTGGCACAATGTTGGCCCGTTACATGAAATTATTATTGGCTCAATGTTGGCCCATGTTGATCACACAATTCCAATATTGGTGCCACGTTGGGCCTGTGATAGCTATTCGTTGGCCCTACAGTGGCGCAATATCGGATGTGGTTATGGGGAAAATTGGCACAATGTTGGCCCGTTACATGAAATTATTATTGGCTCAATGTTGGCCCATGTTGATCACACACATATTGGTAACACATTCGTTGGCCCTATAGTGGCGCACTATCGGATGAGGTTATGGGGAAAATTGGCACAATGTTGGCCAATTAGGCCTACGTGAAATTATAATTGGCTCAATGTTGGCCGGCCCATGTTGACCAAACACATTCAATATTGGTACCACGTTGGGCCTGTGATAGCTATTCGTTGGCCCTATAGTGGCGCACTATTGGATGAGGTTATGGGGAAAATTGGCACAATGTTGGCCCATTAGGCGTACATGAAATTATTATTGGCTCAATGTTGGCCTATGTTGATCACACACATTCAATATTGGTACCACGTTGGGCCTGTGATAGCTGTTCGTTGGCCTTATAGTGGCACACTATCGGATGTGGTTATAAATTGGAACAATGTTGGCCCGTTACATGAAATTATTATTGGCTCAATGTTGGCCCATGTTGATCACACACATTCAATATTGGTACCACATTCGTTGGCCCTATAGTGGCGCACTTTAGGATGAGGTTATGGGGAATTGGCACAATGTTGGCCCATTAGGCCTACATGAAATTATTATTGGCTCAATATGTTGGCCTATGTTGATCACACACATTCAATATTGGTACCACGTTGGGCCTGTGATAGCTGTTCGTTGGCCCTATAGTGGTGCACTATCGGATGTGGTTATAAATTGGAACAATGTTGGCAGGTTACATGAAATTATTATTGGCTAAATGTTGGTCCATGTTGACCAAACACATTCATTATGGGTACCACTTAATTGGGGCTGTGATAGTAATTCGTTGGCCCTATAGTGGTGCACTATCGGATGAGGTTATGAGGAACAGTTGGCACAGTGTTGACCCGTTATGAAATACACTTTTGGAGCAATGGCGACCCATAGAAACACATTGTTGGTATTGGCTTGTTGGGCCACGTTGTGGCTCCAACGTGATGCACTATTGGAGAATTAATCATCTTCGCCTTTCCGCGCATGTTCTAATTCTTGCAATACAACTCAATGCGTACGCCGCGCCGGGGCTTATTGTGCTAAAAATTATTGCTACAATTATTGGCAACAAGCCAGCTAAAGTGCGCGCCAACTCACATGCTGTGTGCAGCAGTTGGACTCGTGCACATATCAGTGCGCGTTGTATTTGTAGTTGTGTACTGTGTGGCATATCCATATGGGATGGTCTTTTTGTACATACAACGCAGGCCTCAAGCTTGAGCATTTTCCTGGAGTCTACGATTCACGTTAAAAGTCTGAAAAGGTACGTTCTGTGAAACATTTAAAATAAGTGAATCTTGAAACCATGTTCATTTTCATAACCACTAAATATAATTAAATTGGGGTTTTTGTATACAGGTGTAGTTAACTCGAACTGTGGCTATTCCAAAAACCGAAAACGATTGGCCTACCACACTTGGCAAGACTTGGTTTAGTACTCAAAAACGTACTCTGAATGCACTAGTACTACTTTTACTACAGTGTAACATTCAAAAGGAAGGCTATTGGCCGTCACATAATCCATAAAATTCCTTCTAGGTTTTAAACTGTTTACATGCAAGTGTGTTTTTTCTGTAGGCCTAGGCCTAAACAAAAATGTGTCCTTGTTATGAAATCTGATTTAGTTGCCGAATTTCCCTAACCATTTTTTCAAACTTGACGGAACGTTTAATTGTTGCTTATTTCTATCTACCATTAGACTTGTTGCGGCCCAGTTACAGTGCTTAAAATAATGTACAGCACATCTAATTAATACTGATTTATTATGTTAATGGAGTCCTTGGCAAGGCATCATCAGGAAACGTACCAAGCAACGTTACACTTAACCCTTGGCATTGGCCATGTTGGCTTTGTAAAGCCCCGAGAATTCTTGGGCATCAGTGAATTATATAATCTGGGCGAATTTTGGTTTTGTACAGGGTGACACTCAATGTTGATATTCATCTCCCCCAGCCCCCCCCCCACAAATAATAATAATAATAATAATAAATTAATTAGCCTAATTAATTAATAAATTGATAAATAAACAAACAAACACAACCAACAAACAAAAATAAATGAATAAATACAAATAAATTAAAATATAACACAACAGGAAAAAACTCACAATGATAAGGGCATCATATTGGACAAAAAGGCGAAAACTAAAGGGAAGAATTGCAGAACACATACAAGACATAATTGATGACACTGAGTTTATTTCTTGTCATACAGAAAAGCTCAGTATGATTCAGATATTTTGGACTCTTCTACACTTACTCAAGTTACTGCATCGAGAAATGAATCAGAAATTTTGTCACAGGTCACTGATGATGCGAATTCAGTGGAGCCATCAACTCACTCTGAAGTCAACTTTGAAAGTAACGTGATTGATTTTGATTTGCATTCATCAAGTGATAATAGTGCAGGAGAAAGTGAATATGAGCCTGACGATGTAGCAGGAAAACAGATAATCAGTGACATTGCTGAGTGGGCAAAGACATTTCAAATTCCAATGTCGGCTCTGAGCTCATTGCAAAATGTCCTTATCCCTCACTTTCCTTCAATGCCGAAAGATCCAAGAACTCTTTTGCGAACCCAGACTTCATACACTGTAAAATATGTGGCAGGTGGGCAGTATCATTACTTTGGTATTGAGGAGAATATCAAAAACAGATTTAGTTCGCATCCTGAATTCACTTCAGTCACAGAAACTCCTTTGAAGCTGCAAATCAATATTGACGGTCTCCCCCTTTTTAGAAGCAGTAGTACGCAGTTCTGGCCAATTTTAGGTTGCTTGCAGAGCTGTAGAGAGCCTTTTATCATTGCATTATTTGTTGGGCAAACCAAACCCTCCAACCTTGCCCAGTACCTACATGATTTCAAAGAAGAAGTTATTAAATTAAAGAATGATGGTTTTCATTTCGATGGAAGGCATTTCTTTGTTGAAGTTTCTTCAGTCATTTGTGATGCCCCAGCAAGAGCATATGTGAAATGTGTTAAATTATGCACTGGTTACCATGGTTGCGATAAGTGTTGGATAGAGGGTGAATGGCTGAAAAAAGTCATATATCCCAAGTTTGATGTCAGGCTGAGAACAGATGCAGAGTTTGTTGACATGGTAGATGAGCATCATCACCATATGCGTTGTCCATTACAGGAGACTGGTTTAGGATTGGTGTCTGCCTTTCCATTGGATTATATGCATTTGGTGTGTTTGGGGGTGACCAAACGATTACTTCGCCTGTTAATTAAAGGTCCCTTGAGATGCAGAATGCAGAGCTGTAAAATAAATGGAATTTCAGATGCTTTGATTGCTGTCAGAAATAACATCCCTAAAGAATTTGCGAGACGTCCAAGGTCACTTAAGGAAATTGACCGCTGGAAGGCGACTGAGTTTCGCCAATTCTTGCTTTATACTGGAATACTGGTCTTCAAAGAGCATGTTAAAACCGAAGTGTACAGGCATTTCCTTATTCTTTCTGTAGCCATGCACATTCTGTTGAATCCTGCTCTGTGTCAACTATACTGTGATTATGCACAACAGCTTCTTCTTACATTTGTCAAACAGGTTGAATGCATATATGGCAGAGATCAACTAGTATATAATGTGCATGGTCTACTCCATTTGGCAAATGATGCGAAACAATTTGGCTCACTTGATAACATTTCAAGTTTCCCGTACGAGAATTTCCTTCATCGGTTAAAACGACTCATCAGAAAACCATCCTCACCCCTTCAACAGGTCATTCGACGTCTCTCAGAGGAAAAGTCGTCCCCAAGACAAACATGTTCATGTGGGCAGAAAACAACCAAAGCCAACTGCAAGAAAGAGCACATGAATGGTCCTTTGCCACCTAACACTAACCACTGTCGGCAGTATACCGAACTGCGTCTTGATTCATACAGTATTTCATCATCACCCAGTGATAGCTGCATAAAAGTGAAAGACAGTCTAGGTGTTGTTCGAAATATTTTGTTGAATGACAAAGTCACTGTTGTGTATGAGGTGTTCAAATCTGTAGACAATTTTTTTGATTATCCCCTACCCTCTGGATGCCTAGGAATACACAGAGTTGCTAAGCTTGATGGTGTGCTCCATACATGCTCAGTATCAGAAATTAAGTGTAAATTCACCATGTTGCCATGTAAAAGAGGGTACTTGGTTATAGCTCTGACTCATCAAGTTTGGTAAAAACAAAAGTCTCGATGGTTGACAGCTTGACACTCAGATCTTAGTTGCATGAAATTCATTTTGTCCACTAATCAATGAAAGCAAGTTAACAAATGAAAATTGTTCTCTAAAATGATTTTTGTGGCAACCTAGAGTATCTAAATATAGAAAAGTAAAACTAATAGCACAAGTATATTGTATCAAAAGGGACTTGACCTTATTTTTTTGTTTTTCATTGTCTAAAAGAACATGGTTTCAAGAATTTCTGTTTCACTGAAAGCGACCCCCATTTTTCACAAAAAAAACACTTGCTTTTTTAACCCAAGTTGATTTCCAGGGAAATGTACGCAGTTGTTGAGTTCAAGAACGAGGGCACTGTGTCCCTAGTTGCTGAGAACTGGCTGACAGAACAAGACACCATTGTCAAGTGGCCTGCAAGGTTCAAGACACAAAGCAGAATTGACAGAGCAATACAGAGGTGCGAGCCACCAAGCAATGATTATGAGCGGCTCCCCTGTCGTGTGCTGTATAAAACAGGTGTGTTGTTTGAAACTTAACAAAATTTTCCAAACCGTAGCTAACTTGAGTTGATGGCAATTAAAAACTAGATTTCTGAAAACATACTCTTGTTCCAAATGTCTAAATATGATTTGTGTCGTTTGTTGATGTTGACATGATAAAGGCTTGTGGTGTAAGTGCCCTCTGTCAACATTTTAGAGTCGCCTAGATAGCGACCTGGTTGGTAACTGGCCACTGTTAACGGACCGAGCTTGGGGCGAGGTCCATTAACCAAGGTGTAGTGAAGACTTCCATTAATATATACCTTTTTGTGAAACAATTTGTTCAAACGGTCAACATTTGACAATTTTGCTTTGCCTTTGTTGTACTCATGTTCAAGGGATACAATCAACTGTGAGCTCTGCTGATTGTAAACAACACCATATCTGGACATGTAGGTTTATACGCGCACAAATTACATTTTCAGCACGTATGCGCGTGCGTGCAGTAAACATGGTAAACTACTAGTTGTACACAATGTATGCAGGTTTGGGGCCCATTTATTCTCTAGTGTCCAGAGCCAGTCTTTATATCACCTGTTTACACACCCCCATGTGATCAGGTTTGACCAATCAGAATCTATAATTCTGTCCAAGGTATTTATTAATATAATACATTTAGTTCACATAAAACTGCACAGAGACTTTACAAAGTTACTATATTAACATTTTCCAAATTTTTCAGGCTTGATTTTCCGAAATTCTTTCATTTTCCCAGCCTCTTATGAGAAAGGCAAGGCTAAAGTGCGCCAGGCACAAGACACATCAGACCTTGGAACTGATATGGAAACGGAAGTCCCACCCAAGAGAATAATGAGGTTTGTAGTGATCGATATCATATTGAACCGCCCATTGTAAAATCCATAGAATAAGGGAACTTAAAGGCATGTCCAGAAATTTTGAAAATAACAAAGTCAGTTCTTTTCTTTAGAAAACTTAGGGGTTCCAGGTCTCAGCCTTAACATTTTAAACAACTGCGATGCACGAACCCGTAATAATTTGCTGTATATACATGTATTTCATTATGCTGATATTGCACAAGGTAGTTCGCAGTGTAACTCATGAACCAAGGAAACGTTGCAAAAGAAGAGTCTTTAAAAAAAAATAAAAAATTGTCACTCTGAAATTTGCTTGCTAACAAGACTTGGTGTCACAACTGACGGGGTTTCCCTTCATCTTGGGAATATGTTTGTCAAAAAAATAAAATGTGCTATCTTGTAACTGTGACTCTTGTAATTTCTGGAAAATCCCATAATGTTAGAAAGCCTTCACTCTTTATCTTGATGAATATGACAAAGTTTTGTATTCTGAATTTCTGAGCTTGATGAAGTGCTTATTGTTTCCTTTTTTCACCACACAAAAAACAAACATCATCAGGCCAAACCCACGCTATCAGCAGGATTCATCATCAGATGAAGAAATTGTTACTGCAATTCAGCCACTCCGCAGTGTGAATTCCACATCTAACATCAGCCCATGCGGGAGTTCAACTTCATCAGAATTGCCATGTCCACCACCAAGCCTCATCCTTCCGGGATCACCCTCGGGGTCTTCGGGGGGTTTGAGTCGGCCTGCCTCACCCTCCGGGATTCTCAGTCATCCCAGATCCTCATCAGCTTGCACAGGTATTTTGAATAAGTACTTCAATCTTTGTGACTGGGCAGGGTGGTGTTCTTTCTACTATTACTAAAAGGGGAAAAACAGATTGTAATTGTATGTGTACTCATACAGGATGGTTTTAAAAAGCTTGTAACCTGTGTTGTGTGTTAACCATGGTCTGCAGGTCCTGAACAAGTTATGGGTTTATTAGCTTAATCTGTGAATCTCAATATGGCCCATCATAAATAGCATGTACAAAACTGGATTGTCCAAGGGAGCTTCAAGACACATTGGCACGAACCAACACAATGAATGCATGCAAAGCTTCCCACTTTTGACAGTATTTCCTTGGACAATCCAGTTTTGTACATGCTATTTATGATGGGCCATATTGAGATCCACAGGTTAAGCTTAACCCATAACTTGTTCAGGACCATGGTTAACACACCAACACAGGGTAAAACAGATTACCGGGAATTTCAGAAAATGGGTGAATATTCTTAAACTTTGGTTGGCATTTTTTTAACCAACCTGCACTCGATGGAAAGTCCTGTGTGTACATACACTAATTTCCAATCCTATTATGAAGCCCATGTGCTCCCACTTATACCCATGGTAAAAGCACTTGTTCCCATGAAAATGTCTGTTAATACAATATAAAAATGTCTTTCAATACAATATAAAAATGTCTGATAATACAATAATGGTTAGGCACTCATTATATGTTAATACTATACTCTTTTCATCAGCAACTGAGAAGAAACTGCTGACCCTGATAGAAAAGGCAACCATGATAACTTCAGAAAACCGAACCCTGCTCATTCAAATACTGAGAAAACTCAATACGTCACAACAGGAGTTAGATAATGGTGGTTTGCCAGAAGGAGTGACTTTTCCCTTGAAATTGTTGAGGGATGTGAGAGACCTGGAGGCCCTCCTTCAAAATTTCGAGAAGGAGAAGCTTTTGGTGAGTTTTTGTGTTTTTCATGGCAAAATGCTGGAAACATTCAAAGAGTTAATTTCCAAAACGCGATATATCCATTAGAAAAAAATCACAAAAAATGCTCAGATTCATTATTTCAAGAACAGAAAGAAAGATAATTTTGTTTTCTTTTCCATAGATTAATTGGATGATAAAACACAATTTGTAAAATCACCTGAGTTTCTAAATCATGTTTGTGTTTACTTTTTTTTAATATTTGAATAAAACAACCATCATCATTTTACCAAAAACAAAAATAACAGTTGGAATTTATCGCGTTTTGGAAACAAACTCTTAATTCTTTTACACTACTAACTACTTCTTGCGGAACGTTTTTGTTTTGGAAAACATATAATTATTTTACCACGCATTTATCATTAGGATGCAAAAATGTTTCCACTCTTTACGTAGGAATAGAAAGTTGACAGTAAACCGGATGTCTCCTGGGATTAATGCTAATGTAGAAAGCATGTTGAATTTTTATTATCCACTGTTATCCACTACGGCAGGATCATCACTATTGTCTATCTGCTGATTTTGGTTTTCTTTTTGTTTTCAAATTTTATAAAGGTCACTTACTTATCCAATATTGGTGGAGAGAATCTTGGCAGTACGGTCAGACGAATTCTTGTCTGCATATTGACCAATGACCTTGCAAAGCAGTTTAATTGGATTGGAAAAGGCACAAAGGAGGCCTTCTGTAAACTTCGTCTGGTGAATGTTGTACATCGTAAGTATTAACAGCCACACAAAGCACAAGTTGGGTCAGAAAATGAAAATATAGAACAAACACACTTGAAAATATAACTCGAAAACTAAGTCTAAGAGATGATAACAGTTTAATTAGTTTACCAGACTACCCACATTGAAAGATCAAGTATGACTTATAATTGTGGACAATCTTGTAAACTAATACAATTTGTGTGTAATAAGCAACCACAAGAGAAAACTGACTGTGTAAATTTTAATTCATTTTTGGGTCGCCAAGTTTTGTGAGACACAGTCCTAAATTCTGTATCACTGTAGCCGTATGACAGTATGACCATGTATGTGAGAGTTTTGACAAAAAATGTATTACTCCTCTGCATGCTTTCATGGCTTTTGATGAGACTTGGATGCAGGGAGCCCTGGTTTGAAGGGCTACATTCAGAGGTTATTGGTCGAATGCTTTGTCAACAGAATCTTATGGATTTGAATGTACTTTGATGGAATGATCCTTGGTTGGGGGTTCCAAAATTGCAGGTCAGAGACCTTTGAGGAATTATTTTAGCTCATTTAAAAGAAAATGCACGAAATTTAACATTTTCTAAGGGCACAAAACTTAATTGGGATTGACCACAATAAACAGGCAACACGATCTGGGCCCAATTTCATGGAGCTGCTTAAGCATAGAAACTAGCAAAACAAAACAAAATTATACTTACAAGGAAAAAGTTTACCAGCTGAAATATCATTTAAAATGTAGCAAATGTGACTGGTATCCTGTTTATTGTTGCTTAGCAGAAATTGTTTAAGCAATATTTTCTGCTTAAGCAGCTCTATGAAATTGGGCCCTGAGTATCACTTGTTAGTATATATTTTATTTTAGCTAACCTGTTTTCAAATTTTCTCAAATTAATACAGGAGCTGTTCGCAGAAATCCAGCAGTCAGATCTGCGACAAATGCTGAGATAGATTCCATCATAAAGGATTGGTTTCGCTATGCTAAAGACCGTGATGGTGGAAGGGCTAGAAGAGCTGTACGTCAGGCCAGCGTTAGTCCTTCCCAAAATGTCAGTCAGGAATCGACTGAAGACTATGGTTCCAGTGATGAACATGACTGATCGATGAAAACCAGGGAGCCTCCATGCAGCTAGAGGTTTTGGTTCAGATCAGTGAGAAATTATAATACACTCTTAGAGAATCTAAAATCTTCTACTATTGCATGTCACTACATCAAGCTTGTACTCTACACATCTTATTTCGATGTTTGAAGTTGATTGAACTCATAATGGTAATCAGGGACTCAATAGCAATATTGCCTTGATCACGAGTGCATTCACGTTTTTTTGTTAAAATGACTACTTTTCTAAAGAGCACAACTTTAGTTTCAAATGTAATGTTAGAAAAAAAGAAGCCCTAAAAAAAGAAGCTTTTATTTTATTTTTATATTTACTTTTTTGTCGTGAAAGTAAAACGATCGACAAAGTAACGTGTTTTCAAGTGGAACAAGCAAAGATTGTTTTGTGCCTTGTGGTCTTGTGGTCGTCATTAACCCATATATGCATGTTGGTTAAAAACAACCGAAGTTATTTTGCTTGAGTTTGAAAATAAAAATTCACAGCTATTTGCATTCTCACAATGTCAGATTAATGGTGTTATGACATGTCAGCGGCTGGCTTTTATGCACAAGGTACACTCTGAAGGATTTTAAAAATAATCTAAATGATTGTTGTGAGGGACCAACTTAAAAGTAAGATTGTTTTGATAACGAGTGTTTTCACTTTTTGTGTTAAAAGAGCGACTTTTGTAATGAGCCCAACTTTTTAAGTATGTTGGTTAAAAACAACAGAAATTATTTTGCTTGAGTTTGATAATGAAAAACAACAGAATTATTTTGCTTGAGTTTGATAATGAAAGTTCATAATTACAGCATTTGCATGTCCATAACAAATTATGTCAAATTAATAGTGTTATGACATGTCAGCGGCTGGCTTTTATGCACAATTAGAGATCCAAGTTTTTGTTGCCAAAGACCAAATAATTTACCTTTTGTTTACTCTGAAAAATGCCTTATTCGTCTGTAGCCTAACTTAATCAGATTTATGTTTGTCAATAGTACAAGAAGTTATTAATTAAAGTGTTGTAGCAAGAAGTTTATAAAACTAATAACCATTTAAGGTATAACAAATATATAGATGTTGCATTTTTCTCTTACATACTTGGCAGTACATTTTCTTAGTCTCCATTTATATTAAAGATTCTTTAAAAAGATCAAAGTGTTCTCAATTGTTATGTTGTCAGTGACCTACTTTATTCAGTTTGTTATATTTTTATTTTGGAAAATGAACTCTTGAGTACCTGGGCCTGCAGGTCAAACTTATGAAAAACGTTTGTCTTGTTCAATTTTCCACTGGTGGGGGACTTCTTTTGAAAGCACTATGTGTTTATAAATTACTCGTACCCAAATTGCTTTATTTTGTACTGATCGCCTGGCCAGGGAGGAGGGAGGTGCAAAACTGTAAAACTAACGTTGGTCCAACAACAACTTAAAGGTTGGCCCAACTTCGCTCTCCAGCACTGGTCATGAGGGGGGGGGGCAAACTGTAAAACTAACGTTGGTCCAACGGCAACTTTAAGGTTGGCCCAACTTCGCTCTCCAACATTGGTGACGGGGGCAAAACATTGAAACTAACGTTGGTCCATCGACAACTTTAAGGTTGGCCCAACTTCGCTCTTCAGCATTGGCCCAAACTCCCGCCAACATACAACCAACATGCTAGTGCCTACTGTGGCCCAACGAATATCGAACACTGGGCCAACATTGAAAAACCGATGTTGGCCCAAACGCAAAGGTACCGTTGGGCCAATTTGCAGAATTCATGTTGGCCCGAGGTAGGGACTCGACATTGGCCCAGCATTTTACCAACATAGTGGGCCAATGTTAACCCGATGAGCAGATCCAAGCTGGGCCAACGTGATCAGCCAACATTGGGCCAACCCTAATACCATGTGTTGGCCCAACACGTCCTTGCTATCTGGGTAATTGGAACGGACTCACCAGTGTTAACTGTCATGCGGGTCGCCATGTTTGCACATGCTTTATTACCAACGTGCATCAACTACACGTTCACATATGATGAACAGGTTATGACATGTACTTCGTGCATATTACAACATCTCCCCTTTTTCTAGAAAGGAATCAAAACTGGTTATACAATATAAATGAAGCACAGTCCGGAGTAAATATTGAGTTTGATAAAATAATCAATATTGTAGCGAATAATTCTTTCTGATGTATTAGAGTTCAGTTCAATGTTCAATGTAATCTGGAACTGGAGTTGTCCGCAACACACAAGAATCAATCGGAATGTCAAAGTTCAGCAAATTTGTAAAATCACGCAGATCAAAAACTTGAACAATAAAACTTGGATCTGATTACTGGTGTAATCGGGCGACTATGAATAAGGTTTGGGATATAAGGAAGACATCAATGAAGAAAAAACTTAAAATTTAATAATTTCTCGACGACAACTTTTCAAATGAAAATTAGGTAGTTGTATCTAAATTTGCACACGCACGGGCTATAATTATACAATTGTTTTAATGAGTTGGGCTGAGCTAATTAGTGGACTAATTAATTGGGGTCGCCTAGGCATAATGGTTTGTGATATAAGGAAGACATCAATGAAGAAAAAACTTAAAATTTAATAATTTTTGGACGACAACTTTTCAAATAAAAATTAGGTAGTTGTATCTAAATTTGCACACGGGCTATCATTATGCAATTGTTTTAATTAGTTGGGCTAAGCTAATTAGTGGACTAATTAATTGGGGCGCCTAGGCATAATAGTTTTGGATATAAGGAAGACATATATGAAGAAAAAACGGAAGATTTCATGTGTTTACGATAAAAACTTTTCAAATGAAAATTGGGTATTTGCGTGTTTAATCTGGAACTTGTTTAAAAATTCGCACACGGGCTGATATTATGCAAATATTCAATTAGTTAGGCCTATCTAATTAGTGGACTAATTAATTGGGGGCGCCTAGGCATGATGGTTTGGGATATAAGGAAGACATCTATGAAGAAAAAACTGAAGATTCCATGTTTTTACAATAAAAACTTTTCAAATGAAAATTCGGTATGTTGTATACTAAATTCGCGTACGGGCTAATTTTATGCAAATATTCAATTAAATAGGCTGATCTAATTAGTAGACTAATTAATTGGGGGCGCCTAGGCATAATGGTTTGGGATATAAGGAAGACATCTATGAAAAGAAAGCTGAAGATTTCATGTTTTTACGATGAAAAGTTTTCAAATGAAAATTAGGTATTTGCGTGTTTAATCTGGAACTTGTTTTAAAAATTCGCACACGGGCTGATATTATGCAAATATTCAATTAGTTAGGCTGATCTAATTAGTGGACTAATTAATTCGGGGCGCCTAGGCATGATGGTTTGGGATATAAGGAAGACATCTGTGAAGAAAAAACTGAAGATTTTATGTTTTTACAATAAAAAGTTTTCAAATGAAGATTAGGTATTTGCGTGTTTAATCTGGAACTTGTTTAAAAATTCGCACACGGGCTGGTATTATGCAAATATTCAATTAGTTAGGCTGATTTAATCAGTGGACTAATTAATTGGGGGCGCCTAGGCATGATGGTTTGGGATATAAGGAAGACATCTATGAAAAGAAAACTGAAGATTTCATGTTTTTACGATGAAAACTTTTCAAATGAAAATTAGGTATGTTGTATACTAAATTCGCGTACGGGCTAATTTTATGCAAATATTCAATTAGTTAGGCTAATCTAATTAATGGACTAATTAATTGGGGCGCCTAGGCATGATGGTTTGGGACATAAGAAAGACATCTGTGAAGAAAAAACTGAAGATTTCATGTTTTTACGATGAAAACTTTTCAAAAGAAAATTAGGTATTTGCGTGTTTAATCTGGAACTTGTTTTAAAAATTCGCACACGGGCTGGTATTATGCAAATATTCAATTAGTTAGGCTGATTTAATTAGTGGGCTAATCAATTGGGGGCGCCTAGGCATGATGGTTTGGGATATAAGGAAGACATCTGTGAAGAAAAAGTGAAGATTTCATGTTTTTACGATAAAAACTTTTCAAATAAAAATTAGGTATGTTGTATACTAAATTCGCGTACGGGCTAATTTTATGCAAATATTCAATTAGTTAGGCTGATCTAATCAGCGGGCTAATTAATTGGGGGCGCCTAGGCATGATGGTTTTGGATATAAGGAAGACATCTATGAAAAGAAAACTGAAGATTTCTTGTTTTTACGATGAAAACTTTTCAAATAAAAATTAGGTATGTTGTATACTAAATTCGCTTACGGGCTAATTTTATGCAAATATTCAATTAGTTAGGCTGATCTAATTAGTAGACTAATTAATTGGGGGCGCCTAGGCATGATGGTTTGGGATATAAGGAAGACATCTATGAAGAAAAAACTGAAGATTTTATGTTTTTACGGTAAAAAGTTTTCAAATGAAAATTAGGTATTTGCGTGTTTAATCTGGAACTTGTTTAAAAATTCGCACACGGGCTGGTATTATGCAAATATTCAATTAGTTAGGCTGATTTAATTAGTGGGCTAATCAATTGGGGGCGCCTAGGCATGATGGTTTGGGATATAAGGAAGACATCTGTGAAGAAAAAAATGAAGATTTCATGTTTTTACGATGAAAACTTTTCAAATAAAAATTAGGTATGTTGTTGTAGTGAATACTGGGTTATATAACGACTCGGTCGTTCTAGCTCCTCTTATCTTACTTGTCACAAAAGTCCTCAGAATCACGGGTCCGTACTCCTCGTGCCTCTGCCTTGGCAAGCCGCTGGGTCCTTAACACCTCACATGGGGTTCTACTGCCTTAGGTAGACTTTGACGGTACAAATGCACACTCAAAAGACTAATAAGTTGGGGTTCTTATGCCTCACGGTGTTGTTTATTCATACTCGGAACTGATAACATCACGCAACCCCGAAAAGCACGCCCGCATCGACCACTGGTAAGGTGCCAATATCACATGACCCGGCACATTAGATTTACCCAGTCCTCCCGGCAGTGCTCCAACTGGCACTACACTCTTCCCCCTTTTATGGATGCTGCCACGGATGGATCCTTAACCCCAGGCAGTAAAAAGTAACCGTTAACGACAATAAACTTTAACAAACTCAAGAACAGCCTTTATATAAACTAAACACTGGAAAACTATGATTCCTTCTGCCACTGAACGAAGAACCCCAATACAATTGCAGCTCTATGGAGCTCTTAGGAAAAGTCAATTAAAAAAGGCCCTAGCGTTCTTCTCGGTGAGCTCCAGGACTTCTATTGGGGTGATGTCTCCCAGAATACTGGCCACCAGCTCAGCGGTGTACCCCAAGAGAGATGGGGAGTTCAGTCGTCTACCAGGCAGGGGGAAGTACGGTGCGTCCGTCTCCAGGAGGAGTTTGTCCCTTGGGATCATCTGCAGGGCAGCCCTCTGCCGTCTATTGAAGCTCTTTGCCATGTTGCCGACGCTGAAGTGGGTATTCAGGAAAGATTCCAGCCACTGCTGAACCACCTCAGTGGTGCCCGAGAAACAGTGCAGCTGCATCCTCTGACTGCCCTTGATGATGGGAGCCACAACGTCTAGGCACCGCATGTATACTTCCAAGGCGGTGGTATCCTCTCGCATGCCTCGGATGTGGAGGGTCAGAACTCTCGATGGTTGAAGGCTGGTGAGTAAATCTTTCAGTTGTCTGTCCTGCAAATGCCAGAAGTCTGGACTTACCGAATGATCCAACCCCACCTCCCCCAGTCCAGATACCAATGGATGCTGGCATAGTGACTTCACCCTACACCTCTCCCTATCTGTTAAGATAGTCTTCGGGTGCGCACCAATCATGACCTTCAATCCTTGCTGTGTGAGAGAAACAATGTCTTTTTCTGATGGCAGGGTTTTTGAGTCACAGAAAACAGCTGTCGCCCCAGACAGTCGAACTTTGTATTGCTGGTCCGATACTTGGGGAAACGCCAGCTCAATAGCTGCCAGACTAGACAGCCGTATTCCTGGAACCCTTGCAGACAACCTGTCCAGATGGAAATGGCTATCAAAGCTCAAGACAATCCTTCCCTCACCCTTGCTTGATGATACCTTGACACGAGCCACCTTAACTTCCGCGGACTTCCGGTAAGGAACAGCTTCCATAGATCCCGAATGCGGGGTCCGGTCAGGAACATTTTCCGTAGATCCCGAATGCGGGGTCCAGTAAGGAACAGTTTCCATAGATCCCGAATGCGGGGTCCGGTTTCCTTTCTGCGGCGAGACTTCCTGTCTGGGAGGAATCTGCTCCAATGGTGCTCTGCTGGCCGTTGATATCACAGAAGAACGGCGGAGCCCAGATGCTGGGTACTTCCGTCGAAGCTCCTCCATTCGCTGCGGCTCTATTCCTTCTGCAAATATTGTTAGGCATCTCCAATGGGATAATCCAGCAACACTGTTGATAGGGTGCAGGGAGAATTCCTCCGGAACTGGCCATCCTGCTGCTTCACACATTCCCACCATCGCACTGCGTTGTTCGGGTGTTATGTGCCAGCCCGGTCTGATATCGCCGATATTATTCATCCGGTGTACCATATCTGGCAGCGTGCTGCCCTCTCCCAACACCTCATACACCATTTCCTCCAGGCAACTTACTCGAGTGTGGGCAAGCTCACTGCTCTCAGCCTGGTAGTAGTCGAACACTGCCGGTGCATGCTCCTCTTCTATATGTTTCTTCAGGTAGAAAGTCGTAGCTGTGCACCACGGTAACTGGCATTCCACTAATCTTCTCTTCCCACAGCGTTTCCTTGGTTTATTTACTATTACCTGTCGGCTCCCACTCTCCGATGGTGTTGAAGCAGGTCGTTTCCTCGATGGTGCCGCGACTTCTTTGCTTCTCTCCTGTGACCAATCTCGCTTCGGCCGCTCATCCTCTCTCTGATGGGGAAGAAACACCGACTCCCACATCAGGGCAGCTAGGGCGGCCGGCTGTGGTTTTCCACCGAGGTCTCAAGGTACCAGATGCGGTATCTGTTGTGCTGGTACCCGATGCGGTACCGGGTGCCATTACTGTTTGTACCACACTCCTTGTTGGCCCAGATACGGTGCCAACTGCGATGGTGTCCACTTGAGGGTCAAGATACCCCCGTGTCTCTGAACGGGTGGCTTCTGTTGATCTCCTTGCAGTTCGGGGGACCTGCCTGATGAAGTAGATGTTCGCATCCACCCAGTCCTCATTCAGGAGGTTTCCCCTCACAAACACATCTGCTTCTCTTGCAGCTGTCCTCAGCCACTCACTATCTTCTCTCCTCCGGGCAACGGCGACTTGCATCCGAATGCGGTGCATAAGCTCATCACCTTCCACTTCTCTTGAGTACAGTCCCCTTATAAACTGTCTTGCGTCGCACAGGAAACCAGATCTCTTGGTTCTCTGGACGCCCCCACTGGTCTGTTTGTACATGGTTAACTGCGTCCTAAAATACAAAACAAAGAAAACATCACTTAGAGCTCAGGGACACCTTTGCATTCTGGACACTTGTATTTGTCAATGTCTAGGGCTTCTGCTGGAGCTATGTTGATGCATGACCCATGATACCAGGTGTCACAAAAATCACACTGTATCATAAACCGTCCATCCCAGGGTTGTCTGCAAAGGCAGTGGGCTTCAATTGGTGAAGCATTGGTAGTTGCTGATTTTGTGTCTGGGACTTTGTAGTTTTCTATCCATGCCGGGAGTTGTCTATCACAACAGAGCTTCATCCTGTCGTGGTTGACCACCATGATCTTGTTCCTCATCTGCACCCTGAAAAGGTAGGGTGTTATTTTGTCGATGATGACTCCCGGGCCCTTCCAGGGGGCACTCAGCTTCTTACACTTCCCCTTTATAGCCGTGTTGTCCAGGACGTGTACATTATCACCCTTCTGGTACGGTTTCTCAAGGATCCTCAGGTCGTAATTTCTCTTCATCCTGCGCTGGGCTTCCTTGAGGTTTTCTCTTGCAATGTGATGACCTTCTTGCAGTGACTTGACTAACTTGGGAATGTACTGGCTGACACCCAAATCCTCCTTTGGCGTAACTGATGAAAACATCAAGTCCGCTGGCATATTGATCTCCCGTCCAAGCATCATCTGATTTGGGGTCTGGCCGGTGCTTCTGTTCACAGTAGCCCAGATGGCTCCAGCCAGCTGCGGAATAAACACATCCCAATCATCCTGTCTTTTCCCCACAAAGCAACGGGTGGCGTCCATGATCGTACGGTTGTACCGCTCTACCTGACCATTCGCAGAAGGCCTGTACGGTGTTGTGCGCTTCTTGTGGATTTGCAACACACGGCAGAGGGCAGAGAACAGCTCACTCTCAAAGTTTCTGCCTTGATCGGAAAACACGTGTAATGGGGCCCCAAACCTTGAGAAGAAAGAATTCACTGCTGCCTGAGCTGTCACGTCTGCCTTCTGTGATGGGAGGGGTATGATCTCTACCCACTTAGTGAATTGGTCCACCATTACTAGTATGTGTTCATTCCCTTGTCTGGTCTTTGGTAGGGGGCCCATAAAATCAATATGGACACGCTCCATGGGAACTCCTGCGTGGTATTCGATGAGCCGATGCTTATTTTTCCGGTTGGGTTTCTTTTTCTGGTTGCACGTCTCACAGGAAGCGACATACCTGTCAACTTCCGTTCCCATACTGTACCAGTAGAATTTCTCCTTTATTCTATACTTTGTGCGTTTGATTCCCTGGTGCCCAGCAGATGGTAAATCGTGGTGCAACCGTAGGGCAGCCTCTCTCAGCCCTCGCGGCAGGAGCAGATACTCCTCGTCGCTGTCCTTGGCCTTAATGAACAGAATGCTGTTCTTTAGGCAAAGACGATCCCTGTTTATCCAGTAGAACTTTGCTGCAGCACTTGATAGAAAAAGTTCTCCCTCTGAAGGCTGTGACTCGTCTCGTAGCCAGGTGTACACCAGTGTGAAGTCTTCATCCTTGATCTGCTCCTGTCTAATTTCTTCGACTGAGAGACCCCCACACACTCTCCCTCTTATCCCCCAACTCCACAACCATGATCTTTGTACCCTCATCAGAGAGGATGTTCACCTGTGAGGTCGTGGTGCCGTCAGAAGATCTATGTATGACTGTTGCTAGTGTTGGTGTTTCTGGGTGCGATTTGCCTCCCGGGTCCCAGGTGCGGGACGCCGCTGACAAATCACTGCTCCCTGACGCGGAAAGGGTGGTTTGTTGACAGCGGGAGATTGGCACAACGTCATCTACCTCTTCTATGAAACTTGACCACTGCGTGTGGGCCCTAGTGCAGTACGAACATCCCCCACATGGCAGGTCCTTCAATTCAACTCCGTGGATGTAATGACCTTCTGCTGTATCTCCTGTCCGTGAAAGTGCGTCGGCATTGCTGTGTAAACTCCCTCGGCGATGCTTTAGTGTCATTATATTGGCTCAATTCCTCGATCCACCGGGCCAGTTGCCCTTGGGGTTGCTTAAACCTCAACAACCAAGTTAAGCTATTGTGGTCCGTGCGAACGGTGAAAGGTTTCCCGAGGAGGTGGTGTCGGAATTGCCGTGTGAGCCTCACAATAGCCAGAAGTTCTTGACGAGTTGTGCAATAGCGTCTCTGCTCTGGAGTCAAGGCGTAGCTTGCATACGCGACAACTTTTTCCTGGCCATTCTGGACTTGTATTAGCTCGCCACCAATGGCTGTAATCGATGCATCGGTGTCTAGGATGAATTCATCCTCTGCATTGGGTAGTGCTAGGACAGGTGGTTGTGTCATCCTGTCTTTTAGAGCATTAAATGCTGTCTCCTGCTCCTCCTCCCAATGATATTCTTTGCGCCCGGTGATAGCATACAGGGGAACTGCGAGTTCAGCAAAGTCAGGGATGAACGCTCTGTGGTAGTTGACAAAGCCTAGAAATCGTTCAACATCCTTGGTATTTTTAGGTGTCGCCCACGACTCTACTGCATGGATATCTGCATCCGAGATTCCGATGGAGTCTTGACTGACGATTCTGCCCAAAAATTCAACTTTCTTCAAATAGAAAACACACTTTTTCGGTTTGAGTTTGAGGCCATGATATCTGAAACGCTCTAGTGCCTCGGTTAGATTGTGGATGTGTTCTTGGAAGGTGCTACCCAGAATGACGATGTCATCTAAAACGCCAAGGCGGTTTTCCAATTCAAACCCCTGAGGACCAGATTGATCATTCTGGAAAAGGTAGAAGGGCTATTGCAGAGACCAAATGGCATTTTGGTGAACTCAAATAAGCCATACTTAGTGATGAACGCAGTCTTCTTGCGATCTTCCTCACGTAAGTCGACTTGCCAGTATCCCCAAATTGCGTCAAGCTTTGAAAACCAACGATTTCCGGAGAGTGTGTCCACACAATCATCAACCAGTGGGAGTGGGTAGACATCCTTCACTGTTATGTTGTTAAGTGCCCTATAATCAACACAGAAGCGAACTGTGCCGTCCCTCTTCCTCACAAGAACAGGAGGAGACGCCCATTCAGATATTGAAGGTTGGATCACCCCCGCCTCCAGCATTTTATTCAATTCTTTTTCTTCCTCACCAGCAAACTGAACTGGAGTTCTTCTCATGCGTTGACGTATTGGAGGTGCAGTCCCAGTGTCTATACCATGCGCAATGTCTTTTACTGTTCCTATGTCGTATATATGAGCTGCGAAAACATCAGAATAATTACAAATGATGTCTCTCAACTGACTGAACTCTTTATCTGAGAGTTCCCCCTCCGATAATTTCAGCATATCTCTCACGTGTGCTGGCACCTCTGTAGAGGCATCCTCAACTAGCCCGGATGCGGAACTAGTGTCAGGATGGTGCTCGTCACTCCCAGCTCCCTGTCTGGCGTCAGCTTCCAGGGAATGTATTTCTGACCCCGAAGCGGTGTCCTTAGTTTCAGGAAGGGCATCAGCCTCTACAGCTTCTCCTACAGTCTGCCCAGGCTTCAACACCACATAGTTTTTTGTAACATTAGCAACAAATAGTGTTGGCCTGGTTTTGCTACGATGTGAGGACCTGGGAATTACGAGATTTGCATTCTGGTTTGGCTCCAGAACGTAGTCTGGCATCGTTCCCTTAAGCTGACAACTAACTGATGTGACCGAGTTGGGAGGGATCACTCTTCTCTTTGCTACGGTAACTGCGGAAACCCTAGTTTCTCTGGGCTTGTTCCCAAACTGGATAGATACTGTATCCTCACCAAGAGTCATAAGATTTTCCCCCATATCGATTTTCATGTTTCGACTGCGGAAGAAATCGACCCCTAGAAACATGTCGTCTTCGATTGGAGCAACATATATCGGTTCGTGATATTCTGTAGAGCCCATCCTGAAAAATACTGGGCCTATCTTATACCCATCCATTTTTAAGTCTCTACCAGCCATGTGAAATTTCATGTTAGAGAGTATTCTGGGTTTTTGACACAATTTATGGAAAATCCGGTCAGACAGTATAGTGGATTCTGCTGCTGTGTCTATTACTGCTTCGACCTGCTGGTCTTGTATCTGTACTGGTACATGATAAACTGCATGCACTCGACTGGATTTGATTGACTATAATGATGTCCTCCATTTTCTCTGTGTGTGTTTTTGCAGGTTTAACATTTGCAGGGCCTTCGTTCTCTGCACTGTTGATAGTCACCAGTTTGCTTTCATTATTGGCAGTACCCCGCTGCGGATGTACTACTCCCGTTGTGGTATGATGAGAAAACTCTGTAACTTGAGGCGAACGACTAACAACCTGGTGCGGTTGGGACTCTGCTTGTGATATCAATGTGTGGCATAGTGGAGGGCTCCCCTGACGCGGTGAGCTCTCCTGGCCGTAACCTACTGGGGCGAGAACCCGACCTCTGTTTTCGTCCCTTGAGCTTTGGTGACTCGTCTTCAAAGCGAAGAACCTTGGTTCCTTTTTCCTTCATGCCCTTTGTAGGGCACTCCCTTGCGAAGTGGTTTTCGTCCCCACAGAGATAGCAGGCGCGTCGACTTGGAGATGGGCTTCTCTGTCGCCCCAACTCCCGGAACATTCCCTTCATTTCTGTCATCAGATCACAGATGGATGCGGCTACCTGCTTGGTTAGGGCTGCTGTTGCCCCTGCCATCTGAGACATCTGCTTAGCCAGCTCCGCCATCCCAACATCTTGTCGAGGCTCTGGTGTTTTTGCACGCTCCCCCCCCCGGGGCTAGGATCTCTCTTAAGAATGGGCTGCAGAGTTGACGGCTTTCTTCTCATCTCCATTCTTCTGATCCTCGATTCTTCTTCCTCTTCTTCCCCAGAGCCGGGGTCACTCTCACGATACTCACGGGCAGCGCACTTATATGCCCTAACAGGGGGTGAACTCTTGGTCGGTTTCTGAGGGGGATGTCGTGAACTGGCTGACTTTGTGATACAGCGGAACCACTCCATCTTGTCCATTGCCTCATCGAAAGTCTTAGGTTGCTGTATGCAGGCATGCTGACCAGCTTCTCGGTCAAGGCTCCCCATACAAAATCTGATAATGGCATTCTTCCTGGTCCACGCCTCAGGCAAGTTTTTGTATGCCTTGGCTGCCAGCAGAAGAATTCTATCGGCCCAATCTCTTAGGGTCTCTCCTTCTTCCTGGCATTCCAACTGGAAACGGGCCTGAAGGGTCTCTGGCAATTCTTCTCACATGAACCGCCGGTTGAATTCTGAGATCAGATGGCTATAGGACAAATCTTCATTCATCTTGCTAAGAAGGACATAGAAGTCAGCCGCTTTTCCTGTTAGAGCCCAAACCAGCATTTCTTTCTTCCGCCCTTCTGTCCAACCCGCAGACGTTGCATAGTTTTCAAACTTCTGCTTGTACAGTGCCCAATCCAACTTGCCATCAAACTCCAGCGTCTTGGGTAGCACCGGTGGTCTCCGGTCCTGTGGAACCCCTACTGCTGGGCGCTGTCTGGACTGGAACGGTGGAACCGGTTCTGGTTGTGAAAATGGAGGTTGACCATACCATTGGTATGGTGGGTCTGGGCGGTATGCCACCGACTGCGGTGGTGAGTACGGGTGAGCTCCGCCATCTGGGGTTTCGGTTGGAAACGGTGGGTACCGGTAAGTTCCGCCATCTGGGGGTTTGGTTGGAAACGGTGGGTATGGGTACATGTACATGGGTGGTGGTGGGTACCGGTCTGTATAAGGGTACCATTGGGGCATGACCTGAGGAGCTGACCTACCGGATGTGGGTGTATTATGACTCTGAGGTCTTCCACGCCCTTGGGCCGCAGCGTCAATGTGTTGTGACATACTGTGCACAAATGATTCTGAAGAATCTGCAGGGGGCTCTGGTTGTTTTTGCCTATCGGACGACCTGATGCGGCCTGTTCTGCGGTTGCCATGGTCGGGCTTTGATACAACTGCCTTGGTGGCCCTTGACCTTCCGGGTCTGTAGTGAAGTCAATTGATCTGAGCATCTTCTCGGAAGGTTTTAATCTGGGTATCTGGTCGATGTTTGTTGGCGTGATTGGAAAATGCTCTTCCCTGTATTGGAGAATATTTCTTGCGATTCTCGACCCTACCCAGGGAAGTTCCTGTAACTCCCCTTCCCCCGCAAAATTTATGGGAACTAACGTAGACATGACAGACCGATAAAGCTATTGCGAAGGAATGATATATATAAATATATATAGTGTTCCCCCACAATTCACAGCCGACTAACAAATTACATGTAAGTGGTACTGCCCAGGACAAGAACAACTATGACAATGCAAATGAACAACAGATGCGTCGACTCAAATTACACGCATAGCTCCGTAAAAGCCCAAGACATTAACCAAAACAAAACAAAAATTAATAAAAATAAAAAAATTTCCAGCAATGTCCCAAAAAGTGAGATAATTGAATGCGGGCCAAGCTCTGAAATTGTCTGAAATGTTTTGATTTTGTGTTTATTAAAAAACAAACAAACAGTTACAACAAAATATAGATATATATATATATATATATTTGCTATCTATTCCTGAAAGAGGATGGCCTACTTAAACTTAGACAGTATGCAAAAAGGAGACTACCCAACCACAGGAATAATTAATTTTAGAAGGTTGTTACTGTGAGTAGGTCTACCAGTGTAGTGTACTGGTTGTGATGTGGAAATACCCGACGCGGTATTGGAGAAAATGACCAAAAAATAACAAACAGATGCGTTTGACTAGCACAGAAAGACACACCCATGTAGTCTCCACTGCCCACAAATAAGCCCTGTTTAGTGTTTATTGAAGAAGGACACAGATGCGTGACCCCCTCTTATTAAAACAATACAGTCTTGGAACCAAAACACAATAAACATGGGTAGTGAAAAACTATTGATTCATGTGGTGGACTGAAGATAATGTGCTACAACGCCACATAAATACCACAAGAAAATTGAAAAGAGGGCACCCAGGTTAACTGTAGTACGTAGTATCACTATCAGGTAGGCCTATAGACTGGTACCATAAATCAGTGGCCCAACTCTTGCCCCCTTTTGAGTTATTCTTATTTCTTTTTATTTTAATACAAAATAACCCTCATCCTCGGGTGTATTTTAATTTTTGATGGATTATTTCTTCCACCATACAATGCTAAACACATTCAAATGCCAGAGGCTCAAAGATATAAAGGCTACTTGCTGTACGTGCCGCTCCGAATTAACCTCGTCGCCAATGTAGTGAATACTGGGTTATATAACGACTCGGTCGTTCTAGCTCCTCTTATCTTACTTGTCACAAAAGTCCTCAGAATCACGGGTCCGTACTCCTCGTGCCTCTGCCTTGGCAAGCCGCTGGGTCCTTAACACCTCACACGGGGTTCTACTGCCTTAGGTAGACTTTGACAGTACAAATGCACACTCAAAAGACTAATAAGGTGGGGTTCTTATGCCTCACGGTGTTGTTTATTCATACTCGGAAATCAGACTGATAACATCACGCAACCCTGAAAAGCACGCCCGCATCGACCACTGGTAAGGTGCCAATATCACATGACCCGGCACATTAGATTTACCCAGTCCTCACGGCAGTGCTCCAACTGGCACTACATTGTATACTAAATTCGCGTACGGGCTAATTTTATGCAAATATTCAATTAGTTAGGCTGATCTAATCAGCGGACTAATTAATTGGGGGCGCCTAGGCATGATGGTTTGGGATATAAGGAAGACATCTATGAAAAGAAAACTGAAGATTTCATGTTTTTACAATAAAAACTTTTCAAATGAAAATTAAGTATGTTGTATACTAAATTCGCGTACGGGCTAATTTTATGCAAATATTCAATTAGTTAGGCTGATCTAATTAATAGACTTATTAATTTGGGGCGCCTAGGCATGATGGTTTGGGATATAAGAAAGACATCTATGAAGAAAAAACTGAAGATTTCATGTTTTTACGATAAAAAGTTTTCAAATGAAGATTAGGTATTTGCGTGTTTAATCTGGAACTTGTTTAAAAATTCGCACACGGGCTAATTATATGCAGATATTCAATTAGTTAGGCTGATCTAATTAGTGGACTAATTAATTGGGGGCGCCTAGGCATGATGGTTTGGAATATAAGGAAGACGTGAATGAATAAAAAACTGAAGATTTCATGTTTTTACGATGAAAACATTTCAAATGAAAATTAGGTACTTGCGTGTTTAGTATACAATTTGTGAAGTATTTTTGCACACGGGCTGTAATTATGCAAATATCCAATTAATTGGGCTGAGTTAAGTCGTAGACTAATTAATTGGGGGCGCCTAGGCATGATGGTGTGGGATATAAAGAAGACATCTATGAAGAAAAAAAATGAAGATTTCATGTTTTTACGATGAAAACGTTTTAAATGAATACGGGGTATAAAACGAGAATTTTGGATTCTGTTCGGACTGTCCTTGACGGTCGTTGACAAGTTTTTTTGAAATTTGGTGCTAGCACTAAATTTCTTGCCACCAAATTTAGTGCTGAGTTCAGTCTGGTTTATAGTTATCATGAAGCTATAAAAATTGACTTAATTAAAGACATTGTAATGTGGAATATCTAGAACCAGGTGTTTATTACATGTGTAACACTTCAGTGTGTGCAAATTAAGTTGGTCCTTTCTGTGTATTTTTTAATTACTGTGTATTGCATAAGTACCCATAACTGTTGTTTATAACTGTTGTTGAAACAAATGTTTTAATTTTACGAAAATTTACGAAAATTGTGATTCATAAGTATTTGTATGACCATCAAGAATAAAATGCAGTGAATTTGTTTACAAGGAAATTTGCAGGACTTTTGTAATGTAGAATGAGTAATATCTCCTTTTTTATACTATTGTCAGTGATTCTTTTGAGACAAATTCATTAGATGCATCATACAAAGTGGGACAAGAGAAGATCTAAGAAAACATTAAAATGAGAGAAAGATATCTAAGAAAACATTAACTACACAGAAAGAACACCAACAAAACATGAAACTGTTAGAAAAGTGGACATTGCATAAAACATTTACTTTTTATCAAACTGTTTGGGCACTGAAAGCCATTGCTTCCAACGACGTGAATCATAGTTTGATGTAAACATTTTGGACATAATAATAATAATAATAATATTAATAATAATGATAATAATAATAAAGCAAAAATTTAAATAGCGCCCAATCCATCGAAAAAACAATGTTCCATGGCGCTTACAGAGGCGCTCACAGACCTGTATACTAGCAATTGTCAAAGTCACTTTTAAAGCAATTTATCTAGATATTGTTCATGTTTTACCATCATTTTCATTGTATTTGAAAGTAAAAACTTAAACTAGAATCTGCTTCAGTGACGTAAGCAGAGAAAGGAGGGGGATGGTGGGAAGCCCCCCCCCTGAACCCTTGCACTCCCCTACTATATAAGATCACAATAATGCACAATTCAATGATTCAATACATTTAAATAGCCCCCAGTTCCCCGTCTTAAATCAATTGAAAATGAGTGGTCTAGGTCACCGGGCCTAAGCTCTGGTGTTGTCAGCAGCAGATTGTGGGTTCTAATCCTGGTCATGACACTTGAACCATAATTGCTTCGGAAAAAGTTAGGAAGGTAGTGCATTCTGCTCTACGGGCCTGGCTCCTATGTTGACGATACCCATGATATCCATGCCTCGACTTTATGCATGGTGAAGGGGGTAACCATGTTTCAACCTTGAAGTAGCTGTCCGTAGCCTAGTGATGTTAGGCAATCTCTCATAATTAGCTGTCCGTGCAATATGAGCACGAACACCTTGCTTTTGTTCTGGGTTTTTTCTTTTTAGGTGTTCGTGCAATACAAGCACGAACACCTCTTTGTTATTGTTCTGTTTTGGGGTTTTTTCTTCTCCATCTTCTTCTTCCACTGAACTCTTCTCGACAACATAACTCAAGATTGAAATTGAATTGAACATTGAAACTTGGCACACACTTGAACCTTAACATGAGCACAGCACATGAACAATTCCGTCATTATGACGTCATCGGGTGTCGAATTACAAGGTTTTTAAAGTTGAAAAATGACCATTTTGTATTTGCTGTATCTCATTGAATATGAAAGCTATGGTGTTTATAATTGGGCTTGTGATAGATCAAGACTGGGGCTACATTTCAAAAGTTAACGTCGAAATCGTATGACCTTTTCTTCAAGGTCATGCCCCTAGGTCAAAGTTTGCCTTTGGTTTTTTTCTTGAAAAACATCATTTTCGGGCTTATCTACAGCATAACTCAAGATTGAAATTGAATATTACGTTGAAACTCATCAGACATTTGAACCTAAACATCAAGACGACACAAACATGATGATGTCATGATGACGTCATCAGGTATTGAATTATAATGAATCAAACTTTAATATTTGTAAAAAAATCATAACTCTTGAACCACACGTTGGGTTTTTACAATCTATACATCATCGGATAGGTCGTTAAACGTTCAACAAACGCTACACAAAGTATGACCCCATTTGACCTTGTCTTCCGGTTCAAATCGGAAGTTGAAAATTTCACAAAATTCTTATCTCAAAAACCACGTATATTTTCATCAAAGTTTTTGCATCAGGTGATAGACGATTTAGCCTGCTCAAACTTTTGCACACAAATGACAACATTTTGACTTTTACATCTGATCAAAACCGGACGTTAAAGCCAACGTTGGTTAAAGCGCACGTGTCTCTTGACGTGACTTACGTTGACAACGCACGACGGCACGATAGTGTATTAACACATGTAGGCCCCTTCGCACACGCTGACTATCACATAGCACGTGTAGTGAGTTTACATTGTGTATAGTCTTGGTTCAAAGATGCTCCAGTTGAAGACTTATGTATGTACTGTACAGCTACATGTGTGCATACATTTGGCGTGACTGTGCAATATACAAAGAAACAACGACCGAAAAATTCAGTATTTGAAAATGTCATAACTCCTGAACCACACGTTGGATATTTACAATCCATACATCATCTGAAAGGTCTTAATAAACGTAACACGCGCTACACAATGTGTGACCCTGTTTGACCTTGAATTCCGGTTCAAACCAGAAGTTGAAATTTAATATTTAAAAACATCTTAAGTTCTGAACAACTCATTCGATTTTTACAATCTATTCATCATTGGGAAAGTATGTAACCACTTTAGAAACGATATACAGAATGTGAGCCCAATTGACCATTACTTCCTGTTTAAACCGGAAGATGAAATTTAAAATTTGAAAAATCAGAACTCCTGAACCACACGTTGGATTTTTATCATCTATACATCATCAGAAAGGGCTCCAAAGATTTAAGAAACGCTACACACTGTGACCTACTTTGACCTTGACTTCCTGTTCAAACCGGAAGATGAATTTAATACTTGAAAAAATCATAACTTGTCGACACCAAATCATTCACTCATAATTTGATGACATTACTCTTGAACACCTTGTTTTTGTAATGTCACAAAATCATCTTCTTCTTCTTCCACGGAACTCTTCTCTAAAACATAAGTCAAGATTGAAACTGAATTGGACGTTGAAACTCATCAGACAATTGAACCTTAATATGACGACAGCATCAACTTGATGACATCATGATGACGTCATCGGGTGTCGAATCACAAGGTTTTTAAAGTTGAAAAATGACCATTTGCTATTCACTGTATATCTTTGAATTTGAAAACTATGATGTTCATTGTTAAGCATCTGATAGATCAAGAGTGGGGCAACATTTGCAAAGTTAACGTCGAAATCGTATGACCTTTTCTTCAAGGTCATGCCCCTAGGTCAAAGTTTGCCTTTGGTTTTTTTTCTTGAAAAACATCATTTTCGGGCTTATCTACAGCATAACTCAAGATTGAAATTGAATATTACGTTGAAACTCATCAGACATTTGAACCTAAACATCAAGACGACACAAACATGATGATGTCATGATGACGTCATCAGGTATTGAATTATAATGAATCAAACTTTAATATTTGTAAAAAAATCATAACTCTTGAACCACACGTTGGGTTTTTACAATCTATACATCATCGGATAGGTCGTTAAACGTTCAACAAACGCTACACAAAGTATGACCCCATTTGACCTTGTCTTCCGGTTCAAATCGGAAGTTGAAAATTTCACAAAATTCTTATCTCAAAAACCACGTATATTTTCATCAAAGTTTTTGCATCAGGTGATAGACGATTTAGCCTGCTCAAACTTTTGCACACAAATGACAACATTTTGACTTTTACATCTGATCAAAACCGGACGTTAAAGCCAACGTTGGTTAAAGCGCACGTGTCTCTTGACGTGACTTACGTTGACAACGCACGACGGCACGATAGTGTATTAACACATGTAGGCCCCTTCTCACACGCTGACTATCACATAGCACGTGTAGTGAGTTTACAATGTGTATATAGTCTTGGTTCAAAGATGCTCCAGTTGAAGACTTATGTATGTACTGTACAGCTACATGTGTGCATACATTTGGCGTGACTGTGCAATATACAAAGAAACAACGACCGAAAAATTCAGTATTTGAAAATGTCATAACTCCTGAACCACACGTTGGATATTTACAATCCATACATCATCTGAAAGGTCTTAATAAATGTAACACGCGCTACACAATGTGTGAC
Source organism: Plazaster borealis (assembly GCA_021014325.1). Classification (NCBI taxonomy): domain Eukaryota; kingdom Metazoa; phylum Echinodermata; class Asteroidea; order Forcipulatida; family Labidiasteridae; genus Plazaster; species Plazaster borealis. The sequence goes on from CM037461.1 coordinate 12,908,745, forward strand.
CCTGTTTGACCTTGAATTCCGGTTCAAACCAGAAGTTGAAATTTAATATTTAAAAACATCTTAAGTTCTGAACAACTCATTCGATTTTTACAATCTATTCATCATTGGGAAAGTATGTAACCACTTTAGAAACGATATACAGAATGTGAGCCCAATTGACCATTACTTCCTGTTTAAACCGGAAGATGAAATTTAAAATTTGAAAAAATCAGAACTCCTGAACCACACGTTGGATTTTTATCATCTATACATCATCAGAAAGGGCTCCAAAGATTTAAGAAACGCTACACACTGTGACCTACTTTGACCTTGACTTCCTGTTCAAACCGGAAGATGAATTTAATACTTGAAAAAATCATAACTTGTCGACACCAAATCATTCACTCATAATTTGATGACATTACTCTTGAACACCTTGTTTTTGTAATGTCACAAAATCATCTTCTTCTTCTTCCACGGAACTCTTCTCTAAAACATAAGTCAAGATTGAAACTGAATTGGACGTTGAAACTCATCAGACAATTGAACCTTAATATGACGACAGCATCAACTTGATGACATCATGATGACGTCATCGGGTGTCGAATCACAAGGTTTTTAAAGTTGAAAAATGACCATTTGCTATTCACTGTATATCTTTGAATTTGAAAACTATGATGTTCATTGTTAAGCATCTGATAGATCAAGAGTGGGGCAACATTTGCAAAGTTAATGTCAAAATCGTATGACCTTTACTTCCGGTCGTACCGGAAGGTCAAAGTTTGCCTTTGGGGGTTTTCTTAAAAAAAATCAATTTCGGGGCTTGTCTACAGCATAACTCAAGATCGAAGTTGAATTGAACATTGAAACTTATCAAACAATTGAACCTAAACATCAAGAGGACAGAAACTTGATGATGTCATGATGATGTCATCAGGTAATTAATTATAATAAATCAAAGTTTAATATTTGTAAAAAGTCATAACTCATGAACCACATGTTGGATTTTTACAATCTAAACATCATCGGACAGGTCGTTAAAAGTTCAACAAATGCTACACAAAAGGTGACCCATTTGACCTTGATTTCTGGTTTAAATCGGAAGTTGAAAATAAAAAAATTCATATCTCAAAAACTACCTTTTAATTCAGCATAATCTTTATATCAGGTTGTAGAATGTTGAGCCTGCTCAAACTTTCACAGAAATGACAACATTTTTACCTTTACATCTGGTCAAAACCGGATAGACGCGATGTACATGTACCGCGTGTGAAAGCATTTATTATTGCTGTTTTATTGTATATTGACCATCCAAAAATTGTGAAATGTAAACCAAACACCGTTCTCAACTATTTAGATAGTCATAACTTTGAAACTAAACTTAACTCAACGTTCAAAGAAATGAGACATAGGAAGCTCAACTCTAAGACGGCACCTGAACAATGACGTCGTAACGAGTGTCATCAGGCGTCAAATCAAAGTTTAATATTTAAAACAATCATAACTGCTAAACCACACATTGTTTTTTGTACAATCTGTACAAATTGGAAAGGTCTTCATATACTGAATATAAACGCTATGTGATTCCATTGTGACCATGTAGTTTTAGCAAAATAATAAAAGTTCATCTCTGTTACCAATATGAAATAAAATTTATTTTAGCAGTAGATATTAGATAATACATATATGAAAGTTTGTCAAATTTTATATTCGTGGATGGGGAAAACAATTAGAAGTGTTGTTCATCTGTACAATATTTATTCTCGTACAAAAAAAGGTCAACAATGAGCAGCATGAATTGCAGTGTAAGATTTCATAACAGCTGTATAATTTAGTACAAGTTCAACTCGGCTAGAAAGCCTTTAGTTAGCATTATGGTGAAAAGGAGGGGAGTTTTCAGCTTTCAGCTCATCAGCAACGCATGTATTCCACGACCGGTCGCACTCTGGTACTTGACTTCATCAAAGTATGAATAGCGCCCCCAAGCCCAAGCATGGAACTAGAACAAACACACACAGAGCGCTGCGCGCATTGTTAAAACTTAAAAAGTAGTTTTCAACGTAGACCTTAGCTCATGCGTAATATTCAACTTTTCAGAAAGACTAAAACACTTCCAATCAAACATGAATAATTTCTTCGTGTGTTTACATACAATCCTGTTCTGATTGACGGGCAATAATCTGAACATCTTTTTTGTAATTACTGGTTTGACGCATTAAGAATTGCTTTCATCAATCAAGTTATGTAGACCATAGACGCAGTACAAATGACAATAGCTTTAGATTGGTTTATTCTTTATTTTATAAGATTACAACCATTCATGTATTTATATGATACAAGTAAATTCTGTACTAAGCTGAACAATTTAGATGAAATTCTAAATTGTTAAAGTTATCTCATTATAAAACTTAGTTCTTATAAAGTGGGTATACTTTTATGCAATAGACTATTAGGAATCTTTAATGTAAATTCAGCTTTCAGCTCATCAGCAACGCATGTATTCCACGACCGTTCGCACTCTGGTACTCGACTTCATCAAAGTATGAATAGCGCCCCCAAGCCCAAGCATGGAACTAGAACAAACACATGCAGAGCGCTGCACACATTGTTAAAACTTAAAATGAGTAGTTTTCAACGTAGACCTTAGCTCATTTATAACTAATTCGTAAGGGGTTCAACTTTTCAGAAAGTCTAAAACACTTCCAATCAAACATGAATAATTTCTTAGTGTGTGTTTACATACAATCCTGTTCTGATTGACGGTCAATAATTTGGACATCATTTTTGTAATTACTGGTTTGCCGCATTAAGAATTGCTTTCATCAATCAAGTTATGTAGACGCAGTACAAATGACAATAGTTTTAGATTGGTTTATTCTTTATTTTATAAGATGAATCTTTAATACAACCATTCATGTATTTATATGACACAAGTAAATTCTGTACTAAGCTGAAGAATTTAGATGAAAATCAAAATTCTTAAAGTTATCTCATTATAAAACTTAGTTCTTATAAAGTGGGTATACTTTTATACAATAGACTATTAGGAATATTTCATGTAAATGATTTATCACTTTTGCATGTATACCGGTAAAATTATTTTCATGTATTTGAAAGGCATTACAATCTAAAATTGTATTATTCTTGCCAATTTGTTTATCAATACTGTACTATTTTTTTGTACCAATGCCAGAGAAATAAATATTCAAGTGTTAATTGTATCACATTTTAATATTGTGTCTGATGTTTCATACTTTGAACATCATAAGTATGCACAACAGCCTTCAGGAAGTAGGCTTATACTGTTCAGTGTACAACAGTAGGCATTATTACTGTAGTTGGACACATGATTTGAGTATTAAAGACTAGCCACACTTCATTTTAAAGTAATATTTCAGATTATAAAGTTCTCATAGTCCAGTGAAGTCTCAAAACATACATCATGATTTAGGTATTCTATGTCAAAAAATCCATGGCGTATCAGATCAAGAACCATTCATAAAACTCAAAGCCCATACCTATTATTTTGTTAAGTACTATACTTTAAATAAATTTTTAAAAACTTTGAAAAGTTAATCATGTGTTGTGTATAACATTCAAAATGGTTGGTTTATTTCTATACATAAACTTGTGTTGTAGCGTAAGGTACATATTAATTCATAACTTGGAAGACACAGATACATCAAGTGTGATGTACAGATAAGCTGTAGATGCTGTAATGCAGTCACTATTATTGATTAATATTTGGCCTAGTAGTAAAGATAAGTATGGAAATGTTACCGGTAATAAGTACAAGGTCTGACCTGTGTACAATACATGTACATTTCATTTTTCTTCTTCTTCCTTTCGAGTGCAGCCTTCATGATTGAAGATAAACGCACTGCCCGACACACTGGAGCGAACCCCTTCTCTTCGCGATAAGTGTGTACTGGGGTCTTTTACGTACATTGATAGTTTTTATTTACAACACACGGGACCTACAGCTTTACATCCCATCTGAAGGACGCAGCAATAATGGTTACGTGTCTTGCTTAAGGACAGATTTGTACACAGATTATATAAGATTATTTAAGATTATATTATATTAAGGACAGATTATATAAGTCACTACCGGGACTCGAACCCACACTCTGCTGATCAGAACACCAGAGCTTGAGTTCGGTGTTCTTAACCGCTCCACCACGACACACCATCAAGGGTTTCAAAGTCTTTTCTGGCTAAATGAGAATTCCTACTTTAGTACACAGAATAGCATACATGTACTTCTTGATATTGTTGATGTTAGAAAGTTAGTTCAAATAATAGCATGGATGGGTTTTTTTATGTGGATGTTCGAGTTATTACCTGTATAAGATACACATAAAAATGTACACATTTACATTTTCCTCATTGGGTTGATCGGGATGCAAAGCTAGATTGACCCAAAAAAGTTTTATTTGATAAATATTCATTCTTTTGAAGTTAGACATGTACAACACTTTAAACTGTATCGATATTCAATTAATGCCACAGGTACGTGTAGGTCATTAACTGCACAAACTCTAGCTGTTATTACCGGTGTTTATTTTATTAATTAAAGTTTACAGAAACACAGCCTCGTTCCAACCTTAACCAAATTAATTGCAATCAAGCTTCCGTCCCATATCCTTTGGTGTACTATAAAGGCCAGGCTTTTCTCAGCTTTCAGCCTATTCACTGACAATCAAGATAAATAATAATAATAAAGAGAGATTTATAAAGCGCACAGTTGCAGATCGGTTCCGCCTCAAGGCGCTGAAATACAAGCAAACAAAAATGGATTAAACGACATAAATTAAATTAAAAACAATAATACTTAAACAATTTTACAAACAATTACGTCTTGACCAGCCAAAATACACAGTAAGCTAAAAAAGTATGAACTAGTTAAAAATAGATGTAGAAAATGAATACTAGATACAAACCTTTCAATAAGTTGCAATGTTATAAAAATACTGTTTGAAAAGATGAGTCTTAATGCGAGACTTGAACAACTCGATGGTCGACGACTCCCTGATGATCGGTGGCAGGCTGTTCCAAAGTGAAGGAGCTACAACGCTGAATGCTCTACCACCATAGGAAAAAGTCCGTGGAGGAGGGGAAGGTTGATGAAGAAGATTGAGGGATGAAGACCGCAGGTGTTGAGTAGGCTGATGTTGATGAACGAGCTCTTGGAGGTATGACGGTGCTAGCCCGAACACTGATTTGAAAGTGAGGACGAGTGTTTTGAAGATAATTTGATGTGAGGCGGGGAGCCAGTGAAGAGATTGTAGGATTGGGGTTATGTTCATTTCACACGCTAGTGCTTAAATAAAACAGCTAACCCCTTTTAACCCTGGTGATTTAGTTTGGCAGGACGACCCTGCCCAATCCCGAACCACTTGCCCATCGATGGAAAGGCCCGTTGAAAGTCCTGTCAAGCCATGCCTCTGATGATGACCGACCAGTCACCTACTCTATTGTTGATATTTATAACCCTAAATTCAAACCCCACACAATCCACTACATCAATAGACTAAAACCCTTTACTTCTCCTGTCGACCCTGCTCGGGATTGCTACCAACTTCCCTACCTGCCCCCAATGCACAATCCCGCTCCATTCCCCAGTCCTCCCTATTCCAACCCTCTTTATAAGTTTTCCAAGGACTCCCTGCACTCCTAGACCACAATACCTGTCACTCCTGTCTGTCGCACACACAGCGACAGAGTTCTCACCAAAAAAGTCTCAACAGTTCTCTTTCTAAAACATTTTGCACTACAGCCTCCTTCCAACTTTAACCCAATTATCAAGCTTCCATCACACATCCTTTGCATGCACTCAAGCCCACAAATCACCCGTGGTATAAACACCTGATACCCCAATGGACCATGCACTACCACCATCATTATCAAGTCAGTGACCAAGCTTTACCAATCCACTATACAAGCTTTACCAATCCACTATATAATGTCCTTAGTTTCCAAATGTATATTCTCTCTTGACTACTTGTTCTAAGAGTATCAGCACAGGAATATAAATAAATTATCTCCTGATACAGCCAACTTGAAAAACATTTCTACTATCTTCTCTGTCTTATTGTTATCGGCCAGCCCCTTAACATGTTTATACAGACATACATTCATGTGAGTTCAAGCAGCCACATTTGCAGGTATTGGTTGATGACAGTTCAGTGTTGGGTTGAAGTGTGTGAAGTCCATGGTTAAGTCCAAATTGATTGTCCACACAAGAGTAGCTAGTGTAGGTCAACGGTTTACAGTGAGAGAGTACTTTAGTTCTGGGATCAATTCATATGAGAAAGATCATGCACTCCAGTAGCTGCTTCTTGATGACAGTTGAAGTTAACATATTCCTGTTAAGCAAAGAAACAAGATAAAAGTCATTGGCAGTTGCAGCAATGTTATTGGGGTTTTATTTTATAGTCAAAGTAATTCAACACATTTTTATTCAATGTTTCACCAAGTATGAAAACACAAATGTATGCAAAAGTTGTGAACATATTATGTGCATATTATGTTTGTTTCAAAGGAGAATGTTAATGTAGAATCGTCAGATACGTAAATTCAAACAAACTTACAAAGATTACATTGTTCACAATTCATATGAGCTTTGTTTGGAATGTTACTTAATTCCTAAAATAAATTGTCAACTAGTGCCTTCCTGGTTTCAGTGAAGAGACACAAATTGTATGACAATGAATGAATTAATTAACTTAAATGTAATTCAACCACTGATTCTAAAACAATCCAACATGTACCTCTTTACACATTGGGTAACGACAATGCTAATTGACAACTCATACAGAAGTTTAAAGGGCTACAAATACAGACACAAGTAGGGCCTGGAAATCTGCAGGTTTGACTGACCTTTTCACACTACAACATTTCAATCTAAAATTGAATTGTGTAGAGTGCTTCATCAGTGTTCAAACCAACCTTGCTTCACAGGCTGGGTGTTTTGGGGCTCTTAACACATGTAGAGAATTACACATGTACTAAAACAAAATCATATTTTTGATCATGCAGTGTGAACTTATATTTTAGTGTGTTTGCAGTGGTCTGGCTGCTGGAGTCAATACCAACTCTGCTGTTTCCAATCACCAGAAAGTGAGTTTGACTCTCAGTCTTGAAACTTGAAACTTAGATGATACAATTAACCATTATAGCTTTGTTCTTATTGAGATGGGACGAAAAGCAAAAGGATCTGTTTATTGAGTAATCTGTGCAAAATAACTCAGTTAGACTTACCACTATAAGAGAAAGGAGATTGATCCAGTGTGTCTGGCAGTGGCAGAAGATTGCGCTACATTACATTGTAAACCCTCACAAGATGTACAAGTAGGTGCTAAAATTCAAAAAAGAAAAACCAAGCTTAACCATCAAAAAAACAAATATTAATTTAAGCTCTTTGAGATTGCTATAAAAAACAACTGATTGTTATTTAATCACAGCGGATTTGAAGTGTAATTTTACGAAATAAACACTAATTGAAGCAACGCAGCTTTCAACGATATTCAAAAATTGTTAATAGTATGAACAGGCCTTATAATACTGGAGTATTTATATCAGTAACAAATTCATGGTACACATGTATGTATACATGTGTACGTCACACAGTAGGCCTACTGTATACACACGCATACATGTAATGGAACGTCAGATACACGGGATAACAGTATGGAATGACCATGGTGTTCAAAGTGAACGCCAAGTTCCCTAAAAGTTAGAGTGGACAGCAGCCACCAACCAAGGCAATTATTAAGCAATGACAATCATATACTCTTACGGTTTGAGTTATTTCCGAGGCATGTGCAGTTCCGAGGACCATGGATCAGGTTGTGCCAATGCTCATCATTGGTTTAGGAACAGTACCTGCTGTGACTGTCAAATCCAATGCAAGAGTGAAAGTCTCTACCACAGTATCCACAGGTCAAGGGTGAAGCTGATCTTTTAACTTGGGGCTGTTTTCTAATCTGGAGTCAACTGTCTTCAGCCTGCAGCATCAGGTCTTCCTCAAACTTGGAGAGTCTCCTCTACATCTCCTGCCTATAGGTGTATCACCTGCAGCGACAGCTTCCCACATGCTAGACTGACAACCACAGTGCATTGAGGTCACACTTGTATTTATAGTGTACATGTAGGTGGGTCTTCCAATTAGTCTCTTTCCTAATGTCACCTCCCAATAGAGGAGGTCTTTTGGGATGGGAGGTGGCTGTCCTCCAATCCGGTGACATGACCCGACCATAGAACATGCATGTCCAGGAGATGTTGAGGATATGCCTCACGCAACGCACATGGAAAGCGATGCGGTTCACCAATCTCCACACAACCCTTGTAGACCTGGCCTTTCGTGATCTCTGTCAGCTTTTTGTTGGACCAGACTCTCTTTAATAGCCTGGAAAGTGTTATAGCAGCATTTCAAATATGCGTGTTGAGTTCTGCCTCAGAGAGTGAGACAGTCACTAATCATGGAGCATTGATACACAAACTCATAGTAAAGTTTCATTATTTTTCCTGTCTCATCATTGTTTTCCATTGGATTCAAATTCAGTAATATCTTGTTCTCAACAATTGTTCTTATAACCTGGCTCTTCCCAGGTACCTGGCACACCCAGGATTTGGCTTTGTTCTGATAACCTGGCTCTCCCAAGGTACCTGGTACACCCCAGGATTTGGCTTTGTTCTGATAACCTGGCTCTCCCCAGGTACCTGGCACACCCCAGGATTTGGCTTTGTTCTGATAACCTGGCTCTCCCCAGGTACCTGGCACTTCCCAGGATTTGGCTTTGTTCTGATAACCTGGCTCTCCCCAGGTACCTGGCACACCCCTGTATTTGGCTTTGTTCTGATAACCTGGCACACCCCAGGATTTGGCTTTGTTCTCATAGCTTGGTTCATCTCAAAAAGTTCTAATGAATGTACATGTACTCTCCAAGTATAATTTGTCTTTTATTATTAAGTTCTGATACTCTGGTTATTCAAGTTCTCTTTGATTATCAAGTTCTGATTATTTGGTTATTCAAGTTCTCTTTGATTATCAAGTTCTGATCCTCTGATTATTCAAATCCCATGCAATCTGGTAGGGACTGAAACTTAATGCACATAGTGCCCCTGTTGGGATTCGAACCTTGGGTCTTACAGGTGGAAAACAAGGAAAGATACTGCTACACCAACGTGACTGCCCTATAGGAACTTTTCAAGGGACACCAAGGCCAAGACCAGGGGCAACGGAGGCCATGGCTCCGTGGCCTCCATGTAATTCCATGGCTGATGGGTGTCATAATTTCGAAGTGAACTGGTTAATATATCATCAGCTAACATCTTCCTAACAGTCTGTTTCCTACCTTGATATGTTATTCTAAGTTCTAACCACTGTATACATGTACATGCACATATGCACATAATTCTGTATCACATTTAAAATATTACATCTCCAAAACATCTCCTGTCAGTTTAAGGTTCATTACTTTGCACTTTACGGTGAAATCTGTGTGTAATTAACTATACTTTGGCTCACTTCATCAGCACATTACCATGGTGGTGAATCAGTGTGAAATATATTTCATTGAGATTTACAGTGATAATAATATTCTTATATAATAGACACAATCGGCGACTGGCGTCATGTGACTTATAGTGGGTATACAATGTAAACAAACAGCGCGGTGTGTATGGAAAAACATGGTAGCATCCGAGTGCCACTGCTGTAAGGGGTCATGATTCATGTTGCATTTGTTGGTTGCAAGTTACAACACGATTTTAACTTTTCAAAATCCATCTGAAGTAAATAGAATATTAATAATAATAATAACTTAAACTTTTGTAGCGCCAAAATCCGTCAAAAAAGACGGAAGTGTGGCCAGTTTTGCAATTTTCAAACGTTGTCAAAATAGTTTGGTAAAGCTCCGAAAAACACTGGCACACAAACAATCCTGGAAGTTTTGTTTATAAAGGGAGGAGTGAAATCATACATGTATCCGTGTTCAAGCAAATCAGAGGATGAGATCATCATGTAGCCACAAATTTTTGTTTGTGATATTTGATATAGGCATCATATTATTTTATGAGGGATTTTTAGTGGACATGCAAAGAAAATAGTTAGTCAAGACCGGTTTTATACGCACTCAAGGTGTTCAAAAGGCTTATAATTTGTTATGGTTTATTATATGAAGATTCCCCTCGTAACGAGTGAGAAAAAACGTTTGATGCGACAAGTATAGTTCTTTTTAGAAAGGGGGGGAAGAGAAAAAAACAGAGGAAGGGTCAAAGAAAAACCACGGGAGGGCCGGACGAAAAGGACAGACGGACCGAGGCAGAACCCAGTGGAGTGCCAAAGCACCGGCTCCGCCCAGACAGTCTGCAGAAAATTAATGATGAGCTGATGGGAGTGCGGGACTAAATATAACTATTTACGGCGGTAGCCAATAAGAGAAAGCAATCGGTATAGGGAATCGTTGTGTACTGTAACTTATGTCCCATGGCTCCGGTGAGGTCTCTGAAAATGACCAAGTTCGTGTATTGTTCAAGTTGGTAGGTTAAAAAGTCAGTAGGTGATGGTTAAAACAGAGCTTTTCTTCGATGTTTTCAAGTAAACTGCCAACAATCCCATTGAGCTCTCCGTGCTTAAACACTGCGCGCGACGGTTTGTTATGATTCTGTACCCACTATACGTCACGTGACCACCGCTAGCTGGAGTCGCCGATTGTCTATTCAATAGCAGTAGCACAAGCGTGTACTTTTACAAAATAATTTCTCCAAAATTTCTTTGTACAAAACGATTTTTAATTTTTATTGTTGTGTCTTTTTTTTTACTGTTATATTTCCATTTGTATGTCAAGAATCAACTGTCAACGGACTTTCAATGTAGTGAAATATGGATATGTAAAGTCACATTGTGGTACATGCCTTTATAATCTTTTAAAAAGTATTAATAACAAATTTGGGGTTTGCAATATCCTTTTAAAAATTGAGACATGTACATATTCATACTACTATGTTGATACATGTTGTACACTACATTACATGTGCAATGATATTAAAATGTTGTAATGCTTATTTCCACAAAACGATAAGTAAAATAATATACATGTAAGTGCAATGAAAATTCAGTACAATGTTATCACTGAAACTCAATTCGTATAGCTTCATGATAACTATAATAAATTGGTCTAACAGTGGTCTCTAAGTTCTCCAAGCCTCTTGCATAAACATGATCAAATAATGTTCCATTCTTTGTTGTTGCATCTCTTACATATTGTTTGTTTCCATGCTCTACCATTAATATCTCAATATGTGAATGATTATCATAAATATTTTCATTAAAATCTCCCATCACTACACATCTACTACTTATCTTGTTGATTTCATCAATTAACTTGTTTACATTCTCAATGAAATGTTGCATCCTATAAGTAGGGGGTTGGTAGATGACAACCACTATAAATGAAATGTTAGATATTATATGAAACGCAATGTATTCTAGATTCTGTACTGCTAAGTTCAAACGACTGAAGTTTTTATCTCTTTTGCCATACACTGCAACTCCACCATGACTTTGCTGCTGTAGTGTCTTCATTTGATCATTGTATGACAAAGCTCTCATTTGGTGGTAACATTTGAAATCATCTAAACTGACATTTATAATTTGATTAGCATCTATCCATGTTTCTGTAAGGCAGATAAAATCTGAATCCATAATTTCTCTTCGACATTTCATATCTTTATAATAAGGTAATAAACCTTGAATGTTATGCAGCATGATAGTAGTACCACTGTGAGTTTCGTCTTCATTATTGACACATTCCTCAATTCCACTCACTACAGGCATTGTCTTTAGAGCTTCTGCTACTGATTTATCACAGTATATCAACTTTTCATCAAATCCTTCAATAACGAGACCCTTCAGTGATGTCACACGACTCAAACTCACATATGCTTGACCTGCTGAAAATGTGCGTTCAAGACACACTACTGCTTTATTTGTTGTCATACCGTATACTTTATGTGCAGTACACGCCCAGGCTAGTTTTAGTTGAAATTGTTTACGGACACATGACTTTCCAATATGTTCTTCCTGTACCTCAATTGCAACAGTAGTATTCATATCTGATGAGGCTGATTGTCTTCTTAATTTAGAACCAACATTATTATTATCAAATGTTACATTAATATACTTAGGCCCAGATTGATCAGGTAGCATCTCTATTCCATTTACAATTGCAAATGCTCCATTCACAAGTCCATCTGATACATCTATGTTTTTAGTCAGCATAACTCTAGCACCAATGCCTAGTAATAATGACTGACACAATGAATTTGATCTAACTGATTTCAAAGGTGTGTCTCTCAGTTTCATCTTTCCGGGTGCATCTCTTTGATAATCCTTAGCTTCAATCAATGTACATTCTGTACAAGTTTTATGAATTCTTAGTAGGTTATATTTATCAACTTGTTTATTAGTTGGATAGATGTGCAGAGCATTTTCAACATCCTCTCCAGTTTCACAACTACTGAGTACAGCTTTATATTTTTCTGTTAAACTGTCTTTTTTAGTTTTCACCCTCAATTTATTTAACACTTCTGTAAAATGTACATCATTTTTTTTGTCTCATTATTTCTATTAACTCGATTTTTCTGAAATTATCATGCCACAAATTGGATTATATTGTATTGTGATGCAATGATTTCCCTTTAACTAGAGGTAGCTGATAAAAATCACCAACAGCAACAACACTCACATCACCAAATGCACATTGACTTCTTGTTTGCTTAATCTGTCTTAATCTTCCATGAATATAGCACAACATCTTCTGATCAACCATCGAAACCTCATCGATAATTAATATTTGCAACTGGCTCATAAGGTAGTGACATATTAGTCGTAATGCTGAGAGGGGAATGTAAAGTTAATCCGTTGATATTAAATGCAGCAACTCCAGTTGGGGCTGTTAGGATTACAGATACATCATCAGGATTATGAGTCATTCTTCCAAGTAAACGTACAGCTTCATTATATATACATTTGATTAAGTGAGATATGCCTGTACCAGCTCCTCCAGTAATGAACATGTGAAATGGTTCAGGATTCTTGCCATTGACTTTATCAAGACACCATTGTCTAATTTTATAAAATATTTGATTCTGTTTGGCATTTAATGACCTTATCAAGGTTTGTGCTTCCAATCTGGGATTTTGGCTTTATGATATTCAATACAATAACTTCTGTCTTCTTTCTTATCTGATTGTAAATCAGGAATACCAAACTCATCTTCTTTCTCCTTTGCAACTTGATTAGTTTCATCTCTACATTCATATCTTTCTGATTCAGTCTCTGGACAGATCATTGCCCATGCATCTTCCTGAGGACCAAACTTTGCCAAATATTCTTCAGCTACTTCTACTGCATCACTGTCTCCTTCAAACTTCTTACGGTTACAATCCACAACAAACTTGACAGAAACATTTTACACTTCCAGTTTGACAAAAATCTTCAGAAGTTTCAAGGATTCAGGTTTCAAATGCTTATCAACATGATGTGGCAAGAACAGTTGTAGGATGCTATGGTAGTATTTCTCTGGGCACTTGACTGAACTAAATCTAGGATACTTTATAACTGCACCATTAGTTCTAGTACGTTTCTGTATATATCCTAAACAGTTTTGTAATTGATGAACATGTTTGTATGTTTTACCACTGTGAACCTTTAATGCCTCTGTACTTGACAATATTCTATATTCAGAGAAAAATGTTGCGAGACACATTACAGCAAATTCATGTGTTTTAGGTCTGGCTTTATATCTATCTAATTTACAAATCATCCATACATTATCATCATCACCATCTGATTTATTCTGAATCAATCTGAGTGGTAAACTTATTCTAACAAGGTTCTCTCCTAATGATATAAATTCAACTTTACTTGATCCTTCTTTCAACCTCAAATTACACACTCGGAAACATGCCTCTTGTGCTGAAACTTCTCTAGTTTGTAAATAAACTTGTCCTATAGTTTTCATGCTTTCCTTTGCATCACCAGGCAACCCTTCACTTTGAGCTTGACTGAGCAATAATCCCATTTCACGTTCAGCTTTTGACATATAAGATGCAACATAAGCTACAGCCCCATAAACATCAGTAATATATTGAATATCTAGACTGGCATTCCATGCTCGTGATAAGTCTGGATTATACTGGTTCACCCACACATCCTGGGGTTTGCGTTTCAATAAGATACTGTCTTTCTTACTCATAAGTTTATTTGCCTTCTCAAAGTCTCTTTGATTAATTCCAAGACTCTCAAACATTTCATGTACTGATTTATATGTCTTCTCTTCATTAAGTACCGCTTCGCGTACTGATTTTAACAGTTTATTTGCCTTATCAACATCACTAAGTCTAACACAATCTTCATCATCTTCATTATCTACCCTCTCATCATCTCTTAAAATTTCTTTATCTTTATCATCATCTCTAGGATCATGTCTTATCACAAAGATTCTCTCAGAAGGAGGTTTCGGAAAATTAAATCTGCATTCAGTTCCCTTCTTCTTACAACTTTTAGAATGTCTCCTGCTATGCATTTGAACATTGGATATTATTTCATTCAGTTCATCGTCATCCTCTTTAGCTGGTAATTTACAAGATACATATCTATTAATTAATTCAACAACCTTGTCATGATTATCATCACTTAGTTCAGGAGCATCTTCAATCCAGAACAAACAATGTGTATGAGGGGAACCTCTCATCTGAAACTCAACTCTGTAAAAGTAGTCTTTGACCTTTCCAATAGGATTAGCTTCTGACATGATCACCTCTCTTAAAAACATATGAAATCTTCTATCAAATATTCTAGCCACAGTGACAGGATTACTCTTCAGTATCATACATTTATCATTCCAATCTAATTACTCTATCATCCTTGGATCTCCTTGTTGCTTTAGTATAGTATTTATGACTTCTGGCCATCTCATATCAGCAGCAGAAAATGAACAGAACCATGTAGGTTTACCAAGTTGTCTAATCATTGCTAATACATCTTTGTGAGCTGATTGCCAATATGGTGGAGTTCCTCTTATTGGTTTTAAGAATTTGTAACCACTATCAGATTTCAAAATGTTTCTCAATTTGTCTTTATCATTCAGCATTGATGCAGTTACACTCTGTCCACTTTGTGTTTTTACACAACCTTTACGAAGAGCAATAGATACACATGACAAAACCTGTTCAATCTCGGACATATATTGAGCATAGAAAATATAGTCTGTATTTTGTGCAAATCTATTGTCTACATTCATTAATCTATTATGCAAATATCTACAAAGTGTTATTCTAATATTGCGTTTATCTTTAAATAACGGACTGCCATTTGGAAATAATGTAGGAAAGCATTTGGCTTCATTTCCTTCTTCCATCAGTACTCTAACTGGATTGTTGCCTTCACATGGTGCTACACAAAATATACCATCAAAATACTGATTTAGAATCTCGTGACCAATATCTGCTGGTTGCATGCAACTATCAAGCTGTATTCCACATAATCGTTCTTCATCAGTAATCTCTTCATTATCCTCATCTTCTTTTACATTTTCTGTCTCCTCATTTATACTCCTGTCTTCGTTTGACACTTCAGTTATAGGATTAACCCAATCATGTTCAATTACAATGTCTTTATACCATTTATTATTCTCCTTTAAATAATGCAAGGCTTCTTCAACATGTTGTTTATTCACATATTTATACTCATAATAACCTTTGTATGACAACTTACGTTTTAGCTTGATCTCGATTAGTTCATTTTCTCCACATCTTGGTAATGACTGTACAGATTTTTCAACATTTGCAGGTACACAAACACAGGGTCCCACTATTCCATTCTGACTACCTGTGGGAAGATTAACAATTTTCTTAAATGCTATATTTCTAGCTATTGGATGCTGCTCTTATGTATTAAGTCTTTGTGATACTTCAGGAATTTCTGTCAGTGATAAGTTATTAAGATTTGCCTCTTCAGGTATTCTATTCTTAATCAACTTCCTATGACAAGTATAGCAAATCCACAAACAGGATCTAATATCTGACATATTACATTTTTCTGCATTACATTCATCATTACATTGATGCAAGTATTTTTCTGTAATGTGTCCTGAAAGTTGGTATTTTTTCTTGTTACATTTGACAACTTGGTTTTTAAAGAGCAATTTGCAACAAGCAGCACAAATATAATCCGCACCATGCTTCATTTTGTCTTTGAAATCATTGATTACATTGAATGCTTTCTGTCTTTTTTCCTTCCTGGAAACTCTTTGTTGTGAAGTGTTAATGATTGTTTTCTGTTTATGTAGCTGACTTTCATGGTACTTTTTTCTAATGCCATTAATTACTTTCTGTTTATATAACACATTTCAATGATACTTCATTTTCATTGTATTAATCAGTTTGTTTGTATTGTGCATTTTGAAAATATTTCTTTTTCATACTTTCAATTAATGTGTTCTTGTACTTAGAATTGAGAAGACATTTCATTTTGATTCTAAAAATTTTGTTGAGCCTATAACTTGCATTACTATAATATCTTGACTTATCAGCAGCATCTTTTGCCCTTCTTGTAACTGATATTTTCTTTGTACTTAGTTTGTCTAGTATATTTGATCTTTTCTTAAGTCTTGTCATATGCCATTCTGTTTGCCTTTAATTTCGTTTCTCTAGAAATTACATTTTCTTGGTATTTGGCATCTGTTTCAAGCACATGTGCAACAGCCATAATCTCTACTTCAGTTGCCCAGACTCCAATACAAAACATTCTTTGCCTTTGAACATAATCTTCAACATTATTGAATTCTTCACGTAGATATGAATTGTACTGATTGCCATGTTTCAACAAATGATTGACAGTAGCTAGTCTCAATCTCATATGGCTACGTTCACTTCCAGACATTGCAAATGAAATAGCTCAAAAAAAACCAGTTTCCATCACCCTGGATATGTCTTAACTCATTTGGATGTCCCATTCTGTCACTTTCTTCAGATACTACAGTTTGTGAGTACACTCTATTAATTCCAACTGATTTGCACAAAGACTGCTTGTAATCATATGACAATGCATTGAACTTAAATACCACTTCCTCAGTTATTACTACCATTTCAATGTCATCACTATCTTCAGTGTTCACCTTATCATCTTTCAAGCCATCTGTAGTAGTTCCACAAAATTCATGATCAGAATCACCGACATTAATAATACATGCACTTTCTTTATTTGGAATTTCTCTTGAGGTTTTGTTACCAACATCATTGATTTCAGGTGGCCTTTGTTCCTGTTCAATATCTTCAGCACCAGCAATAAAGCAATTTTGTGTACCATCATCCTGACAGACAGTCACTCCTGTAATTTCAAATTGTTCATGGTTATTTAAGTTCATTGAATTAGCCAATTCAGTACAGTACCTGTGAACATCTTGCCATGTTGGTGCACATTTCATGATACTTCTTCCTTCACTTGTTAAATGGCCATTACAGCTTCTAGAATGGGAATCAAAGATATAGTACATGCTATTGTGAGAAATTACACAAAATGTGTTTCCATTGAAACATATGAAACAACCATTATAGTTCTGCAATGTTTGCTCAAGAGCTCTATCCAGCTGCATCATATTAAATTCTGAGAAATGACCATCATCTTCAAACAGACCAATCACTGATTCATGATAATTCATAGTAAAGCTCTTGTTGAATACAATTAACTGGATGGGCAATTCATTAATTAACAAACAATCGTTGTTCATTGTGGAACTGTTTGCTAAATGACCATATAATTCATTGCCAGTATTTAATATCAAATCCATGTCATTGCTACTCCATTGTCTCAGATCTTTAATACGATTGTACATCATTGCACACAAGCTGTTTGCAACACACTGTTTACCACTATTTACACCAAATTTTGAATTACCTTGATGGAAATTTCCTTGTAGAGCAAAAATGTTGGTCTTTTTCAATATCGCATCTTTCTTCATTTTCTTGTCTTTCAACTCTTCATGAGGAAACACTGACCTCTTTTCTAATCTGTGCAGTTTGGGGGAAGGTTGTTAAACACTGTTATCACATTCAAATTCTTTGCTCATTACACACCTAGTATGCTCTATTTTCTTAGCAGTGTCTTTTGCACTCTTTGTTGGTTGTTTTGTTGCTTTACTTCTCAAAAAGTATCCTCCCCTTTGTTTCTTAATTGGTAATTTATTCTTTGTCACATTATTTGTTTCAATGGAACAGTTAACATCGAATCTATGTGGCGCACAACTGTTACAGGAATTGCTGTCAATGTTGACAATCTGTTCATTCTCTTTGTGAGTAGACAAACTGAGATCACATAAGTACACATTATAATTTCATACATATTCACGTCTATTGGAATTCCAAAATCACAGAAAAGAGAATTACAATAGTTATTTTCCCTGCACTTGCAACATACCCATACACATGATTTATTTCTCAAGATGTAATTTCTCTCTGCAACTCCCATGCATTCAACATGATACCACTTACTACATTCACACTGTACCTTAGCTTCAAATGGTGCAATCATCTTATCACAAAGCCAACACTGGTTTTCATTAACACTTGTAATATCAGATTTAGGAGTCCTTTTTAGTGCACCATTTCTTCTGTTTTGCCTTGAACTTTCACATGTAGGTTTTCGTACTTCATTTTGAACCACAGGTTGTTCAGTTTCCACACACTGATTTTCATTGGCCTTTTTCCTATTAATCATTGTCTCTACATCTTTCATTTTCTTCACAACAAGATTAAGAGATCTCTTAGTATGAGAGAAAATGCCTTTCTGTGACTTGTCATGCAATCGTCTCTCTTCATTGCTCATACGGCATTCTACAACTTTGCCACCTTTCCTGATATTATGACACTTTCTGAATGCTTCTCTTCTTTGTTTCCTTCTGTAACTTCTGGATACTTTCTTTCTCCCACTTCTTTCAATAACCTCTTCTACACAGTCCAAAACCTTTCCACCTGTACAATGTTTAGACAAAAAAATTATACTTCTTGAGCCATTGTAAACTGTTAAGATTACTTACTCTTGAATGCCGGATGATTCTTTTTCTTCTCAATGTACACACTTTCTTTCTTTCTTGGTATTGCAATTTCTCCTTACATTCATGCTCATCTTTCTTTATCTGGTCTTTTCTTGGCTTCAAAACTTCTTCATAATAAAGTTTCATCATCTGTTCATTGTTAATGTTCTCCATCAGATTCACATTCAGTAATCTCTTGCACTCAACAGTTCTCATAACCTGGCTCTCCCCAGGTACCTGGCACATCCCAGGATTTGTGTTGTTCTTATAACCTGGCTCAACCCAGGTACCTGGCTCTCCCCAGGATTTGTGTTGTCTTTTTTGCAATACTATACACCTTGCTGCCATTACTGGAACTAGATCTGCAAAAGAAAAAGAAAAAAAAGAAAAAAAAAACAGCACTAACCAAAAAGATGATAAGTCTACTTATCATCTCTTCACTTTGTATAACCAAAACTAAACATAATCCGACCTTTTTGAATGATATATCTATATATATATATTTTTTAATTCCAAAGTGACCAATAATACATTTAGAAACTATAAGGATCCCCTGGTTGTGAGCCTCATGGGTCACACATTATGGGCCTCCGCAATGATATACGTTTTCAAAATGGTCATCGATAGTTCAACATTTTCAGGTCTTCAGCCAGCAATAACTGCAGCTTCCTTTGTCCTGCTCATCTAAACGTTCTCATTACACTGTTCATACAT
Organism: Plazaster borealis; assembly: GCA_021014325.1. Classification (NCBI taxonomy): domain Eukaryota; kingdom Metazoa; phylum Echinodermata; class Asteroidea; order Forcipulatida; family Labidiasteridae; genus Plazaster; species Plazaster borealis. The sequence continues at coordinate 12,928,538 of CM037461.1, forward strand.
TTACAATACATGAGTGCATCTTTTTTGCCCATTTACACAAAAAAAACTCTTCAAAAAATTGAAATTTCTTACTCAATAGTCTTGGATGTCAAAGCACACTTAGCGCTTGAACCCAAATGGTCAGACCATTAACCATTCTATGAAAGGGGTGTTACCACGTTGTCTTTATTTGTGCATTTTGCATGGTGGTGTGCACTGTATGTATGTATTTGTATGCCTGTGCACCGCAATGAAATGAGGAAAAGTATTTTGTAATAGGCCCAAAATGTGTGAACCCCAACTAAAGGCTCGTTAATACAGGAACATGGAGAAGTAGCCAATATAAAATTTTCCGTATTTCAAAGTTTACAAGACACATTTAAAGGTATCGTACACGTTTGGTAATGACTCAAAACAAATATTAGCATAAAACTTACTTGGTAACAAGCAACGGAAAGCTGTTGATGGTATAAAACATTTTAGGAAATGACTCCCTCTGAAGTATCGTAGTTTTTGAGAAAAAGGTAATTTCTCACTAAAAATAATAAAAACTTCTTGCAAGAAGTTTTTATTCCTATCTGAAAGCACACAAATTTGTACAACAAGGGTGTTTTTTCTTTCATCATTTTCTTGCAACTTCGATGACAAATTGAGCACAAATTTTCAGGTTCGTGTTGTGAGAGCGGTATCGTGTTGTGAAAGCGATTCTGTGGATGATAGCGCCCTCTCGTGGGGAAAATTGTGAGAAATCAACAGGAGAAGGTCTTTCACCAAGACTAGCAATGGGTGCGCAAGCCGGATCTAGATCGATCGTCGTTGTCACACATAGGCCGTATCCGATCGAATTGGCGCCTACAGCTACGGCTACTACTTTTGCTAAGGGTGTTGCTAAGGACATCCTTTACTTCAATGATACTTCAATGCAAGATCCATGACGCAGAAATCTAGCCGCTAGCTGTAGCCGCCAATTCGGACACGGCCTAATGCAGACCCTGGGCCCAATTTCATGACTCTGCTGTGGAATTCTGTACTTACGTATCATAGAATTGTGTGCTACAACGGCTCTGTAAGCGCAGAATTCCGCGGTAAGCAGAGCCATGAAATTGGGCCCCGCTAGACAGGTCCCTCGTCTTAATCCATACACAACAACCTTCTAACAAGACGGGACGTCAGGACCCACTTTCATCGAGCTGAGTGATAGAGCAATTTTGGTTTACCAGAATAAGGTTTACCACCAATAATATTAAAAACAAAGTAGAATCACCTGTGAACTATGTATCCTCCGCTGCAAAAAAACCCCACACAAAGCACTATCTGAGCGCGATTCCCGATACTCAACTCATTGCCGCTGTCCGATCAACAATGTAAATAATAACATTTAAAGCGAACAAACTAATCAACAAATTATATTATCAATCGACGCAAAACACATTCATTTGAAATGTTGTCCAAAAAAACACGAATTGGGCCTACTAAAAAAGTCAGGATGATTTGAAATTCCAGATCAAAATTGTTTGTGCTCCTTTTTCGAACGTGCACACAAAAACATTGACTTTCCCGCTATTTAGGCCCTTTTCGAAACGCAGGTGGTGCCCACGTAAAAATGTATTACATTTTCTCTGATTGTAAAAAAATGTAATACAATTTCATGTGCGCACCTGCAGCGCAGACTTTACTATGTGGGAAATGAATCGTAGCGTACACGCGATTTTACACACAAAATGCTGATAAATTCTGCTAAAACGGCGATAAATATTCTAAAAAGCTGGGGCTTTTCTTTAATAAAAATTCAATATTTTGTTCTTTTGTTGTCCTTCTATGGTTGCCTTGCCAGTTAATTTAAATACTTTACATAAGTAGGGTTTGAGGCGTCTGTCTCCTGAAAAGATCAAAAACATTACCGATGCCAGCAGGGGGTTAGGCCTATGTGATAAGTAACTATTATTTTGCTGGTGGCAAGACAGACGTATGCCACTGGCACCAGTCTTTTTTTTTCCCCCCCATTCTGTGCATTTTAACATGTGTTATGCGCTTATGATCATTTTTATGTGAGGGGCGCAATATCAATTTTAATTATTAGCTGTTCCGACTTAGTAGTCGGAACAGCTATTGTTTTCGTCGAGATTTTTATTATTTTTATTATTATTATTATTATTCTTTCTATCTGCCTAAATCCCCATAGCATTTGTACACAATTTTGTTTAATTCCTAAAAAAAACTTAGTGAATATGAAAGACTTAAATCTTATATCATATTAAAGCTTAGGCCATGAAGTTGTTGTAAAATCTAATTAGCTTAAATTAATTAATTAGTTTACTTAGTTATAATGACATGAATATTTAATTAGCCAATCTTATTACCGCCATATCTGAAAAAATATATCCCCGATCGTCAAAATTTTTTCAGTTTTAGACTTCTGGGATAATGTAGATGAGTTTGCCGGCCTAAAATGCAGAACGACGTCATCATGACGTCATTTATTGGGCGTTTTCACCCGTGTACAAACACATGGGGATTGTGAAAACAAATCCGACTTCTAGAACCATAATTTTTCAATTAAGCTCAAATTTAACGTCCTAGAGTACACAAATGTTTCTTAAAACAAGAAAGATTTTATTGACGGTCAGTTTAAAAGCATCAAAACTTATTAAAACATAGTCAGTCGAGAAAAAACCCAAATTCTCAGGCAAATTTAACGCCATGGGTACTACTGCCTAGAATTTGATTTGTGTTTATATACGAAAAGTGTCAATTTCTAAACTTTTTAAACGATTGAGGGCGCTGTACGAGTTTAACGGTGCAGTTTTTTGCTTTTTGCAACTCGCGATCAAGTCCTAAACCCTTTATGACCCGTGTTGTTGCGTTTTTTGTAGAATTATTCATAGAGTCATCATTCCTGTCGCCGACTGACACAAGTCTACGTTCAGTCCCAGAATAGGAATCGAAAAGAATCCTTGCTCTCAGCGCAGCGTCTTGTGACCATTCAAATCAGATCGTTATTCGGGTTTCAGTGCAGCGTGGACGTGAAAAATAGACCGCCGTGTTCTGAGACGATGTGCCGGCGTGGCAGACTTGTCTGCGCTTGGGTCCCGTTCGCTGGAAAACGATATGTTTTAGGTTTCTTCTTTAAAGGCATTACTTCAGGAAACCGCCGTGTAGCAAAAAGAAAAACCTACTGGTGGTTGCAATAAAGCAATAAAAAGAACGGTCAGCGTTGGTTTTGGGACTTTGTTGCAGGTGTAGCAGACTTGTTTGCGTTGGGGACCCATTCGCCTGCAACCACATGTTTTGGGGTTCTTATGCGAACGCATTATTGAAGAAATCACCGTGTAGCAAACAAAAAACCTGGGTTGAGTTGCAATATGGCAAGAATAATACCTAATTGGGGAGAGTTGTGGAACAGAGACATTACCTTGTCCATGGCTAAATAGGGTCAGTGTTATATTTGGGGGTCAAGAGCTAAAATTAACAATAAACTCATACCCCATAATATTTACTACTTTAGCCCAACAAGAACTACTCATTATTACAAAGACACAAAAATAATGTTTAGTATCTTTAATATCGAAAACAGCATACAAGGTTAACATTTTCTTAAACAACCAATGTTTACATTTCAAATTTGTTTACATTTCAAACTGTTTAAGCTAAATACATCAGAAATGATGTGCCATAGGAATGTTACTATTCAAAGCATTGTTTGTTTTGTTGTTTTCCTAGGGACTTTAACATACTAATAAAACACTTATTATACTTCTGTAGTGTTCTTTTTGCATGCATTGCAGTCGAGCCTCTGCCAATCAACACATTTTTAACTACAAACATAAGGAGAATGAAAACAGACTTTGAAAGAGATACTTTCCATCATGAGTTGGAGCTTTAGTCATCTCGCACTGACTATGACAATCTTCCGTTTATTTGTGCCACGTCATAAAAATTGCATACAAGCTCGTAGATTACAAAACAATGCATTTCATATGGTATGTTCCACTCCATGGTTCCACATACTTCACATGTCGTCATATGCCCTCCTCATTAGTAAAGGATTTTCATTGGCTACCAGTTACAGAACAGGTTAATTTTATACTGCTCCTTTTGTTTATAAATACTTGAACAAAACTACTGCTACATGTACATATCTTTCTATTTTACTGTAATGTTACACTCCTCAATATTTACTTTGGTCAACATCAGGCATCTTGAACTTGAATTAACTGTGGATAAGGTACGATAAATACAGTGTACAATACATGTACATGTATACATGTATATTAATTCTGCCATGAGAACTTACTTCCTGGGCCCAATTTCATAAAGCTATTTAGCAGAAAATTCTGCTTAGCAAATTTCTTTTGGTAAGCAAGAAATTACTGGGGTACCAGTCACAGCAATGGTAACTGTATGGTATTTTCGCTGGTAACCTATTTTTCTTAAGCAAGAGTTTTCTGGGCTAAGTAAGTTTTTGTGCTTACATGCCTTATGAAATTGGGCCCTTGTCCTAATTCCAAGAGTTGCTAGGCAGAAAATAATTACTGAACTACAATTTTAGTTGCTCTTAATAATAATAATAATAATGGCTTCTTATATAACGCACATATCCGTCACTCAGTGACGCTCAAGGCGCTTCAACATTCAGTATTTTCCTGCAAGGTATTGTTGAGCTACGTTTCTGAAGTATGAGACCAACTCCTTTACATAGCACCATGTAATGGTTTACAGGGTGCTGTGGCACAATATGCTGCCGATCAAACCAGGAACACCGGGGCGAACTCCTTCTCTTTACGATAAGTGCACTGGGTTCTTTTACGTGCATTACACAACACACGGGACCAACGGCTTTACGTCCCATCCGAAGGACGAAGCATGTGGTTAAGTGTCTTGCTTAAGGACACAAGTGTCACGACTGGGATTCAAACCCACACTCTGCTGATCAGAAACACCAGAGCTTGAGTTCGGTGTTCTTATCCGCTCGGCCACGACACGCCACAAAAGAGCAGTGAACCAGTTAAAAGCATACTTTATTTTCTGAGCTTAAAAAGAACGTCAGTGAAGCTGCGATATAAAAAGTATACACACATACATTTAATTTTCTAATAATTATGTTTGTTCCGTGTGACTTCATATGCAACAGGATTCTTGCCAAACAATATTAAGGAAATTACCAATAAAGTTTATCAGTAATGAATAGGATAAGTACGAATAACACAGTATACGTTCTCTATTACAGGCATGACATTTGGTCGTTGGAAAAAATTTGGACGATTTCATTGACTAAAAGGGCTGACCTAAATGTACGTTTGGTGTTTACTTTTTATTATTATTTCTGGTTTATTAAAACAATGCATTTGTAGCCCAGGGGCTAAATTGCTACAAAGTTCACAATTACAAATTTAAAAACATTGCAATGTACATCAAATTACATATTTAAAAAAAAGCAACGGGTTTACACAAAATACATTCAAAAAACAAAAACAAAGCACACACTTAAAAAAGAGAAAATTATACTTGGTTCAAAATACTGATAAAGTAAGGTATCGGACTATTTTTGTATCTGTTTGTTTTGCACTTAATTTCGGAAAGATTGTTAGTGTTTCTTAATTGATATTGCATACTAGAACCTCTTGGCTGGGGTAACCACTGACGGAACACATCGGAATCTTTTAGCTTTGTTGCAAAGCTGATGCAAAGATTTTTTCTACGGTCATGGAGAGACACTAAATTGCAATTAATAAGAGCATGGTCGTAATTGACATAACCCAAACCCAAAATAATCTTAAGAGCTCGCTTTTGAATAATCTCCAATTTGTTGACATGAGCTCTAGTTAGCCCTGCATTCCATACTGGGACTGCATACTCTGTCAAAGGTCTTACGTAACCCTTATAAATTGTTAATAAATCTGGAATGGATAAGTGAAACTTTTTCAATAGTTTGAGCATGTATATCTTACTGCTAGCTTTACGATAAATCTGATCAACATGTTTATCCCATTTGAGGTCAGAATTGATTAAGATGCCAAGAATCTTAACACAATCGACAGTGTGGAGATCAGTGGATGAAATTTGTAGAGGAGGAAACTGAGGGATATTCTTCATAAAGCATACAGTCATTGTAGCACACTTATCTGGATTGATTTTCATATTATTTTGAATAGTCCATTCACTGAACTCATTCAAAACAGATTGCATATTGTGAAAATCTTTACTTACAGTGTTCTCCACAATAGTCAAATCGTCAACATATTTCAAACTAAGCAATCGACTATTAGTGACATTTTCAGAATGAACTGCACTATTAATTTTAGCAAGAAAACCCAACGGCCCGAACTTAGTCCCTTGTGGGAGACCACCCTTAAGGACATTATAATTGGACAGAATTTGTTTATATTTGACACACTGAGATCTGTTGGTTAAAAAGTTACAAACCCAGGGGACAATTGATTGGCGTGCACCCAGGTGAAGCAAATCACGAATAACAATATTATGATCAACTAGATCAAAAGCCTTAGTAAAATCTGTAACAACCAAGGAACTGTGACTCTTCGTAAGCTCAGCATGAGCGTTTAAATTATCAACAAGTTTAACTAGATAATGGGAAGTAGATACTCCTTTTCTGTTACCATACTGATTAGGATCCAAGTTATCTTGGATATCTGAAATGATCCACTGGACAACGAAATGTTCAGCTAATTTGGCAAAATGATCAGTTAAAGAAATAGGACGAAGTTTGTTCCAAGTTGGGGAGAACTTTTGGGCAGAGGAATAACAACGGCTTGTTTCCACTGATTAGGAACCACACCTTCCTGGTACGATGAATTAAGAATGTGTGAAAGAGGTTTACTCAATTCATATGCAAATTCACGAATAATCGGGGCTGGAATTCCATCCGGACCTCCAGCCTTCCTACAACTGATCTTTTTTAGTTGAAATATACCTCCCATTCTTGAACGGTTGGACAAAGCTCAGGAGAAGGGAGATAAGCTGGAAGCGATGATAAATCCAAAGGACATAAATTATTACCAATCGAGGTGAAATGATTATTGATGCTATTCGCAATATCCATATCATTACTACAATTCGTTCCAGGTGGTGGGTTAATTGTAGGGTTTGGAGTAGTGCCTGAAGTCATCAGTTTTATGGTACGATACCACCCAGCCGGATTTTTGGTTTTTAGATTTTGGACATGATTATGATAAAAATCTTTTTAGCAGAGGCAACTTTACGAATGATCTTATTCCTAACAGATTTCCATCTAACATTGCCTTCAGAAAATAAATTCTGCCTACTCTTAATTAATGATTTGATTTCTGATGTCATCCAGGGTTTATCATGAATGTGTAATTTTATAGACTTAGTGGGAAAATATTCACTGATAGCTTTATTCAGAATGTCATAAAATACACTACATTTATTTTGAGTGCCTGATGCATCATAAATATCTGACCAATCAAATTGCGTAATCCATTGACCAAACTCACGAACAGAAGACAGCTTCATTGGTCTAGTAGTTTTGGTACATGTCTGATTATTTAGAATAAGATTGACTTTTGGACGCCACAGAACAGTGTTATGGTCGCTATGTGCAAGGGGAGCCATGACAACAGGAGGTTGATATTGTAAGGAGATATTAGTAATGATCTTGTCCAAGATCGCAGAACCTCTAGTAGGACAGTCAACTACCTGAACAAATTGGCCTATGGTAAGTTGACTTAAGTCTAGGCGATTCATATCACCAGCAATTACGACACCAGCATCCGGAAAGCTAGTAGTAATTTTGTCAATTGTTTCTAAAAGATGACAAATTAACATATCTGCATTGGTATCGTTGGGCGGGAATAAACAGCACAATAATATAAACTGGTAATTGACCGTGGTAACAGTGAAGGTCTCATTTTGACCCAGACTACCTCTAGTTGTTGCGGAATAAAAGTATCATATGTTACAGCATGAAGTAAATTATTGACATATAATGCTACCCCACCACCACAGCGGTTAATCCTTTCTTTTGAAAAAAGGGAAAAACCTTCAATGTTAATCTGTTCGATAGGTGTGTCATGCCTAAACCACGTTTCCGACAAACAAGCAATTTCTATCTGATGATCATATAGAAATGACCTAAATTCATCAATCTTGTTGATTAAAGAGCGAGGATTACATAACATCAAGTTAGGCAGACACATTCTCCGTGTTCTCGGTGTTGATGATTGAACCCTGGGAATGTTAACAAGGTTTAACAAGTTGACAGTATTCACTCTCATGTTGGTAGTATAGGGACCAGGATTAACTTCTTGAACTTTTCCAGCTTGGTGGATATTTCTATTGGAGATATGAACTGGGATGGAGCAGATGAGGCGTTGTTTCCTACCACCTCGTTTTCCCCTGTATCTACGAATTAAGCTATTGATCTTGAGCTGGTGTAGTATATCAGACCTGGGACGTCCAACGGAGCCTCGCAGATTGAGAATGAGCTCTCGAGAATACACTCTTCTTTCCATAGCAGAAATTGTAGGGATTTGGTGTTGACTATCACTATTGGCGGGTGATTTGAAATTAGCCTCACATAATACATGACCGTGGGGGCTAGGAGTTCCATTCATGCCTGGACCAGGATTAGATGAAATATCCATGTAAACAGTTATGTCTTTAGGTGGGTCGTGGCCAGGCACGCCAAGACTGGTGTAACCGTGTTTCACCATCTCATCAGTGGTAAGCTGGAATGCTTGAAGCCTTTAGAGCACAGGTGTATCACAACTGGGCGGATGCTCGGGACATCAAACATAGTCAATTGGAATGTTGTGTATCCCCTATGGTGGTGGTTCAGTGGTGTGATTAAACCCTCCATATCCATTGATTTAAAAGGATGGCAAAAGAACAGAAGCCCTAAGCACATCAAAACTCGGGGTATAAATATCTTGCTTGCTGGAACACTGGTGACGGCCATGTTTGTACACTGTTTGTATACTATATACAGTTAAAAAAGTTCACAGTACTCACACACATCAAACTTCAGTCAAAAACGTAGTTTCCAACATTGAAAATACAAAATGATCACCAAGCATGTCACAAAGATCACTGGGTACAATGTACAGCAAAAGACGAACTTGGATGGCACGAAGAAAACGGTTAAAAACACGGATTAAAACGGGAAACTGAGAGAGGAATTTAAAATGCAGGCAGCTAGACGAACAGCAACCCTTTAATACACTGTTCAGGCTAATTAATCACAATTTTCTATTTTTTCCAAGGGTAACAAATTGGAAAACAGAATAAAGTAGGAAGAATATCGTGCCTGCTATTACCAAAACCATACCAGACTTAAATTAAACTAATATCTCATCAGTGTATCAAAGATGTATATTGTACTCATTTTGCGATCATTTTACTACAGCGACTCCAAGCACAAACATTATTTTGCTGAGACACACAGAGTTTGTGAATGTTTTGTGCATGTACTCCAGAGGTTACGAATATATCAAAATTATTTAATTTCAAATGTGTACAGGGCAGTGATGCATGAGGAGAATGTACCAAAGACAAACAAGTCCTGTATTTGTTTTAAGAAATAATAATTGTACAAAGTAATTTACTGAATGTGAAATATCCAAATTCTTTCTGTAACTTCATATGTTATACCATAGTTATACATTTGATTGACACAAGACAAATAACATGTCATGTAATGAAACCAATGTCCTCAGGGTGATGTGCCCTACAGTATATCAATCTCTGTCAACTGTTCTTAAAAGGGCTATTGTTAACTGGTATTCCTCTGTACTTTCTCATGATATTAATGTTTTATATAAAAAATGTTACTTGAACTTGAACTTCAATGATGCTTCAGTAACTTGGGTGCCAATGTCATTATACCTTCAGTTTAACTGTACTTTGAAAATTCCTAAACCTGACACCATAGTATAACAATAAAATGTTTGTGGCGTGAATAACAAAGGGAGATGGTGGGGTCTTTCACATGATGTTGTCCTACAAATGAGGGAGTTGACGTCGTCTGGAGATGACATGGTCTTTCACATGATGTGGTCCTACACCTGAGGGAGATGACGTGGTCCTTCACCTGCACCGGTATGACTGATGATTATGTTGTGGAATCTCATCTATGTGCAGCTGTTGCATAGCTCACTGTTGTAAACATCATTACTGTAAATCTAAGTGTAATGAAATAAATAAAATTGTACCAGATAATAAAATACAATGTATCTTGTCAAGGAATTTTACAGTACTGATCAATTTGCACAATCTCAAATAATCAATAAATATTGAAAACCTTATACATACCCTATAATGCTAAAAAAAAACTGTCATTCAACAATGCTCAATGTTACCATATCGCTTTTAAATATAAATTACACTGTGAGTTAAAGCTGTTATACTATGTATGACAAGTTGAAAACATTTCTAATGAGTACTACCAAGTTAGATTAGATAACACTTGTACACCACCGACACATGCAGAAAATTGTGCATACATGTACTTGCACTTGTACATGTATGGCTATCCAGACATCTTGGAAAAAACACTTACCAACAATTTGATGTTTGCAACATGTACAACTGTCACAGTACAAGCAAATGTTCACCATGGTGACACTCCAATTATGATGTTCAGTTCTACACTCAGCATTATTACTCTATCATGTCTACAATCAAATTATAATAATGAAAGTTAAAGTTAGCATTTCGTCCATAACACAAATACATAATTTCAACGCCATAATCTCATAGAGCTCTGTACATCAACTGATAGTGTTTCAGTCTGTGCTTTGATTTTATGTGATATCACATTGTGCAAATTGATTGAACAATTCATTGAATCTAATTGTCATGAGGGAATGATTCTGAAGGACTGGGACCGGTAGGCCCAAACTGCAACTGCTTATTACAAGATCAAGCATTCTAATCAAGTCCAAACAATTTGGTCTGATGTGATATAGGACAAGAGGATAATGGAGGGATTAGGTCACACACTAGCAAAACTCCTAAGTCAATAGGGGTTAGGTAATGTATAAAAAAACAATGATTCAAGTAATTGTTCTGTCAATGAAAATCTAAATACAAAAATCAAATTTCGCAATAACTTTTACTGGAATAAATAATATTAGGTTCAACTTGTTTCTGTTTTCTTTCGGAAACTAACTATTTAATCTAAATTTTATAATATCTCAAAGTCATATGCTTCAACAGTGGAAATAGTTTTGTGCTTCATTCAGAGCAACAATACACACATTTACCAATGTTTTCAAATGAAAAGCACACAATTAGAAAATGTGTTCGAAAAGTTGCAAAATGTTGCAGCACTGGTATGTGCTACAACTCTTCACTTTTCCTTCAGAAATGTCACTTACATTTAAAGAAGACTATGGTATTACCATACTCAAGCACAGAAGTCATGAGACTCAAACTTCACTTCAATAGGCTAAAACAGTCGTTGATGGATACTCCTAGCTCAGTAGAGCCACGATGGCATCCCACTTCCATGTTATCACACTGCTTCAACACACTAGACTCAATAAGTAGATCCCAGGTGAGCAGGGTTATGATGTCATCCCACTTCAGCACACTAGACTCAGTAAGTGGAGTAGTCTCCCAGGTGAGCAGGGTTATGTCACCCCACTTCAGCACACTAGACTCAGTAACTGGAGTAGTCTCCCAGGTGAGCAGGGTTATGATGACACCCCACTTCAGCACACTAGACTCAGTAAGTGGAGTAGTCTCCCAGGTGAGCAGGGTTATGATGACACCCCACTTCAGCACACTACACTCAGCACTAGAGTCAGTAAGTGAAGTAGACTCCCAGGTGAGCAGGGTTATGATGTCATCCCACTTCAGCACACTACACTCAGTAAGTGGAGTAGTCTCCCAGGTGAGCAGGGTTATGATGACACCCCACTTCAGCACACTTCACTCAGTAAGTGGAGTAGTCTCCCAGGTGAGCAGGGTTATGATGACACCCCACTTCAGCACACTAGACTCAGTAAGTGGAGTAGTCTCCCAGGTGAGCAGGGTTATGATGACACCCCACTTCAGCACACTACACTCAGTAAGTGGAGTAGTCTCCCAGGTGAGCAGGGTTATGATGACACCCCACTTCAGCACACTACACTCAGTAAGTGGAGTAGTCTCCCAGGTGAGCAGGGTTATGATGACACCCCACTTCAGCACACTACACTCAGCACTAGAGTCAGTAAGTGAAGTAGACTCCCAGGTGAGCAGGGTTATGATGTCATCCCACTTCAGCACACTAGACTCAGTAAGTGGAGTAGACTCCCAGGTGAGCAGGGTAATGATGTCACCCCACTTCAGCACACTAGACTCAGTAAGTGAAGTAGTCTCCCAGGTGAGCAGGGTTATGATGTCACCCCACTTCAGCACACTAGACTCAGTAAGTGGCTAGTCTCCCAGGTGAGCAGGGTTATGATGACACCCCACTTCAGCACACTACACTCAGCACTAGAGTCAGTAAGTGAAGTAGACTCCCAGGTGAGCAGGGTTATGATGTCATCCCACTTCAGCACACTACACTCAGTAAGTGGAGTATAGTCTCCCAGGTGAGCAGGGTTATGATGACACCCCACTTTAGCACACTAGACTCAGTAAGTGGAGTAGTCTCCCAGGTGAGCAGGGTTATGATGTCACCCCACTTCAGCACACTACACTCAGTAAGTGGAGTAGTCTCCCAGGTGAGCAGGGTTATGATGTCACCCCACTTCAGCACACTACACTCAGCACTAGAGTCAGTAAGTGAAGTAGACTCCCAGGTGAGCAGGGTTATGATGTCATCCCACTTCAGCACACTAGACTCAGTAAGTGGAGTAGACTCCCAGGTGAGCAGGGTTATGATGACACCCCACTTCAGCACACTACACTCAGCACTAGAGTCAGTAAGTGAAGTAGTCTCCCAGGTGAGCAGGGTTATGATGTCATCCCACTTCAGCACACTAGACTCAGTAAGTGAAGTAGTCTCCCAGGTGAGCAGGGTTATGATGACACCCCACTTCAGCACACTAGACTCAGTAAGTGGAGTAGTCTCCCAGGTGAGCAGGGTCATGATGTCATCCCACTTTAGCACACTAGACTCAGTAAGTGAAGTAGACTCCCAGGTGAGCAGGGTCATGATGTCATCCCACTTCAGCACACTAGACTCAGTAAGTGAAGTAGACTCCCAGGTGAGCAGGGTCATGATGTCATCCCACTTCAGCACACTAGACTCAGTAAGTGAAGTACTCTCTCAGGTGAGCAGGGTCATGATGTCATCCCACTTCAGCACACTAGACTCAGTAAGTGAAGTACTCTCTCAGGTGAGCAGGGTTATGATGACACCCCACTTCAGCACACTACACTCAGTAAGTGGAGTAGTCTCCCAGGTGAGCAGGGTCATGATGTCATCCCACTTTAGCACACTAGACTCAGTAAGTGAAGTACTCTCTCAGGTGAGCAGGGTTATGATGACACCCCACTTCAGCACACTACACTCAGTAAGTGAAGTAGTCTCCCAGGTGAGCAGGGTCATGATGTCATCCCACTTTAGCACACTACACTCAGTAAGTGGAGTAGTCTCCCAGGTGAGCAGGGTTATGATGTCATCCCACTTCAGCACACTAGACTCAGTAAGTGGTAGTCTCCGAGGTGAGCGGGGTTATGATGACACCCCACTTCAGCACACTAGACTCAGTAAATGGTAGTCTCCCAGGTGGAGCGGGGTTATGATGACACCCCACTTCAGCACACTAGACTCAGTAAGTGAAGTAGTCTCCCAGGTGAGCAGGGTTATGATGACACCCCACTTCAGCACACTAGACTCAGTAAGTGGTAGTCTCCCAGGTGAGCAGGGTCATGATGTCATCCCACTTCAGCACACTAGACTCAGTAAGTAGAGTAGTCTCCCAGGTGAGCAGGGTTATGATGTCATCCCACTTTAGCACACTAGACTCAGTAAGTGGAGTAGTCTCCCAGGTGAGCAGGGTTATGATGTCATCCCACTTCAGCACACTAGACTGAGTAAGTGGTAGTCGCCCAGGTGAGCGGGGTTATGATGACACCCCACTTCAGCACACTAGACTCAGTAAGTGGAGTAGTCTCCCGAGTTAGCATGATCAGTATAACAATTTAGTGATGATTTAGTGATGATTGCTCAAGTGTGTGGGTATTCACTAAGATCGTTACTAAGCATATTCATTGAAGTTTAACCTTAACCAAGTTTGATCAATACTTACGGGCTTTGTGTCTTGCTTGAGCAGAAATACCATCTGTTATGAATATTCATTATGGAGCACATCTTCTGCATATTGGTCTTGTATTATGACACTCTATCATCTGTTCATCAATCAAAAATAATAAATAAAATCATTAATTTCATTCAATTTCCTTAAGGCTTGTCAAACTTGTATTTCTATCTTTTCTTTGTTGTTATCAAATTCTGGATTCCTGTTCTGCTTTTAATGGACAATTTTACAACAAAAAAAGTAAATTCACATACTAACTGACCCTTTAGCTTGATATCTTCGATGACTCATATTGATGATTTCTTATTGATGATATATTTTTGTAGATTTGTTTGTCAGTAAAGCTAATGTAGACTGTTTAATGATAATTTCTCCTTGCTTTGTTATTAACTTCTCGTTTTTTAATAACATTACCAATATGGAACAACAAATGCTTTCACCTGTTTGGTGATGTACAGTGAGTTTTTAATCTTTCGATTTTAGCATGGTTTATATATTTGTAGTGTACTTCTTACTGGAATTTGTATTGTTATGCACCCTCGAACAGGCTCGTCCTGGAGAGAGCGCAATATAAATTCAATAAATTATTACTATTACTTATTTTTTCACTTTAATTACTTTCAATTTACACTGTATAACTTTCGAGTACGTTTCATTTAACTTATTCATCGCATTCCTTGAATCTTTCTTTCAATAAGCTACCTTATGCCTTACACTGAACATTTACACTCACAGCCTCATGATAACTGTATAAGTAGGAATGACATCACACTGAACTGAATCTATCCCTCTGACATACACATGATCAATTAATGTTCCCTTCTCAGTAGTGGCATTTACAACACATTGCTTATAACCATGCTCACTCATCATATTCACAATACTTGAAGAATGTGTACTCTTCTCATTCAGGATATTTTCATTGAAGTCTCCCATTATTATACATCTGTTGGATACTTTGTGGATTTCATTCACAAGCACTTTCATATTAAATATGAAGTCTCGAAGCACATAAGAAACTGGTCGATAGATAACAACAACTGTTAATGACACATTGGAAATTATCTGAAATGCAATATACTCAATATTGTGCACTGGCATGGTGAGTCTACTCGTTGCTTTGTTTATTCTACTGTATACTGCTACACCTCCATGACACTGTTGCTGTAATGTTTCAGTCAGCTGACTGGAGTTATCATAAGAAAGACATCTTGGCTGATGGTAGCTTTTGAAGTTATCTAACTGTAAGTCATACTGCTGTTGATCTTCACTCCACGTTTCTGTCAAACAAATGACATCTGATTTCATCATTTTACTGTTACATTTCAAGTCCATATAATGTGCATTCAACCCCTGGACATTATGCATCATGATGCTAATGGTTGCAGGTGTGTTCGTACTGTCCATACCCTGTTTATTAATAAATGGTGGCATACTACTCAAACAATCAGCAACAGCTTCATTACAATATATGAATTTCTCATGAAAACCTTGAATAACAAGACCATTCAGTGATGTGACACGACTGAGACTCACATAAGCCTGTCCTGCTGCAAATGTTTTATCAAGACACACTACAGCTTTATCTGTTGTCATTCCTTGTACCTTGTGAGCTGTGCATGCCCAACATAACTTCAACGGAAACTGATGGCGCACCCATTTCTTACCAATGCTTTCTTCCTGAATCTCAATGGGTACACTATTGCCGTCATTTGAAGATGATGCAAATTTCTTCCTCAACTTCATTCCAACCTTGTCATTATCAAACTTAACATTGATACATTTTACTTCATCCAACTTATTCTGTGACATTACTAATTGTGATACAGTACCAAATACTCCATTAACAAGGCCATCAGATACATCAATGTTTTTAATCAGCATAACTCTAGCACCAACACCAAGTAACACTGACTGTGGCAAGCTTCCAGACTTCTTCTGATGTTTTCCTCGTTTAACTTTCTTAGCATTGTGCGAGTCTGTCTCATAATCCTTTGCCTCAATAAGCACACAATCTGAACACCTTGAATGCAGAATCTTCATAATTTGTTCATCCACTTGTTTATTACATGGGAATATATGGAGAGCCTCATTCCATTCTTCACCTGTCTGACGTCCTTTTAAAATTGTTACATCATCTTCCTGTAAGGCTTTATCTTTCTTTCTCACTCTTAGTCTGTTAAGTATCTCTGCAAACTTTCCATCTTCCTTTTGCCTCATTATTTTACTAAGTTCAACTAACTTGAAATTGTCAATCCACAGATCACATGTTACAGTATTGTGGTACAAAGCTTTCGCTTTCACTGGAGGTAACTGATAAAAATCTCCAACAGCTAAAATACTGACATTGCCAAAAGGGTTATGATTCTTAGATTGCTTAATCTGTCTTAACCGTCCGTGGATGTAATACAGTAATTTCTGACCAACCATTGAAACTTCATCTATAACCAATATCTGCAACTGACTGAGCTTACTACGAAGTGTACTGATCTTCTCTTCACCAAGTGGTTGATATGGTAGTCTCACATCTATTGGTATACTTAGGCCATTGTGAATTGTGGTACCGTTTATATTAAATGCGGCCACACCTGTTGGGGCAGTCAGCATAACAGACACATCATCAGGGTTTGTCATCATTGATCCGAGTATTCTTGTTGCTTCATAATCAATACACTTTACTAGCAGAGACTTTCCAGTCCCTGCACCACCAGTAACAAAAACTTGAAATGCGTCAGGGTTTTTACCATTAGCCTTGTCTATGCACCATTGTCTAATATTGTAAAATACCTGTTTCTGTTGGGCATTTAATGACCTCATCATATTTAATGCATCTGACTTTGCTACTCTGGATGAGTGAGCTTCAATATCACAGACTTTCTCTTCTTTCTTATCAGGTTTCAAGTCTGGAATACTCAATTCATCTTCACCTTCATCTATGATAGGCTGCATTTGCTCTTCACATTCATCTCTTTCCTGTTCAGTTTCTGGACTGATTAATGCCCAAGCATCTTCCTGTACACCAAAGTTCTCAAGGTGTAGTTCTGCATTCTCTAGTGAGTCAAGATCAACTTCAAATCTGCAGCGGTTATTATCCACAATAGTTTTTACAGATTGCAATCTTCCAAGTACATTGACAAAGCCAGTCATATAGAAGTCAGAATATGTTTCAAATTTTGGTGGTCTCAAATGTGCATCGACACGGTATGGGAGAAATAGCTGCAGAATACTTTGGTAGTATTTCTCAGGACATTTGGTGACTGAAAATCTTGGATATCTTATAACAGCTGGATCAGTTCTGGAGCGTTTCATTACATGTCCCAAGTCATTCTTCAATGCATACACTAGTGATTGTCTCTTATCACTAGATACTTTATAATTGTTGTACAGTACTCTGTACTCTGAAGAAAAGGTAGCTAGACACATTGATTCAAACGTATCAATATCTGGTCTTGCTTTATAACGATCAATTTTGCTAATCATCCACACACTGTCTTCATTCCTGTCATCATCATCATCATCATTTTCATCATCATCACCACCATTGTGTGACTTGTTCTGAATAACACTCAAGGGCAAGCTCATTCGGACTGGGTTTTCTCCTAATGGTATAAACTCAACCTTTCTAGAACACTCTTGAAGTCTCAATGTACAACAACGATAGACTGCTTCTTGAGCTGACACTTCACGATTTTGCAGATAAACACTCCCAATCTGTTTCATACTCTGTTTGGCGTCTTGATTGCCTTCTTCAGCCTCACTCTGTGCATGTTTCAGTAATTTTCCCATCTCATGTTCTGCTTTGCTCATGTAACTGACAACATAACATACACATGCATATACATCAGTGATGTACTGAATGTCCATATTGGCATTCCAGCATCTTAACAAATCAGGATTGTAGTGATTAACCCACGCATCTTGAGGCTCTCTTTTCAACACAATATTCACTTTTTTAGTAAGCACGTCATTTGCTTCCTCAAAATCATCCTGTGTAATTCCAATCTCTGTGAACAATTCATCAGTTGTCATGTGTTGATTTCCCTCATCATTAATCACAGTCCATACTGATTTCAACAATTCCTTTGCATCATCTTCTGTTAGTGTATTATCTACCTTATCATCTTGATCATCAATATCAATTGGTACTGGATTACCAACAAATGTCCTCATGGATGGTGGCCTTGGAAAATTAAATTGACACTGGGTACCCTTTTTTTTGCATGATTTGGAATGTCGCTTGCTATGTTGTTGTACACTGCTCACAATCTCATTCAACTCTTCATCTTCTTGCTTTGATGGCAATGCACAACTTACATACTTATCAACAAACTCTGCCACTTCATCATCACTTTCTGTACTCAACTTAGGGGCATCCTCAATCCAAAATAGACAATGAGTATGTGGTGAGCCTCTTTGCTGGAATTCTACTCGATAAAAATAATCTTTCACTTTCCCAATAGGTGCTGCTCTGGACATTATCACATCTTTCAAAAATGTATGAAATCTTTTATCAAACATTCTCGCAACAGTAACAGGATTACTCCTCAATAAAAGACATTTGTCATTCCAGTCCAATTCATCAATACTCCTTGAATCACCTTGTTGTCTGAGTAGTGTATTAATTAATTCAGGCCATCTCATATCTGCTGCAGAAAATGAACAAAACCATGTAGGTATACCAAGCTGTCTTACCATTGCTAAAATATTCTTCTGACATGATTGCCAATAAGGTGGAGTTCCTCTGATAGGTTTCAAGAACTTGTATCCCTGGTCTGATTTCAGCATGCCTTTCAACTTGTCTTTGTCATTCAGCTTTCTAGCAGTGACTTTCTGACCATCATTAGTTTTGCCTGAGCCTTTCCTTAATGCAATAGAGACACTGGAAATTACTTGCTTTATTTCAGACAGATATTGAGCATAGAATATGTACTGTGTACTCTTTGCAAATCTGTTATCCACATTCATTAATCTGTTGTTAAAATATCTACAAAGTGTTATCACCACATCACGCTTATCACTGAATACTGGCCCACCTTTTGGGAACAATATCGGAAAACATTTGCACTCATTAGATGGATCCATAAGCACTCTGATTGGACTATTTCCTTCACATGGTGCTACACAATACACATCATCAAAATACTGATCCAAAATTTCCTGTCCAATATTTGCAGCTTGTAAGCATGTATCTAATGGTATTCCTCTCAAACGTTCTTCATCTGTTTCTATCTCATTAGCATTGTCAACTTCAGTATTATCTTCAACTTTCTCTGTGACATCACTTGTATTACCTTCCTCTTCCACATCCTCTGACAAGTCATTATTCCAATCTGTATCAATGTCAACATCATGGTACCATTTGTTATTGTGTTTAAGGTACTGTAAAGCAGTCTGTATATGTTCCTTATTCACAAACTGATACTGATAGTATCCTTTATAAGACAATTTCCGCTTGAGCTTGACACGTATTATCTGATCAACATTTTTAGGTCTAGGTAAGGATTTCACTGTTTCAGACATATTTGATGGCACACATACTACAGGTCCATGAACACCATGCTGTCCACCTTTAGGTAATGCCATTAACTTTACAAATGGAACATTTAGGGCAATAAGATGCTCTTCTAACTTGTTCAAACATGCCAACTCTTCGGGAATGTCTGCCAGTTGCAAATTATTACAACAAGCTTCAGCAGGTATCTTATCATTCAATAACTTGCGATCACATGTATAACATATCCAGAGACAAGACCTGCTTGACTCGCACAGAGTACATTGCCATCTACAACTATGATCACAATTGTGTAGGTACTTCTCATTGATACAATCAATATTCCTATATTTATTCTTCTTACATTTGATGACTTGCTTACGAAACAACAGTCTCAAGCACACTGCACAAACATACTCTGGTCCATTTGATATTTCCTTCTTAAAATCAGATATCACATGCTTGATATCATGTTTCTTCACTATCTTGAGCATTGATCGACTGTTATTCTTTCTTTTAATATTCTGTCTAAAATTTGCATTATCCTGGTACTTCTTTTTTGTAACGTCTATAATATTCTTCTTGAACTCTTCATTATTCCGATACTTGGACATTGAAGCCTTCTTCAGTTTATTTTTATAAATTACATCAACGTGATATTTGTGAGCAGTTCTGTCAGCTGTTGATTTCTTGTACTGTGGGTCGTCACGGTATTTCAATTTTATCCCATTAATAACTTTGTTCCTGAAAGTCTCATTTTGGTGGTATTTTACTTTACTTGCATCCTTCACACCTGACCTAAATTCATCATTTTCCTTATACTTCAATTTGCTTGCATCCTTCACATCTGACCTGAATTCATCATTTTCCTTATACTTCAATTTACTTGCATCCTTCACATCTGACCTGAAGTTATGATTTTCCTGATACTTCAATTTGCTTGCAATCTTCACTTCTTCCCTGAAATCAGCATTTTCGTTATACTTTGTTTTACTTGCATTCTTTACTTCTTCTTGAAACTTTGAATTAGTCTTGTACTTTCTTTTACTTTGATCAATTTTCATGACCCTCTGTTTCTCACTTAAATGATATTTTACTTTATTTTCAAATTTCACCGACTCAAGAACTTGTTCTCTATATTTCTCATCACTCTTGTATTTCATCTTGTTATACTCCCTACACTTTGCATTCTTTTTCTCTCTAAAGTCAACATCATTCCTGTATTTATCACTCTGATGTTTTCTTTTTCGAGCTTTTGTCACATCACTTTGACTGGTACATGTTCTTTCTCTGCGTTTTTCTCTCATCTGTTCTTTCATTAATTGCCTGTGCTTTGCTACATTTTTACATTTTCTTCTCTTTGGAGTAGATCTTTTCACAGATTCTTTCTTTCCAGTGCTCTTCTTACTATTACACTTATCAGTTACGCGCTTCTCACATCGTTCAGACTGTTTGTCATCACTCTGCACAGTTTCTTTCTTTCCAGCAGTCTTATCATTATTAGGCTTATCTGTTACCTGCTTCTCACATTGTCCAGACTGTTTGTCAACACTCTGATTAGTGTGTTCACGACAGGCATCAAATGTCTTACAACTATGTTCTTGTTCATCATGAATATCAGTCACTTGCGGTGGCAAATCATTTACTGATGTGACAACATCATAGTGCACTCTGTGTTTGTGATTCAGATAAATTCCCATATCAGATGTATCAGCACTTTCCTCGACATTCTTTGCAGAAAATCTATACCACTTACACACCTCATCAAACGTGTATATGTCAATACAAAGCATATGTGCCATTGCCATGATTTCAATTTCCGTAGCCCAAGTACCAGCATCAAACATTCTCTGTCTCATTACATAATCCTCCACATTGGCAAATCCATCTCGCAGAAAACAATTCAATTTATCAGCATTCCTCAACAAATGATTGACACAAGCAACTCTCAATTGTTCATGGTTATCTTCAATTCCTGACATGGCAAATGATATAGCTCTGAAAAAACAATTACCAT
This sequence comes from Plazaster borealis, assembly GCA_021014325.1. Lineage (NCBI taxonomy): Eukaryota > Metazoa > Echinodermata > Asteroidea > Forcipulatida > Labidiasteridae > Plazaster > Plazaster borealis. The sequence goes on from CM037461.1 coordinate 12,950,259, forward strand.
CACCTCTTATGTGTTTTACAGATCTGGGTTTACCCATGGCTTGACATTCTGCACTTACTACATTACACCTTAAATGTGATGATTCCAAACCAAATGTTCTACAAATAGCCTTCTTGGTTTCTTCATTCAATGGACAGAATTTCATAACACCAGGTCCTGATACTTGAACTATTTCCACTTCACTAGAGTCATCAAATGTGCCGTCATAACCATCTTCTATTCTTGAAAACTTGCTGCTTCTCATGCCAACATCACATTTTCCCAATTCTTCACTGTATGCACCTTGGTCAATAGTGTTCTTTGTTTTCCTCTTTAAGTTATATTTGCCTGATACACTAGGTATGCCAAAGTCATCAATATCTAAACACAATTCCACAGTTTCTGACATGCCCTGTGGCTCACTTTCATTTGCTCCCTCTGTACATGTACCTGTAATAGCTTCACCATTAACACTGAGGGTCATACCAGTTAATTCATACTGTTCAGCATTTGACAAATTCATAGATTGAGCCAACAATACCTGTAAACACCTTGCCAGTTTCTTGCTCTCATGACAATACTCATTCCATCTTGAACCATACAGCCTTGGATACTTCTGGAATGTGAATCAAACACATAAAATATTCCATATTGAGAAATTACTGCAAATGTATTTTCATGGAAGCTTATAAAGCACGCGTGATATTCTTGGAGATGCTGTTGTAGTGTAGCTTTCAATGGTAGCATATTAAATTCAATCAGGTTATGAGCATTTTCATCAAATGTACCTGATACAGAGTCATGATACTTCATGCTATGATGTGTGTTCAATACATCCAAGTCAGTTGGCCATTCATTAATCAACAAGTAATCATTGTTCATCGTTGAGCTCTCTTGTAAGAAACCATACAATTCATTCCCAGTCCTGAGAATATTATCCATATCACTACACTTCCAATCTTTCACTTCTTTTTTCTTGCTGTATGTACATCATTGACACCAGACTATTAGCAACACACTGTTTAGGGTCTTTCTACAGTAAAGGGTAATTTGGACAGACACAATGTTTTTACAAAAATTTCTGTAATAAAAATAATCAAAAATTTGTGAATTATTTACTATATTACTACACGTAATGCATATATATTACAAATAAAAGTAAAATGTTCATATGTGTATATATATTTTTTTTTTGAGTTATTTCCTCAGAATGAATCCCTAAAATTCAGTGAGAAAACGTGACATTTTCGAAGGACTGGACTTAGTTGAATATTTATTAAATTTGAATGACTGTATAAAAATAATCAATATTACATTTGTATACCGATTTCCTATATTAAATAAAAAACCTAAAATATAGATGGTAGGAACTTCGTTGTTCACACACACCGCCTGCCAATGCATTGATTACCCTCGTAACCGCATCTGTCAAAATGTTACGAGAGTAAGCCGGTGTTGTATCTAAAAAATAATCAGAGTTTGTTTTCCAGTGAATACATATGTTGTTACCTTTATACTTGCCATGTATGCTAAATCGAATAATAATGACATTACCTGTAGCACATTGTCTCAAAAACGATTGAAACATTGTGCTCCATTTGTCTGTCAAAACGTTACGAGTGTAATTTCCAGCATGTCTGCGAACCCTGAAATAGACTGGCCCCCACTTGTGTCATCGTTGCATTCTTCCCACTACCCACTGGGTTCCCAACGATGTGTTCTCGAACAATCTACCTCGAGAACCTACGGAAATTTCATGTTTTGAATTCTGTCTTCAAGGTTACGAGGGTAATCATGTTACGAGTGTAATGGATAACACGATGTTTTTTACTTCACAATAATTATTGAAATTACTTTCCACCATCAACATATCATCAACACCCTCCCCATTCTACGTAATTATACACTAGTTTTTATAGTTTTTGAAATTATGCAGAAAATGGGTGAAAATATGACAAGGTATACAAAATGGGACAGACACGACAACGACGCGTGCAATACACTCGCAACAGGTGACAGACAGACAGGCCGTATTTCCTTCCTCCGTGGCCGTACACAGTGCAATTCGTTTTTGTGTGTGAATACTTCGTATAAGTGTCAGTAATTGAACTAAATTTAACAATTTATGTTATATTAAGGATATATTGAGCAATATTTCGGGCCTTAATTTTGTTTTTTCAGTGAGTTTAGGAAATGGGAAAGTACATTCCAAAACGAATGAACATGTAAACAGCCGTCGAGTACTACATTGCCATTGTTGGGCGCAAACAAGTATCTGGTGCGCAGGCTTAAACCTGCGCGCGCAAAGTTAAATCGGGCCATCAAGTTTGCGAGCTCAGCGGAGGCTGAAGTTTGCGCGAGGATTGAAGTTTGCGCCCAACACCATCACCGTGCGCGCGTGCCGTGCGGCTGGAAGCGAATGTACACAGCAGGCTAGGGGAAGGCTAGGGATGTACATTCCAGCTCATCGGATCGTGTACACGTCCATAAACTGGCATGGAGTCTCTTTCATCGTCCATCCATGATACAGGTAAGAAAATAAAACTTCACATAGCCTACACAATGTAACCTATTAACTTTTAATGGTATTATGTTGGGATTATTTAGCGAAATTAAGCGTGCACATGGCCAGAGGGTCTCAAATATTTTACGGCTGTTTTGTGTAGTTCATCCCGTGTCGGAATGAAACCGTCGGAATAAGTGGAATCTAGCAGTACTAGCAACTGAGCAATGATGTCATCAGCAATTGGGACATATTTGGTGGCCGTTCCTGAAGATCATTTAAAAAAGAGAATATTAAGGGAGAAGTGTAAAGGAAGGCACAAAATTAATGCTTTCTTCTGAATCATCGTTTATTAAATACCACTATTAAATAATACACGGACAAGCCGTCCTTTTAAAGCCCCAGCTCAACATGATATTGGTAAGAAAGAAAAATTTTCACAGATTTACATAACATGGAGGTACATGTAGATTTCTACCTCCATGATATAACTTAGACCATGCTTAGACCCATGGGGTATACAAGAATGCATACAAAAATGATTAATGTATGTTTACTGTTTTCTCGCAAATGAAACAATGAAATGAGCCTAATTTTTCACAAAAGTATTAAGATCTGATTGCAAATTGTGTATTTTTTTGTTCTAGATTACATTCCATGACTGACATTCTGCAACATGTCAAGCAAAAAACCAGCCTCAAAAATACTGAAAATCAAACTTAGATCCTTCAAGACCACAGAAAAAGTATCAACATCGGCATCAATAAAAGCAAGAAACAACCGAAAAAATGTCCAAGCATATCGAGATAGACTAAGACAAAATGAAGAGAGTTGGGAAGAATACAAATCCCAAAAGAATGAATACATGAGAAAATACAGACGGATGGCCAATGAGGAGCAAAAACAGGGATTCAGAGAGAGCAGTAAGATGCGAATGCGCAAGTACAGGGAGAGATTAAAGTCTGAGGAAAAAGACATCAGTAAGACAGCCAAAAGAGCACCAAAGATTACAACAAGAGGAGAAACAAGTAAAAAACAAGAACAAAGGGAATATTGGAGAAAAAAACAAAGCACCTATAGGAACAAACTTACTGCACAGAAAAAGCGAAGGATCCGCGAGAAGGACAGAAAAAAAAAACGAGATGAACGAAACAAAAATAAAGTGGTATCTTGCCATGAGAAAGATATTCCCGCCACTTCTGCCTCAAACCTCTCGGACAGTGCAAAACGTAAATTGGCTTCACGTGCTCGTAAAGTTCTCCCTTCATCACCAAATAAGTTTGCCACTGTTGTTGACCACCTTGTTGCAAATTCAAGTCCAGCCTGCCAAAACATCATCAGGAGAAGATTGAGAAACAAACAAGAAACTGAAATGCAGCATAAAGAAAACACAATCAAGTGCTTAACAAATGCATTCAAATCACTGAAAAGAAACACAAGAGAAGAACGAGTGTCCAAAAAAACAGTAACTGTAAAACTTGCTCAAGAGGTGAAGAAAAAGTATGGTATAACTGCACGAGCAATTAGTAAGACCCTTGGTATTCATCCCACTTATATGGCCAACTGTGCAGCTAAGACAGGGTTATCGTCATCTGAACTCCACAAGCGAAAGAAACGCAAAGACAGATTATCTCTGGAGGTTACAAATTCTGTGAGAAGCTTCTACGAGAGGGATAACGTATCAACACAACTACCCAATAAGAAAGATGTAAGTAAAAAGACATTGCTTGCCAAAAGAGTACTGAATAGGTCCATTGATGAAACATACAAAATGTGGAGAGAGGAATACTCCAATGACAAGTTGTCATTTTCCAAGTTTGCCTCCATGAGGCCGAAGCATGTCGTTTCGCAATGTAAGAGGCGTCGAGAACAATGTTTGTGTGAATACTGTGAGAATATACAGTTGAAATTGGATCAAATCAACAACCTCGCCAACAGGTTTTGCCTGGAGTCCCGATTGGGAGATGTGTATGCAGCAAATAGTGTATCATTGTGTACCAAGGTGGAAGGGCGACGCTATAATGACTCAAAGTGCATAGAGCGTAATTGCAGTAAGTGTGGTGTCCATCTTATCAGCTCCAAGTTGGAACCTCTTTTACTTAAAGTAACTGAAATGCGAGTAGAATGGGCAAGATGGGAGACAGTCAAGGAAAATCAGTGCACCAAGAAAACCCGTGTGGTAAAAAGTGGTTCTGTTAACGACTTGGTTGACGAACTAAAGGCAGAGATGCAACCGTTCAGTCAACATTTATTTACAGCTGACTGGCAAAGGAGGCAGTGTGGTGCTCTTTGTCGAGAACCACAAGGTAATTCTGTCGTAATGGTGATGGATTTTTCACAAAATTTCGCATGCTCTTTTCAGCGTGAGGTACAATCTGCTCATTGGAGCCAAACCCAAGTTACATTGCACCCAGTTGTCGCATACTATAAATGTCCTGAGGATGGACAAACAGTTAAAGAGGCAATACATGTCGTCTCTAATGATAGGGTTCATGATAACCATTCAGTGGCCTGCTTTGTCCAGGTCATCATTCAACACCTTCGAGATGACAGCAAAGTTCACATTGATCATTGTATACAGTTCACAGATGGATGCGGGAGACAGTATAAGTCAGGTGGACCATTCGCAGACATTTCAGATTCTAAGGAGGATTTGAACTGCCAAATGGATAGAAATTTCTTTGGATCCAGACATGGTAAATCAGATTCTGATGGTGAAGGAGGGGTAGTGAAGTCGGCAGTCACCAGGGCTGTTACATCAGAGAAAGCAGTTATAACAGATGCACTCAGCTTCTATAACTACTGTCACAGTCATCTTTGTAAAGGTCTTGCAGAGAATCCTCATGAATGCAGTCATTTCAAACGCAGTTTCATCTACGTAGACACAAATGACATAAAAAGAAGAAGGTCAGCATCATCCAGAGAAGTGAAGACTGTCAAGGGCACCAGGAAGTTGCACTGCATCAGAAGTGTGACAGGGGGAGTCATAAACACAAGAAAACTTTCCTGCTACTGTTCAGGTTGCAGTTCCAACGAAGAATGCCAACACATGGACCATGTAGACACATGGACACTGGTTGATCTCCAGATACATGCAGAAGGTATGTATCAGTGTTGTAGTCGAGACCCAACAGTTGGAGACCAAGACCGAGATTGAGACCTGAAGGTTCGAGACCGAGACCAAGACCTAGACCGAGACCAGAAGGTTGAGACCAAGACCGAGACCATAAAAGTCCGAGTGGGAGATCAAGTCCGAGACCTTAATGAAAACAGACACACAAAAAAGAGTCAAGCAAAGTTGTTAAACTGTATGAGTAATTGTGTACACAAAGACAAACCCACACCTTGCCCCTCCCCTTGATTCAACATATCCTGCAGAAATTAAGTAGTTTTTTTCCCCGTTTACTTGACTTTTTAGATAACACCAATAACCTGCAAATGCCAGAAACATCTGATGCCGATGACCAGGGCCAGAGCAGCAACGCAGTTATTGAAGATGCTGAAACATCTGATGAGTTCTTGGAACAGACACCTCTTCAAAGCCCAGTCTGCAGCACTAAGGTTGGCGACTTTGTGGCAGTTGCCGTAACAGGGAAAAAAAGGAAAGTGACCTACATTGCCAGGGTAAGACCAAATATTCTTAAACTACTTAGTTTTAATTTTCAAAAGCACTTTTGTGTGTGTACACTTTGTTGAATTTTATATTGATAAATAATTTTTCCGCCCCCTCTTTTTCTGTTATGTTAACTTCTAGGTAATGGACATTGATCATGAAGAAATAAAGGTTACGTATCTCCAAGCCTCTGGGTCCTCCTCGCAATCATACAGTATGAACCCCGATGAAAGTTCTTACTGGCATCCATCATCTGATGTACTGGGAGGGGTTGGTGTACCAGAGGTATCAGGCACCGGATCACGACTGAGGCTCACATTCAGCAAGACAAATCTCCAAAAATACATGTGTCCAGTACAGTGTATTGAACCATGAGGGGTAGGGGTTTAAATGGGGTGGTAATAAGAACATAAAAAAGTAAACATAAAATGTTTTAAAAAAACTGAACCAGGGCAAATGCATTCAATTGTAGAACATACATTTAATGAACTTGTAAGAGGGGATTTAAATTGTTCTAATTGTTGTTGTTTTTTGCTGTTAACCTTTGATATTAATAAATAAATGAACTTGGATGTCTATCGGGCTAAAGCTGCAAACCTGAACTGAAAAAAGTAAACATACAATGTTTAAAATAAACTGAACCAGGGCCAATGCATTCTATTGTAGACATTTAATGAACTTGTAAGAGGGGATTTACATTGTTCTAATTGTTTGTTGCTGTTAACCTTTGAAATTAATAAATAAATGAACTTGGATGTCTATCGGGCTAAAGCTGCAAACCTGAACTGAAAAAGGTAAACATACAATGTTTAAAATAAACTGAACCAGGGCCAATGCATTCTATTGTAGACATTTAATGAACTTGTAAGAGGGGATTTACATTGTTCTAATTGTGTTTCTAGCTGTTAACCTTTGAAATTAATAAATAAATGAACTTGGATGTCTATTAATGTTGTTCACAAAGCACGTGTCTATTGCGTCTGTCAATGTTACGTAGGTAATGGTGTGCTAACATTTACCTTAGTTGTAGAATGTTGGTCATTAAATACACTTACATAGGAACAACAATAAAATAAATATTTAGTATATGGCTAGCACACACGCGGCTATTGGGATGATACATTTTATGCTTTTGGCTGAGACCTATTCCAAGAAGAAAAAATAGTTCAAAACAACAAATTATTAAATAACATGACCCACGGATCCAATGTCACATTTTTTTGTACACGAGTAATCTTCTGAGTTTTCAAAAGTGACTTAAACCAAAGTACACACTTGTACTTTATTAAAATATGATTAAAAATATTGCATGCTTCTTGTTAAACTGAATGGGATGGCTGTGTGTCTGTCCCTGTTACGTAAGTAATACCTCCTGTAAGCGTTATTTGCATCATAAAAAAAACCAAATTAACAGAGGAAAGTTATCTTTAATTATATTTTTCTGGAAAGGTGATTGCACCCTCATTTGGTATTTGACACACTTTCCTTCCTTAAATCAATTTCAGTTTGGGGGTGCATGTCACACCGGTGTTACCCAATTCTGCAGAAAGACCCTTTACCAGAATTTGCTCCAAATCGTTTATCTCCTTGGTGAAAACTACCTTGTGCAAGTACTAATGATTCATGCAATGTTGTTAGATTAATTGTCTCAACATTCAATTTGTCCTCACTTTGTGTTTTCACAGATTTGTTTCCAACAACCACATCATCCTCAAGACTATCTTTATTTCCCATTTTGTTGTTGAAGAAATCCACAGAGCATCTTCTTTCACAAGTTTCTATTTTACTCAACCTTTCACTTTCATGCATCTGTTTCCAACTCTCCTCAATGTCTATACCAAGCAATCTTGATTCTTCTTGGTTTGGTAATTCAGAAGGTCTCTCTGTCATTATTGTATCTAACTTCTTGTCAGCTTTCCTCTTTTCCATTTTATTGTCAACACCGTCTGCTTCATTAGCTACAGATGGTTGTGCCTTTCTACTTTTATTAGTAAAGTGTGTCTTGCACTTTGTTTCCAATTCCACTTTCTTACTTTTGTCTATTTGTTCTTTGTTCTCCTCATTTCCCTCATTTTTGTCTTTGTTTTTCTTGCTACGCAAACAATAACCTCCTCCAGTTTGCTGAACCAAACCCTGGTTTCTGGCTACACAGAGACATGAATATTTACAACTCAGATCATCTACAATTGCAAAATCCTCACCTTCAACTGCTTTGATATTTAAATCTTCAGTATATGGAACTCCATCAGCATGCGAAATATCTGCAACTTCTTCAATGTTACCATCAAGAACTGGAATTTCAAATATGTTCTGATCTGCAGGAATTCCAAAATCATATATCAAAGACTCAGTGTAATTACATCGTCCACATTTGCAACACATCCATGACACCGGCTTTTTTACTACAGAAAAATGCACCTTGGAAAATCCCATACAGTGTACATGATACAATATACTACAACTATCACATGCTACGACCTTTTCCATTGGACCAGTTTTGTGATCACACATCCAACATTGTCCCGTTTCTTTTTTCTTCCAATCTTTTCTGGCTCTGCTATTGCTTTCCTTTGCTTTCAATGTCCTTCCTCTTTTATTCTGCTTTATGGACTTTACATTTTCTTGCACAAGCTCTTTCTCTCTCTGTAATTCTTTGTATGCAATACTCTCTTTGAATGCATGTTGTTAAGAACACAACTCAAACTTCTTCGTGTATGACTTTCAATATTCTTCTGTGCCTTCTCACGGTTCCTTTTCTCATTTTTACTCATACGTAATTCCACCACCTTACCATTCTTACACCTTTGCAGTAACTTCTTCCGTTCGTTTCTTCTGACCTTCTTTCTATTTGGTTTTGATACCTTCTTCTCATGATGATACTCTACTACGCATTCCAATACATTACTCCTGCTACAACATGTTTGTTTCTTTGCCTTCCAACTTACTCAGTGCCTTAGAATTACTCACTTTGTTTCTGGTCAGCTTGTTCAATCTCAACTTCTTCTGCTTGATCACTTTTCTTCTCTGCTCATGACTACCACTGCTGGAAATATTTGTCAATTCACTTTCAGTTTTCATTTCAGGTTTCATTTCAGATTCAGTTTTCATTTCAGTTTCAGTTTTTATTTCAGTTTTACATTTCAGTTTTATTACATCTTTGCTTTCACAATGCCAACGGCCATCGCTGCCATCACCTTTGTGTGACAACTCGGTCATCGACAACGCCTGCTTCAGACCATCTTCTGATAGCCTTAAAGACAGACTTCTCCAGGGAGGTGCCAACCCCAGAGCATTCCCACGTCCAGTTCCTTTAGGACAGGGCTTTATGTTCGCCTGGGCCTTGCCAGTTCCTTTAGGCATGGGTACCAGACTTCCCCGAGAGGCAGCTTCTCTCAAGGCATTGGGATGAAAAGCAAATGAAATGGTGCATGAACACGGGAGGACATGGGAACACACATAACGCAAGGAATGAAATGTTAACATACAGTGTAAAGGGATGGTGAAATGACACTGAAAAGACTCTGACAAGGAAAACATACATCGGCTTCCATCCATCATCGATGCATTTGGTGTCTTCTTGAAGTGTAGCATATTATTCTATAAATTAAAAACAAAATAAAAATACCAAATACATTATCTAAAAACAACCTAACTTAAACACAAACAAAATATTACAATTTTTCTACACTAGATTATCGAGACCTCAATCAACTACATGTATTTAAAAACTGCCCGCTATTTGCACACATTTTTTTCCAAAAATATTATTAAGAACTGCAATAAAGATCACATATGGGCAAACTTGCATACAACCATGACAACACTTCTCCCAAATCAAATATAAAATATGATTTCCTTGCTCACACAAGCAAAAATATCTTGTCCTCCCAACACTGAACAAACCCTCATTTATGCGACCTTATACACTTACTTAGTACATGCATGCCACCTAGCATTTTAATTCAAATTGGCCACAAATTCTTCAGTTTAAATTCACCACTTTCTTTCTGTAGTTATATTTCTAAAACATTGGTAGGCCTAGGAAAATTTAATACAAAATGGGACTAGGCCTACACAGAAAATTAGTCTTTTTGAAAATTCTAAAGCAATGTAAAATAAAAAATAATTTAAAAAAAGGATTCTGCCTCAAAAAAAAAGGATGTGCGAGGGGACGATCAACTGGTATTTTTTTTATTTGGCCTAATGCCTGTACTTCTAAATAGTATCAGTACTCAATCTTGAAGTTGAAGTTGAACTTGAAGAAGTTTTTAAATTGGTCAAAATCATCCATCATAATTTTTGCTGCTTACCCATTGTGACCACCATGAATGACCTGTTGTACCATGCTTTATTTTTAATTTTTAGCGGCAATAAAGAGCAACTAGTACGAAGGCCTACAACAGTACAAAGTAACGCTACAACTAAGTACAATACTATATTCAACAACAGTAACACAGTCATGACGGTACACCCCTATTTTTGGCTACAGCATATATCCTCCAGTCGCCGGATTTCGGGGTACCATAGCTTTTTCTTTGAATTGAAAAAAAAAAATGATGCCATATATCAACTGATGCCCTAATTGACTTCCTTTGTTTATAAGAAGTATGCAAACATATATTAAAACTTGATGGGCATTGAAACTTTCACACCATGCACCGATCTTCGATGACTTCAATAGCGTCCCATTTGTTTTGAGTTTTACCTGTTTTCAAGGCAAACAAGAAAGTATGGTGTCCCGTAGCCCCATTAATAGTGCAAATACGGAGCAAGTCCAGAGTATTGGCACTATTATTAATGGGGCTAGGTGTCCTGGTGAAGCCATACGTAGAAGAAACATCTGCAGAGACTACAAGTGTTCTGTGAGACTTTGTGTATGACTCTATAGCCAGCAGTTGTCTTCATTTTATTCAAAATATTTTTTATTTAATTTCAAAAATTACCATGGTAATTTGTTAAATGTAAATAATTCTTGGCTTTCAAATCTGATTTTTATTTAGTTTTGTGTCTTTTTATGTTTCTTAACATTTATAATAAAGCATATAAATAAACAGTGATAATTGAATCACCAAGCCGATGTTTAAATGTTGATATTAATAATAAAATTAATAATGACATGAGGGTTACAACAAAAATTCTCCAGACTATTAGAAAATGATATATTTTTATAAGGCACATGGCTTCTTTAAGCCTCTGTATTTTTCCCCCCAGAATGCTCAGCAGAATGTTCAGTCACATGATTTGATCATCGTCCATTGTGAATTGAAAAAGTGTTTGATGAAACCTTTTCGGTGGGCAATTTTTTTGTTATGGCTCCGAAAGTATGACATATTTTTGTACCTTGTAGAAATGCATAAAATACCACAACATTTTGCATTTACAAGTGCAACAACCAGTGCAGTGGAACCTGGGCTATGGAACACCATATGAGGGGTACTCCTACTTCTAGAACTATGAGGTTCGATAGCGAAACGAACCTCATAGTTCTAGGAGTACATGAGGGGCACCCCGATCCGAATACAGAACCTCCTAGTCCCTACGATACAAACATACTTCTACTTCTACTTCGTTACTCGGCAGGATCGATAAGTTAGGAAACGCCAAGGAGCAATTATAGTTAAGTCATAAGTGTCTTGCTCAGGAACACAAGTGCCGGGACCGAGATTCGAATCCACATTTGTAATGTCTCAGCCACAACTTGAATTCGGTGCACTAGACCGCTCGGCAACGACACGCTAACTTCTAACCAATGAATGTTCATCATGATCATTGCAGTAGGCCAACCAATATTGCAATAATACCTCAGTTTTTCACGCATAAACAGTGACCTTCCTGATCTTGTTGAGTATGCAATAAAGAAAATAAAAAAGGCCTAAGTTATTGTTAGTGTCACACTTACCATACCCCGCATCGAAAAAAAAGTGACTAGTTTCATAATAGTCGAGTCGGTCGTCACGAAATGTTTGGTCAGGGAACCAGACTAGCAGCAGCAGACCCACAGGATCAACCTCGTCCCCATGATTTACTTTATTTCCTACCATGTTTCCACCTTGTACTGTCATGCTCGACACACCCTGGACCCTGGGTTTGTGAACCTTTTAACCTCTAGCTATGGAGACGACCTTTAGTACTATAGAATTATTAACCTTAAGTCGAATTTTTCCCTTGATTCTCCTTAAAACTTCAAACTTTTTGTTATAAAAATTACAAGTTCTTTATTATTATTTTAGATAGGCCTAGATTTTTTAATATTATATATACTTTTTAATGATTTCGGTATAAACCTACTTACATTTTTCAATAAAAGCAGTAGATCTACTGTCATGTCTACACGTGTGTCTACACAGCTACCCGGGCGCCCATCCATCACCACGTTGTTAAATTTGTTGACTGCAGTCTCTGACACAACTAGTGACAGCAGACCAGTGCATTAATCAAAAGAGAGGAGAAAAACTACAAACATGTCAACGGTTCACTTCAAGGTACTATCCAACCCTGAGACTCGGGGAAAATCACAAGTTATTGATGTCCTTACAACTGAAGGGTTGATAAAACGAATGTTTACCAACGATGAGCGACATCTTCCAAAACTTAGGCAAGGGATGTACTTGCAAGCAACTGCGTGTAACAGTGTCACAACATCCAGTGAAGATCAAAGTATTTACAGACTCACAGCAAAGACACGTGTAAGTAAAACGTTACACCACTGAGATTAATACACTTACCAAATTCTGAAAGATATCATTAAAAATTGTGAACCCATAATTTTACATCCACGAATTTACACACCCCGGGTGAGAATTAACAATGTCAATGCAAAGCCCCAGCCGCTAAACCGCCGCTTTACTTGATTTTGTTTCTTCAAAATAATATTAACTCTCGGAAAACATGTTCAACAAGAGTAAGACGTAGGCCTATTCAGTAAATGTTATCTGAATACTAATAGGACTATGTACTTGCTGCTTTCCAAGTGCTGTGGAAAAAATCCACAGATGGAATTCAAGTCCATGACCTTTTGCGCTTTATTTTTATTTGTTTTTTGTATTACAAGGCCTATATAATAGGTTAGCCTAGAGAATTTTCACAATTTATACAGTAGGTATCTGTTTAGAATTAAATGACAGAACATTTTCTTATCACTTTTTTAATAATTTGGACGTCACATCAATTCAATCAAATGTCATTCAATTCATGTAACATTTTTGCATACTGACTCAGGAACATTGAACAAACATGTCAATGATTACAAGTTATACAATACAATACAATGGATTATTGTTGCTTATTAATAGACCAAGTGAAAATGGAGCCTGCACTAACGCAAAAACTGAAACATAAGAAAATGCTTTTTGTACTTTTTCCTATTGGAATGACAACCATAGGAACAATATGGCCACAATAATATATTATTACACAATCACACGCTTTACACACATATCTCAAAATCTAAGGTTGACACTGACACCAGACAAAGATAGAATAACAATAATGATAATTGTCAATTAATAAATTAACTTTGTTAGTGACAAATATGCATCCAAGAGGTAGGCCTATCTTCTAAGTTTTCGAGAAAATGTGCCAGGATAAATCGTCAGCAATTTCACGAAGTGCCAAAAAGTCCCCTGCAGCCAAAAATGTATGTTTGGAGAAAACCGCGTTTGAAGTTAAGCTAATTTTGAAATTACTCGTTGGTAGACTATTCGCGGTTTAATCTTTGAAATTTTACATATCAGGGAAGTAGATGTCTCAAATTTTTCCATAATGGTTTAATTAATAAGTATTTATTTAATTATTTGTCCCTTTGTGAAAAATGCACAAAACGTGGTCTGTGTGCAGCGCGTCGTGTTTAAAGTTTTTGGCTGTTCATGAAAACGCAAAAGCCGGAGTACCCACTTTTGGCACTGTGCCAGCGGATAAAACCGCGCGTATTTAGAGCAATACATTTTTCGGCTCTTCGTGAAAATGCAGTTCCAGGTTGTGGCACTTTTTTGGCCTTTTCGTAAAACATTGTAGGTCAAAGTTTTTGGCACTTCGTGAAAACTCAAAAAGCCGGAGCACTCATGATTGGCGCTGTGCCAGCCATGTCTTTAACACGAGTGCATGACAAAAAAGGTTTTTGGCTCTTCGTGAAAACGCATTTCCAGGTTCTTGAGGTTTTTGTATTTCATCAACTTAGCATAATTAAGAAACTAGACGATTTTTAGATCTAAAACTTTGTAAATTCTTAGATACCGTTCAACTAAATCGAAACCAACAAAAAAGTCAAAATAAGTTTTTTATCGATTATTCATGTTTTTGGCACTTCGTGAAATTGCTGATGAAATGTGCATCAAATGAAAAAAAATAACATAATCAATAACATAACTAATCCCAAATCAAGTTTACCAACCATTTCCCTTCAGCAAAAATTAGCTAAATTGGCCCCTCTATAACAAAAACAAAGGGCCCACCCTGCATGCCACTTGTCACTGTCAGGAAATTATGTCCCCCAGTCTGAAAAAGGATACAAATAAGATATTGGGTACTAAGAGGCCTATACATAATTCAGTTACAAAATAAAACTCAAATAAAAAAAACATTTTGCAAAAATCACATTATCACCTCTTATGAAAACAAACAAACAAACAAAAAACAACCGACAAACAACAACATTTATTACAAACAATAACCTACAAGTAAATTTATAATAAATCACAATTGAAATGTTTGGTTAATGAAATCATAATGCCTTAATATTTCAAACAAGATCTCATCATTCACTCTACATCACAAGTACAATTTATATTTGTAATTTTTTGTATTGTACAAAATACAGTAATGTTTATCATCTATTTCCCAGATATACAGAGCAGAGACCTTTGATAAGCAAATCACTAAAGAAGCTGAGACTGCCTACTACAATTCACCAGTTGTGAACCTTCCACATGCACAGACGGTGTCTGAATATCAACGCTTTTCTGTAACAGGTACAGTCACAAATGTAAGTATAAAACTAAAGTTCACTTTGAAACATTGCCTCACCATTTAATAACCACACACCCACACACAAAAACTTGAAACGCTAGTACCACGGCCAAGGAATATCTTCTTTTAGCCCCACTCCCTAAACAAATAAAATGTTGCATTTAAAGGGACTGAACACGTTTGGAAATTGTCAAATACCATTGTTTTCACTTGGTGCATCCCAACATATGCATAAAATAACAAGCCTGTGAAAATTTGGGCTCAATTGGTCATCAAAGTGGCAAGAAAATGATGAAAGAAAAAACACCCTTGTTGTACAAATTTGTCTGCTTTCAGATAGGAATAAAAACATCAAGAAGTTTTTATTATTTTACTGAGAAATTACCTCTTTCTCAAAAACTACGTTACTTCAGAGGGAGTCGTTTCCTACAATGTTTTATACCACATGTATCAACAGCTCTCCGTTGTTTGTTACCAAGTAAGTTTTTATGCTAATATTTGTTTTGAGTCATTACCAAAACGTGTACGATACCTTTACAACAAAAAAATCACTTTAATATATAAAAATAACACTTTTTTATACACTACCCTATAAATCAGGTCAAATCCAGGATTTTCAAAGAGAGAGTATGAAATGTATCAAGCAGCAAATGCTCACATGAAGTTGTGGTGGCAGTGTGGACTATATAGCACAAAGCTCTAGCAACATAGGGTTCACGACCCACTTAAAAACCCAGGAAAAGTTCATGTTCTAGATGAGTTGTGTGTGCATCTCAGGCCATTATCTGAGTATCTTACCCATTTTGTTATCTAAAAAGATCATCGTAAACATAATTTTACTGTTGAAAGTCACTGAATGAGCTATTTTGACTAACTTATTCAAGACAAAGTAGGGGTAGCGAGCCAAATGATCCCCACTTAAAAAAAAGACTGATATTGTATTGACGTCAATGCCAAAGGCATGCCCACCATGTTAAAGGGATTTCCTGTACATTGTAAATAATACCCTAAATAAGGACACAAACATATATGTAATTAATTTTACGAGTGTTCTTCCTTACACCTACAAATATCTGCCTTCAGATATGTATTTTCAAGGGTCCATAAATGTAATTTTATAATGCACTCCTTTAAAACGTAATCTTGTGTCCCATTCCACCCAAATTTCAATTACCTTTCACTGTTTTCATTGAAATTTTTGTAACTTTTTATTTTTTATGCTACTGTAACACTTAAACTGTGTGTCACTGGGCTGGCTAATAAGTAGAGATATTGAGGAGCACACAAAGAAGATGAAGTAGACATCTATTGGGCTATACAGGAATTGGTTTATTTTATACACAATCCTAGGCTGAATACAGAGACGTAGAAGTAGAAGTAGAAGTAAAACTGGATCGGGCCACAGTGTACAATATTACACTGGACTAACCAAAACACAGAATAGAAAGAGACTGACCATGGCAGCCCAGACAGCCAGTCTATACACACTGGTGTCTGGATGGGCATTGGACTAATTAGCATGGGGCACATGTTGGCTTGTGAGACTTGGGGAAGTGTGGTGCACAACAAAATAACAAGCTTACACTGCTCATAACTTATAAGCAAAATCTTCAATGTTGCATTCCTTTGTACAGAAAAGTTGCCAGCATTTTTTATATTTCCTGCATACTCCTAATCTTTCTTTCTGCAGTGATTTGATGATATGTGTAATAGTTCGTAATAACTTTTATCACAAATAACTGTTTTCAAGGAACACATTTTTGTGTTTCACAACACAAAAATTTCATCAAATCAACAGTGCTCTTACATTTGTCTTAAAAAACACATTTTCTTTTTTTGCTTTAAAAAAGATAGAATGTGTATTTTTTCAATAAAAATTGACCCAAGAGAGTCTCTCTGTCAATTAGTTTTTACACATACTTAAAAGAATAGTTTACAATCTGACAAGAATTGCTTTTTGTCTCTCCCTTTCCCCCTCTTGATGTCTGTTTCCCTCTACACTTCTTTTCCATCTACACTTCTTTTCTAATTGACTTCCCTTTTTTCTTTATTTTAGTTATTTTATTTTATTTTAATTTATTTTATTTTCTTCTTTGGAGGGGGGGGGGTTCAAACGTTATTACAAAGTTTTAAATCTAATCTTTCAAACAATCAAAATTTATACTTTTCATTTCAAAAGATCTCTCCAGTCAAACATGGAGAAAATTCAAGAAGGAGAGAACTTGAACTTTCAAATGACAACAGTAAGATAAGAATCAACTTGTGGAAAGAGGCAGCAGACAGTAACCCACAGCCAAATCAAAGGGTTACTGTCAAAAATATCTACATGAAACATTTCAATGGAAATGAAAGCTACAACAGCACACAGCACACAACAGTTGAGGTAAGTTACTTAAGTCAACAAATCATTTTCAGGTAGCCAATTTCACCATTCTCTTGTAATGTGCATTTTTTCACCCTACAAATAAAACTTCCCTTGCAAAGGTGTAGTTCATTTGTAAAAAAAAAATCAAAACAACCACAAAGCCTAGATAAATTTTATACCTTAGAATTCCTACATTGAAAAACCATTTGGTAGCATGCCAAATTTTATTCCTCACTTGTAAATTTTAACATGCCTTTGTACACACCCAATCAGAACACACAAAACACTGCTTACACTTGATTCACACTGGCATCCAGAGTCACTCCAAACCAATTAGTACATGAAAACTTGGACATATCCAACCGATAGTGACTAAATCTGTCGGAATTTGAAAGATTGACTGTTTCATTCGATACAACTTTTTGAGTATCTTGGTTTCAAACGCCATCATGAACCGAACTTTAGGCCTACACATTAAGTTTGCCAGTCTGAAAATTAGGGTCAATGCAGGGCTCGAATTTGGGGGAAAAATCCACAAGACCGCAGGGCTTGTTATTCAGAATTTTTACTGGACCGGAACATTTTTTACAAGACCGAAGTCATATGAGAAGAAAAATCCAAAACACACCAAAACTTCTTTTGCCAAAAGTTAACTTGTTTTTTCATACTTCTGCGCCTGTGCAAGTTTTTCACTTGCAGATTGCTTAACAGGCAGTTTTGGCTTTGAAACCCCTTCGAGAAATTTCCACATACCTTCTTTTTACACGATGATTGCTGCCATAGAAAAAATGAAATAAGTTTTGACGATCGTTTTGACAGGACAACAACGTTTAAAATTTTAACATACGAAGCATGAAAAGACGTGTGGAAACAAGACGTTACTTTTAATCCATGCAACACAGGGATGTGTGGTGTTGAAAGAATACAACCTATACGTCATTAATACGATTTCAACACTGTATAATTCATTGGTGCAAGGTATCAGACTTTAAAGTGACATCATGCCATGCACATGGTCAATGGTAAACGAACGAAGCGCTGTACTGTGGTGTTCCACCGGGCACCAGTACAAACATCACGCATGCACGGAGGGTGCCGTTCGTTCGTCCCCCTGGGCGCCTAAAGCATGGTTTGAGCCCAGTGCAGTGGCCCTGGGCATGAGCAAACTGGATAGGGAACTTTGAAGCACGAAGAACAGTCGGCCGGGTTGGATGTTCCGCGCTTGGAAATAATTTGACAACAAATATATTAATATAACAAAAAAAATTCAAACTGAGATTTAAATACATTTATTTAATGAAGATTATTCATTTCATGTAATAATAATACTTTTAGTATGTAAAAAAACACAAGACCGCCGGACTTGTTCGGTATAAAGTTTACTGGACCGACGCTAAAATCACTGGCCTCGGGCCTGCGGTCCAGTGTTAATTTCGAGCCCTGGTCAACCTAGAGTTACTCCTCATATCCTACTTCATTTTGCACCGTTCTGGACAAAGGGTCACTAAACCATGCAAATGGTTTTAAGCAGTACAACAGGGGGTTCCACAATGAGGCAAACAGTAAATCAAATAGGTTTGTTAAGCAATTTACATAGTTGGTAGACTGCAAGATCCTCTAAACCTCATCCTGACAATATTGCAAACCATCTCATTCTTTTACATTCATGATTCCTCTTTTTCAATTTAACTTTACAATTACTCTTGAAATGACCAACTGAAAACAATTAATGATCCAGTCACAAAATCTATCACTTTTTTGCTTTAAAGCTATCACCCCCCAACCCCCCCTATTAACTGAAAACAATTAATGATCCAGTCAAAGTCTATGACTGTTTTGCTTTAATGCTATCACCCCCCCCCCCCCCAAATAACTTTTAAAACCTGCATCTAATTGCTGCCAAATTTTCTGACTTTAGTAAGAAATACCAAACTGTTATTTTGTAAGGAAACAAAATTGTTGGGGGTCAGCAGTTGCCAAAGCAACCATTTAACTTTTGTAGTTTCACATGTTTTTTGTCATTTTTCAGTGATTTTTTGTCTTGTTCAACAAAATGTTCACTTGACTTCAGTTTTCTTACCTAAAAGTGGCAGTGATGTGCCACTTGATAGACAAAGTGCATTTTCTTTTTGCATTAATATATAGAACTTGGTGAAATGAACATTTGTAGCAACTTCATAACAATTGCTCAAGAACTTCAGGAAATATAGAGATGAACACAATAACCCCACCCCCCTCCAGTCCTTGTAGTTAAAAAAATAGCCCAGTCTTGATAAGATTACAGTTTAATTTCATTCAGGCAGATGGTTCCCTTTGTGTTCTAATCTTTAATGATGACCCACTTTAAACTGTAGCCAATCTAATGTGTTCTTTGCAATTATATTTCAATTCATCTCTTCCAAACACGGCCAATTTCATGTTGAACTTCATCTAAATATTGTATTTTTACATTATCTGTAGAAAACCATGCACAAATTTGGCATGCTTTAGTATTGTATCATGATCAATTTTTCAGTGTGCGAGCTCAAAAACTTTAAACTACCATGAACAACAACTTGTGTATTAAATTTGATCATTTCTAGTGTACTTTTTTTCTTACTCTACTAATCTATTGCAGACCATCAATACGTGCCAATACGCACAAATAACCATCAAAGCATTCAGCGAGGAGGAAGAGTAAGTAAAAAGGGTGCCACATCTTGAAATAAAACTTTGACATGTCCAGTTTCAATGTATTAGAACATTACTCTGAAATCAATAAAGAGATCAGCATGATCAGCGTTCTCCACAGGGTTAAATTTTGTCCGAGCGCTAAACCAATCCTGCACGATCGTCAAATTGCGCAAACCATTCCTGCACTGTTGTCAAATTGCGCAAATACTTCATGCATGATCGCCAAATTGCGCAAGTTATTCCTGCACTATTGGCATATTGCGCAAACTATTACTGCACTATACTATCGGCAAATTGCGCAAACTATTCCTGCACGATAGATAAGCCGATTGCACAAACCAAAATTCCTGCACGATCGGCAATTGCACAAACTATTCCTGCCAGATCGACTGATTGTGCAAACATTTTTGTGCAAATCATTTCAGCACGAACAAAACCACTGATCCTGAACTAAAAATCCATACAGTTTGTGCACGATCGCTCGATAGCTTCTACTTGGAATGCGAGTTTCAGATTTGCGTCCGGTTTTTTTTTTTGAACTCTCTGATCGGTCTCCCCATATCACGCTGTTTGTTTCAACATCCAAAGAATTGTCAACCTCGGGCCCCTGATGGACAATGTACAATAATAATATCTCTCATGATAGCGCGGGGTCGACTCAATTATTGAGTCTTGGATACAAGGTTCCGTTCATCAACTAAAAATGTAGTCAGGATGCCCTGCGACACAGAGAAAAATCCACGCGAAATGCCGTTACGAGATAGCTGACATCTGGGTACCAGTCGCTGCACACTATTAATACAAAAAGATCGATCTACTAGCGCATTGAAACGGTTGTTTGTGTTCGTCTTAAGTATTTTTCCGACATTTTTTATCATCCGGGCGCACGATGATTTTTTGTCCGGGCACATTTTGTATTTTGAAAATTTTGTCTGGGCGCAGCACCCGGACAAAACCGCGTGTGGAGAACCCTGCATGATTGATCCAGATAAACTTTGTTCAACCTGAACACTGCCATTGCCTTAATTGACACTAAGTACAATCTGTACTCGCACTTCGCATGAGGGAGAGCAGGCGGAGAATTAACTACTTCTAAATGTGATGAGCCACATTTCAAAAATGCTTTGGGGCTAATATTCAATACTTTTATTTCTTCACATCAAAAGTCATAGGTTATTGTATCAAAAACTTGTGCAGTACAATTCATGAAATATTCCCTAATTTCCCACAAATGAAACAGTTATTTTAACAAAAATTGTTCTTATTTCGTACACTCTTAATTACATGAACCCTTTTTCTTGCAGTGACCACCTTGAACTTCTTACAACAGAGAACAAAACGTACACAGTGCCAACAACCATGCTGCTAAGCAAACTGGACCTGCAAAACACAGATGACCTGCAGGCTTTGTTGCAACTAACCATTGACGTTAAGTTCATTGAAAAGGACATCGTTGAAATTGACACCAAATAAATCAGAAAAGTACGCCGCCAGGTGCAGATCTGGCGAGTTTGAACCCTGCCCCAAATATGCTTGATCACTCTCATTTTCTATTAGGCCTATGATTACTTTTTTTCAAATTTTATTTACTTTGTTACACATGTAATGCCTCCCACCTTTTCCTGATGAAAAACAATGACTTCTTTTTCATTGTTATTTTAATGTCATACAACACAAAACAAACAAACAAAAACACCAGAGATCTGCACCTGGTCAAACAAGAACTTTAAAAAAAACCATAATTAAAGAATGATCAGGTTGATGATTTATATTAAATCCAGTAATTTACTCTTTTAAACTTTTGTATTACATGACCTAATAAACAAATAATTACTTCACCTCAAAATCATCACAAGCAATTATGTTTGATTCTGTTAATACACAATAATAAAATCATGGGTTCTAGATCATTAAAAAAAAGCAATCTGCTTGCAACGAGTGTCATTGTACATTTCTACATTTATATTATAATGTTGGTCTTAAAAATCAGAACTTAAAATCATTGAGTACTTAACACGACCACAAAAAAAATATTTGGCTCGCACTTTTGAACAAAATCTAGGTCTGTCCACACTACTGCATATGATTTGGGGGACATTTTTGGTTGTTTAGGATAATGAAAGTAAAATAACACATTTTAATTATTGTTTTTTGCTGTGTTCATTCAAGAGTAACATTTGACACAATAAACATAATATTGAGATATTCTTTAAAATTTCCACGTTCATCACAAGGACAGACATAATTTCATCAGAAATTCTTAACTAAATAAAACAGACTTGCCTCACCAAAAGTTTTCTTTTTAACTAAAGGCTATTACATAAATTATAGACAGCTTCAAGCAAACAAAATTCCTCTCCTTATTTTTAAAAGAAATCAATCCACTTACAAAACTATTTCAGCATTACTTTTAGCACCCATCCTGTCTGTTAAAGGGACATACGTTATCAGTTATCAAAATGAACATCATAACCATGAACTAATTAAAACTTTGACAAAAATATAGTTTTTTAACTCGCTTTCCCATACCTCACTAAAAATTCATCAGTTGTATGCATTAGTGTGGACAGACCAATCTATGTTTGTACTTGATTATTTAATCACCTTGTATCACATATGTTTCTTGGCAAATACTTGATTTGTACTTAACTTCAAAATCACAGATGATTAGATTTCTGTTCAAATTTCTGGATTAATTCTTTGTTTAATCCTGATTTCATTACCACTACTATTACAAGTAATTAGTTTTTATCACCTGTAACTGGGCAAATTATCGGTTTATAATTCACTTGGAAATTTAAACTATCCTTATTGAACAAATTCTTGATTTATACTCTAGACTTAAAAATCTAAACTTATATTTAGTTTGTATTCAACATAAAGCGTAGTTTTGTACTTGATATATCCACCCCACTAATCACTTTGGGTCACATGTTATTTGACATACTCTTGACTGAACTTTACTTGAAAATCACAAATAATCACTTTTTATCAGGTTTTAAAACAAATTCTTGGTTTAATAACAATTCAATAATCACCAGTAATCAGTATATTTGATGTTAATCAAGTTTGAGTTTTAATAAACATCTATCACTTGTTATATACAAAACAAACTCAGCTTCTATGTGACATTGAATGATAGCCTTGGTTGCTGAACCCCAAGAAAAGCGAAACAAAAGATACACCCAATCTGAACAATTAAACAACTGGGCTTTAAGAAGACACGACATTCCGGCACTTTTTCCTCGATTCTGTTATGTGTTTTAACTTTTCAGTACCATTACAACTGGGCCCAATTTCATGGCTCTGCTTACCGTAAGCAAAGAATCGGCGCTTACGGAAGCAGAGAATTCCGCGCTTACGTCAAGCGTATTTCACGGGTTAGCAGGGAATTTTTGCTTGTGCGCGTGCGTAGTCCACGTTACTAGGCATTCTACGCTTACACAGCTAGCGCAGAAATTCGGCGCTTGCTCTGTAAGCGGAGAATGGTGATCGCAAGCGCAGAATTCGGTGGTAAGCAGAGCCATGAAATTGGGCCCAGATCTTCAAACTTTGTGTACACTCCTTGTGCATTGACATTTTCAGGTTCCAAATTACTGAAGTTTGTATTGCGATTGTTAGCTTGAGAGCGAAGGAAGGGGGCGGGGGTTGCAATAATTAATATCTTATGGCACAATGTTCTAAATGAGGGAAATAGAAACCGTCAATTAGTCAGTGTCATGCACATCATGTAGAAGGACTACAGTGTCAAAGGGCGCCCTTCGCAACCAGATAACCATTGTCTCGGACAATATATTTATTTAAAGTACTATATTAACTTCGTCGTGTGTGTGCTACATAAGTAATAAAACTGCAAAATACAGAAAATAAAATTTTGCTGTTACAACTAAATACAATAACAGTAGATCGTCGTACGTAAAAAGTGTACATGGGATTTAGCACACTAACAATTAATACGAAATGCTTGAAAAGCCAACAAATTAATTCTCACTTTAAAAAAAAACATCACACAAATCAAATGCATGAACGTCCTAAAAAGTTACTACATTTTCACAACAAAAGAAAACCAAAGTCATTTCCCTCTTAAAACTGTTCACTTTGTACCTCAGCTCAAGATTTCCTCAACCTGGAAATAGAGCTTCCTTGTACAATTAAATTTCGCAATCTAAAAAAGCAAATATTCATAAACAACCAAGACACCATGTCAAGTGATGTTTAGCGGAATAATAAAGTAATTTAAAGTTATAGTAGAAAGTATTTAACTGCTAGCTATAGCTAAACACGCCTTTGCGCTCATACCAATGCGCGTGTTGGCACGCAAGTGTTGGGCACCGCGCGCCACTGCTGCGGTGTCGTCAGTGCCCAGATTATGCACAAAGACACAAGGAAATCGTGTTCCTTTTCACTCTCTATGGAAATTAGATGTTTTTCTCAACGACTTACACAATTTCCTTGATAGAACATCATGATATACCAATGTAGATCACGGACCACAAATACTTGCAACTAAATAGAAACCGAATCATCCTGAAAACGGCGCATGTTTTAGGTGAGTTTCAGTGTCATAGACGCGGAAACTGCATAGTCGCATAGTTTAATGCATTGCATCGGCAAGGTATTTTGTCAGAATTTCAGTATTTTACTTTCTGCTTAATTTTAAAAATTTATCAAGAATGTAGTACATCATTATATCATGCAGCCATGTCAGGGAAATTGCATAGATTGTCGAGGAAGACATTCAATTACCATAAAAAGAGAAAAGGGAAACGATTTTCTCGTGTCTTTGTGCACAAAAATAGGCACAGGTACACCGCAGCATGGCGCGCGCGGCGCCCAGCACTTGCGCGCCCGGATTGGTGTATAGACCATAATTGAATAACCCCTTTGTTGCTATGAACGTCGCCATCTTGTAGGGCAAACCGTATGCGCGTCTAAACGCGTACATCAATGAAGCACGCAGCAATCCCGGTTTGATTTCTACGGCACATGCGCGCACACCCAAACGCACACGCTCACAGACACCATGTTGTAGGGTAGATATTTGAATGGTGACGTCATATTCAATACGGTACCAAGAATAATCTAAAAACATGAAACTGAGGACATAGGTGATGGGAAAAGTGTTGTCACTGACCAGATACTGGTAGTGGTCTGTTCGTTCATGGTCCATGGGGGTATCAGGTGTGCATACCTCGGGAGTGATTTATGGGCTTGAGTGCATGGGAAAGGAAGTGGGACAAGCTTGTTAATTGAAGATTAATGAGGTTAAGGTTGGAAGGAGCTGTGTTTCTTGGAGCTTGAAATTATAAAATAAACACCGGTAATGGTACTTGGATTTAGGGCTGACAATATCCCCACTATGACCAGATCTCCTACTGGTCCAAACGAAAAAGTCAAAACGCCATCAAATTGTATTTCTTGACTCTTCTTATTTTTACTTGCCACATACCCTGAGTAAAATCCTTATCTATAATGTGATGTTGTGTTGCTTCAGCACGACTGACATTCTGTTAACAATACCTTCATTTGACCTTTAATGACATGAATATTTAATTGACCGATCTTGATACCACCATATCTCAAAAAGTATACATCCGATCGTCAAACTTGTTTCGATTATATACTTCTGGGATACTGTATAACTTTTTGATGGCCTTAAATGCCGGACGACGTCACCATGACGTCAATTAATGTGCATTTTGTATGTGTGCAAAAAACCCATGGCTCTGAAAAGTGTAATTATTTGGTTGGTAAAAAACACAACTTTTCAAAAAAAGTTAAATTTTAGTTACCTATAATACACAAATCATTTTGTAGACACAAATGCTTTTACTAAGAGTCATTCCAGGTCAATAAAACTATTCAAAGTACAATATATTTCCACGACAATCAACGATTTGAAGTGACAAATCCGACATCCGCAATCACTGCATTCAGTCAGAGATTGCCGCACAGCGCCGCATTTTTGAAATAAGCTACAGTATTATAACTCAATGATATTTGATATAAACCCAGACACAACTTTTTTTGACACAAACGCAACAAAATTTCAATTATATATATATGTAAAATACAATCATCTTGTGAATATGCAGCGTGCCGCAATGTACAGTGCCATAGGCTGAAAACAAAGCGACCCAGGTTCCAGGCTCGTCACTATTTCCAACTTTTTTTTCTCATACTGTAAATTAAGAATAGGGCTACTTTTATTTTACTAATAATTTTATTATATAATGCTTCCCGTATATCAATGGATATTAAAATCTTTCTTCGTTTTCTAATTTCTGGCTCCCGATGGATTTTAAAGGAAACAAAATTTGCTCATTGGATTTGTGCGTGTCCAATAGATGAATTTCCTATGTACGTTTAGGGTTTTCGTTAAAAGGAATTGGTTGTGGATAAGTTACACACCATCTTGTACCCTGTCCAATTTCTTAGTATGAAAAACAATGTGTTTTCATCGTGACGTCATCAGGTGTCAAGTTACGTAATTCAAAGCTTATAACTTAAAAAAATCATATCTCTAGAACCGCATGTCGAAAAGTCGTAATGTTTGTGCTATCTTGTAGCTTGCAACACTTGTGACATTTTATTAAAAAGGATGACCCCAGTTTGACCCTTACTTCCGGTCCAAACAGGAAGCTCTAAAATTATCAAAATCATATTTCCTGAACCACATGTCATAAAGTCATAACCTTTGTGCCGTCTGGTAGCTCTCTGCACATTTGACATTTTATTAAAAAAGTTTACCCACCTTGACTTTTCCTTTTGGTCCAAACAAGATGTTCAAATCAAAAAATCATATCTCCTGAACCAGGAGGGATTAGGGTACGAATTAGAGTCCTATAGCACATGGTTCAGTTAGAATGAAGGTAAAACTTATGGTCAGAATCAGGTTCCGGTTTGAAAGTTTTCTAGTCAGTATCAGATTTAAGTTCAGGCTTTGGTTTTTAGGCACACTTAAAGTCAAAATAGGGCCTATCAGAGGTCAAGGGTATATATCTCAAAATCAGACTCACTTAAAAGCTCTGGATCGTTTAATCAAAGTAAAAAACATGGAACAGCTTTGTGTTTGTTCACAAACACGTAAACCTCTAGTTATTATTACTATTACAATCCACAATATTTAGTAAACACGAGAACATTTTGGGCCATAAACGATTGATATGCTCAATTTAAATTTACCCAGTAAGTTGGACAATATTCGAATCCCATCAAAGGATTCAGGCTTGAAGCCTTTCTCATGCATCACAAAGCACACAATTCTATGCAACGTATTTTTTCATTCAGTATTTTCTTGCAACTTCGATGACCAATTGAGCCCAAATTTTCACAGGTTTATTATTTTGCGCATGTTTGGATCACCACGTAAGAATACTATGGTCGATTTCACAAAGAGCTAAAAAAAAATTGATCTTAACTACAAATCAATCTTAATTGCTAAGCAAAGTGTGGTGTCACAATACAAATCACTATGGTGATATTGACAACTCATCCTAAAATGAATGTTAAATTTAGTGCTTTGTGAAATCGAGCCCAGTCTTTGACAATTACCAAAGGTATACCATGCCAAACATTAGCTCAAAATGGCCCCAAATAACTTTGGCCCAAGTTGCAAAATTTATTTCACTATTTCGAACTTTAGAATCATAAAACTTGAATAATGATATCAATATTTAAGTCTCCCCTCCACATTTTTGGATCCAGATATTAATTTTCACCCTCATCAACATACATGTGAGTCTCTCCACACAATACATACACAAAACATGAAAACATTTTGGGTACAATAAAGTGATCATGAAAAAAGTGTTTTGCTTAATGTTTTTGCTTTGCTGATTCAATGCTAAGACTTGACCAAAATTAAATGTTGGAATTTAACACAAGTCATGAAGAATGTTATTTATACCAATTAGGGGACACACATGTAATCATTAACCACTTTTATGTATACATTAACCTGAACGATGACTTTATTTTTGTTTATATATAAATCATTCTCCCATGTATACACTTACAAAGTTATTAGTTGCATGCATTGGTGTAGAGAGACCCTCATACATGAATTCCATTTAACTTCTCTTTGTTTAGTCCTTGCATAAACACCCATACACACAGCTGCTTCATTATAAAGACATGATTCACTTTTGGTATTTTTGTTTTTACTGCAATCATCCATGTTTCAAATGCAATAACAAATTTTAGTAATATTTAGGTTTCATCATTCATGTTTGGTGGATAAGTATTAGTCTTTGACATAAAATAAACACTTTCTGCAAGTGTAATCATAACAATAATTTTTCATGGTTATCTATGTGGAAGAAAAGTTTGTGTTGCTGCACACAGCTGTTTTATTATATTGATTTTAGGCACTTCCAGCAAGACATGATTCACTGTTCTTTTTAAATTATTGCAACCTTATCCATGTTTTAAGTAGAATAAACCATTCAAATAACTTTTAGATCTCATCATTCATGTTTGTGAATAAGTGTTAGTTTTTGCCATATGTTAACACTTTCTGCAACTGTAATCATAACAATATTTGTTCATGGTTATCTATGTGGAAGACAAGTTTGTGTTGCTGTTAAAAACAAGGCAACAATAAAAATAAACATTTACAACAAATGTTTTAACACAATAATCAAAATATAAAAAAGGGATTATCCCAACTCTTTACTATTTGAACAATTTTGATCATCAAATTTTTAAACCAACAACAAAATTATGTCGATTAGGTGTTTTTTTCTCAATATAAGAATACAAAAGTTGTTCTTTGATCAGAATCAAAAATAGTTTGACCAAATAGAGAAAATGTGTTGATTTCATCATCGTTTCTGATGATGGAACAGGAAAACGCCACTTTGTCTTTTAACAGTTTGTCAACACTACCTTCATCTTCTAAAAGCACCGATATATGCTGTGCTCGATCAATGGTAAAACTTGGCAAAAATTAAATTTTGAGTTTAAAATAAATCATAAAGATTGTCTTTAGAATTGTTATTTAAACCAATTAGAGGACACACATGAATTATGAACCACTCTAATTTATACATTACCCTGAACGATGACTTCATTATTTTTATCATAAATCTTTCTCCCATGTATACACTTACAAAGGTATTAGTTGTATGCATTGGTGTAGAGAGACCCCATGAAATGAATTCCATTTAACTTCTCTTTGTTTAGTCCTTGCATTAACACCCACACAGCTGTTTTATTATGTTGATTTGAGGCATTTCAAGCAAGACATGAATCACTTTTGGGGGTTCGTTTTTATTGCAATCATCCATGTTTTTTAGGTTTCATCATTTATGTTTGGTAGATAAGTGTTAGTCTTTGACATATGTTAACACTTTCTGCAAGTGTAATCATACAAATAATTGTTCATGGTTATCTATGTGGAAGACAAGTATAATCAAAATATAAAAAAGGGATTATCCCAACTCTTAACTAAATGAACAATTTTCATCATCAAATTTTAAACCAACAACATTTTTGCAATTATTTTCTTTTTCTCATTATCACAGTAAAATTGCTCTTTGATCAACAAATATATTTTGATCAATACATGAGAGTGAATGACTTGATTTCATCACTGTTTGTGATGATTGAGCAGGAAAACGGCACTTTGTCTTTCAATGCTTTGTCAACACCACCTTCATCATCTTCTAAACCTTCTAAAAGAACAGAATTACGAACAGCGTACGCAAGGCATCCCTCTTCATCGGTTGTTAACTCACTCCAATCATCGTCAATTAGATCATAACCAATCACAGTAGTAGGGGAGGATGGGGCAGGTGGACCACTTAAGCACATAATTGATGTTAACAATAACTCAATAATGCAGGAAATGGACAAAACTATGTTTAAAACATAACAACAACACTTGTTTGTTTATTGCAAAAAGCTTAAATCAATTACATTAATTAAAATTAAGAATATTAACTAACTAATCATTCATCCAAAAGCTTACCACTTGCCCCACACCTGGGGCAAGCGGTCCGCATCATAAAACCTTAGAACTAGCCACCAAAAGAGCACGGAATAAGTACTGGAGTAAGTAAATTGTTGATAAACATCTCAATTGGCAAGTAAAATAATCTTAGAAGCACAGCACTTTAAATACTGAATCTCTCGGCGATGGCATATGCTGTTTCACAGACAAGCTTCGGGGTGACCCCAAACAGTCGTGCTTCCCTTTCTAAGCACCATTGAGCTAGTTGGTCTTCCTCGTCTTTGGTGAGAGCTGTTGGTTTGTGTGCTGGCGCATCCTCATCAACGAGGTTCTTGCATCTCCGGGCTAATGTGGTTCTTGGGACTTTGAACTGTTTTGATGCAAGTCGCAGACTTTTCACCTCACCACTTTTGACAGCAGCAATTGCTCTACTCATTGCATCTGGCTTCCACTTGTTTTCTGGTCCACGCTTGATGGCTCTATACACCCATACCATCCTGTGATAAGGAAGATAAAAATTCGATCATGCTATATTTCAGCTTCAAAATAGTGTAATGAACTGTAATAGCCTATATAGGGCCTGGTTCATGCTCTTACAAAAGTAAAATAAATAAAAATCAAATGCTAATTACACAGTCGGGTCAACTGGTCCAGGTGAACAAGTTGCCCCGAAAAGTAGTGGTCCACTACCCCCATGTAGAATTATTTCCATGTAGAATTAATTAAATCACTAACTAATTAATCACTATTTAATTAAATCATTTTTTCCCATTAAATCATTTGAATATACTTCTTAAAACAATGAAACAAATTATTCACTGAATTTGCTGTAGTTAAGACTTCCACTGAAGTTTTACTTGTTTACATTTTCAAACCTGGAGGCAGCCATTTTGTTTTTTAAAAACAAAAGAAGTGGGGATTCAAGGTCAAGTATTATGAATCCAAAATTTAGGGCTTTCCATGTTCACAATGTCTCTTAATTTCAGGTTATATTTTGGATTGGAGGTACTGCTCAAAATACCTTCAAGGAAATTGCCTTTAATCATAATAAATCAGCTTATAAAGATTATCTTGCGACCCTACTTTGGAAGCAGTGATTTGTCTTCTTATCAAAGACAGACGCCATTTTTAGTGCCCAGCTATGAACACCAGTTGATCAAAAACCTCCCATCTTCAAACGTCGGGTACATTTTACAACAACATGTGTGCTAATGTGGCACACATGCATCAGGCTTCACGAAACACCATTTACAAGTCAAATTTCATACATTTCAAACCAAAATTGTGCTTAACACTTACCTTGCTTACACACTGACTCCAAGCAGAAATAGATCATGTGTTTACGGCCTCTTTATGAACGGCAGAAAGAAGAAAAATCACAATTATTCTGGGTAACCCTGGTGCATTCACGCAAACTTCGCGGATTCATAGCCAACAGGTACAGGGCAAAGGTCAAATTACTTTGTTTCCCCAACAGAGGGCAGCAAAGCAAAAAAATCTTTTAAAAACCTTAAGAGCGGACCAGTTGCCCTGATGGTCAACTTGCCCAATCCTCCCCTATCCAAGGTTTCATCCGGTTTAGGCACTTTCTGTAAAAATATAATTTAAAATAAAACATTATAGCACTTATTTGTTAAACAAAACAAAAAACCCAGCAACCTTTAACAAATTTGTTTCAAATTATTACTACCATTTTCAAATTAAAATGGAATGATATCACCAAGGGTGTGATCATATATCCCGTTTGAAATAACAATTACCTAAATTCTTATGTCATCTTTTCACTTAAAAACCCTTTCTGCACACACCTGCGCGAACAATGTAATACCTTTTATGGCATATATACTCAGGCAGGATGTACTTCTGATAAATACTCCACAAGTTAATGACCATCAAAACTTACTTGGTAAAGAGCTCTGGAGAGCTATTGATATAATAAAACGTTGCTAGAAACAACCCCTTCGAAGTAAACTACAATCAGCATTTACATATTTTAAAAGAAACAATTATCCTTACTCCTCTGCTCATCAAACTTTTGCCTACATACCTTTATCTCACCATCCCTTGTGGTTGATAAGTAAATCGTTTCCTGATAGCAAGAAGTGATGACATTTGTTATTTCAAGATAATCACCAGTCTTCACATCCATCCCTGCATTATCTCTCCAGAGAGCTACACGGCATGATCCTTTCCCCTCTTTTACGGTTATGTTCCGCACTGCTGCATCCTTACCCATATAACTGACAGTTTTAGCCAGTTCTTCCTACGGTAACACACACAAAAACATTGCTATTACATTAATCCATAAATTGGCCAAAACAGTGATTAGTTTAATTGTCTTATATATATACATCACTTTTTCAGTTTGGAAAATTTCTCCAGAAGACTCAGGATATAATTAGCATTTATTTATTTGCAACTTCATTGGATGGTTGGATTTACATACAGTCGATAACACTCAATAGACTCATACAGATGTCAACTTTATAATGTGAGCTTAATTTCAATTTCAACTACACATTTTTTATTCAATACTCAACTATCTTATGTCATTTATTTTACTCCCTCCCCCCTCCTTTCACCCAATTAAGTATAACATTTAAAAATTAAATTAAAAATATATAGAAATAGACCAACCATTAACACCATAATGAGCAATACTTAATCCTTTGCTTGCTGGTTTGCAAAAAAAGTTATGCATAGCAACTTACCACAACAACCTGCCCTTTAATGGAGACAATCTCTATTGTAGGGTATGTCACAGAGATGAGTGCTTTTGAAGATTTAAATATATTGACTCATAAACTTACACATGTTGTTTGTCTATACCAAAGAGATTATTGATACTGCTACTTTAAACTATGAGTATGACATTCCTCCGATTATCAAGGACATTTCATTTGATAAAAATGTAACATACTTGTACAAATGGTGTTTTGTCCAGATCCATATGACATTAGGTTGTATTTTACCATCTTGCTGTCTACTCTAAGTAATACCCTGAGCAATGATTCAAACTTTGATGTCTACTTCTAGTTCTACTATTACTACTATTAATGAAAACCATAGGTAAATCTAAAGGTAAAAAAGTGTAAACTTTAACTTATGCTTTTTTCGCTTTACATACAACCCATCCTGTCTATTGTTATTATTTTGATCCATCCATTTTATTTTAGAAATCCTACTACAAAAAACACATCATCATTCAACATATTAAATCCACATTCATAAATACCCCAGACAGTTTCGCTATTCCTATTGGTGGAGAACGCGTCACGTGGGGGTGTTTAAACGGTTGATAAAGACACAGCTGAAGCTGTTTAAGACCGGCTGGCTTCGCGTGTTGGGCGCGCAAGCTCATGTACACCAATTTAAATTACGCAGAACGCAATTCATAGCTATTAGTAACAGCGCGTAATATGTGTGTACACGCGCGTATACACACCGACCGACGCGCACAAAACATTTTTACAAAAGTTTTTGGAAATTTGCAAACTTCGAAAAATTCGCAAAAGAAACAGTGTGACATTGTCTATAATTGTGATATTATATTGCTTTTTAACATAAGGGCATTTATGAATGGGAATAAAGAGTAGTGACTCGTTCTTAAACGGCCGTTTAAAACCTGCAGGGTCGTGGCCGTGTGATAAAGGCCCTCGCCTTCGGCTCGGGCCTTTATCACACGGCCACGACCCTGCCGGTTTTAAACGGCCGTTTAAGAACTCGTCGCCACTCTTTTATTCCCTTATTCATAAATACCCCAGACAGTTTCGCTATTCCTATTGGTGGAGAACGCGTCACGTGGGGGTGTTTAAACGGTTGATAAAGACACAGCTGAAGCTGTTTAAGACCGGCTGGCTTCGCGTGTTGGGCGCGCAAGCTCATGTAAACCAATTTAAATTACGCAGAACGCAATTCATAGCTATTAGTAACAGCGCGTAATATGTGTGTACACGCGCGTATACACACCGACCGACGCGCACAAAACATCCTGTGATGATCATTATATAATATTATAAACAACATTGCATTTATTTCATGATACAGAATCTTGTCTTTAGCATTTTTCCTGACCCAAGTGTTTCAGAATACTGGTTTTTACCCCATGAAAAGCCTAAAATCAAACAGTTCTGTTACTGCACCTAGACCTCCAGTGTCCCTAGCTTGTGGGCCCCCTTGGACCCAGGCCATGAACAGCTGCAATCCACTCATTCCGCTCACCCTCGGTAGACTTTGATTTTGTTTGTTTGATTTTTTTGTGTCTAACTACAACAAGTTAACCCTGTTTAGTGTGTATTCTGTAATCAACAGCTACTGCCTAGCATGCCTAGTTAGTCATGCTAGTCTTTTTTACCCTTACAATACAAGTTACATGTAGGCCTAGGCTTAATGAACCACTTGGTAAAAACGGGGGCAAAATATTTTTTTCATCCACTTTCCCAGCCCCATCCTTTTTTTGTATTATAAGTTGCGATTCACCATAATAAAAAAAATCCTCCATCCTTTAGACCAGAGCATTAAAAATCAGAAATAGCCCCATAAACAATTTCCGCGCTGGATGGGCTGCAACTAACAACTTCAACGCCAGTGATCTTCATTTTACCGGAGTTCCTGGTCCTACCGCCAACTATGATGGGTTTTCACAAGTGCAAATTTTCATGCTGTACTTCTCAGCGGCAGTGTGGGACTTGCTGGTTACAGAGACAAACAGGTATGCCAATCAGACCATGCAGGCTAACCCAGGGTCCTACAAGTGGGGTAGTAATCCCATTGATGTACCCGAGATGAAGGCTTTTATAGCGATTCTTCTGGCCATGGGGATCGCTAGATTTCCTCAATACAGAATGTACTGGTCAACCTCTGATATACTGAACAACCGCTTCTATCCATCCTCATGTCACGTAACTGGTTCACCGAAATTCTGAGATTCTTCCACCTTGCAAACAATGATGCCCCTCGTCAACCCCAACTTGCAAAAAACAAGCTTTCTAAACTTCAACCGTTCCTTGACCTCATCTTGCCAAAATTCAAATCAGTATACAACCCAGGGCAACAGCTATCTCCTGATGAGAGCATGCTTCGATTCAAGAGACGGTCGAGTTTTATCCAGTATATGTCAAAAAAGCCTGTGAAATGGGGAATGAAAGCGTTTTCAGTGAATGAATCGAAAACAGGTTACACATGCTCCTGGAAGCTATACACCGGTAAGCAGGAGTACCCCGTCCCCCCTGTACAGCATCCCCTCGACCCATCAACAAATCATCCGGTGGAACTTTATGTAAGTGGCCACGTTGTACTGGACTTAGTTCGCAGCTACGAGAACAAAGGTCATGTAATATATTGTGACAACTACTACACCAGCCCTGCCCTTTTCCAGCAACTTATGGATCTTGGTTTTGGTTGTTGCGGAACAGTATAGTTTTTAGCTAAGGGAATGCCTGAAGCAGCTAATCCCAAAACTAACCGTATGAAAAAAGGAGATGCTCCGGCTTTCCACACCAAGGGAGACCAGCTTTGTGTTGTCTGGTACGACAAAAAGCAGGTGAATTTGCTTACCAGCGTCAGAAATTGCAATGTTTCGGAGAAGAGAATTCGCTCTCGCCACACAGAAGATGGATTCAGAAAGATAACAAAACCTCAGTCCATCGAGGAGTACAATAAATATATGGGGGTACTGATTTGGCGGATCAATTTTTCCAGTATTATAACCATACTCATCGAAGCTTGAAATGGTGGAAGCGTGTTTTTTTCCACATCGTTGAGGTATGCATGGCCAATGCGTCTGTAGTTTTTGATAGCGTTCCATCAAACAAGAAGTTGACGACCCTCAAGTTCCGACAAGCTGTGATCCAAGGATTGCTTGATGGCTGGAATCGTGATCCAATACACACTGGACGACGATCAATCCCGGATGATCTGCCATCCCAACTAACTGAGCATGGTCACTTTCCAGGCATAGTAGCTGGTTCCAGCAAACCAGACTGCATTGTGTGCAGTGATATGTCAAAGCAAGGAGGACGGAAGCAAACCAAAACATACTGTGCAAGATGCGACCGTCCAATGTGTACATCTCCTTGCTTTGAAATATATCATACTCATTTGAACTATAAGTAAGGCGGTTACCTGCAAAGATTACTTATATTGCTCAGATAGCCGGGATGCCAGAGCATCCCATATTGATCATCGTCCAGTGATTTTTTGATTATCAAGAAGTAGTCCTTGGATTCCAGCTTGGCTTAGATGGAGCGCTTTCTATTGTTTCCGAAACAAATATTTATTTGGCCAACAAATATTCCACCCATTTTATGTACATGTCAAGTCCAAATTCCGTCCTTGTTTTGTAAACAAACATGAATTCCTTTTATTTACATGTAAAGTGCGAAATCCATCCATGTTTCGTAAACAAATATACCACTCATTTTTAGTTTACATGTAAAATGCAAATTTCAGTCCATGTTTTACAACCCATTTTATTTACAGGTAAAATGCGAGACCCATCCTTGTTTCATAAACAAATTTATTTTATGTACATGTCAAGTGCAAATTCCATCCTTGTTTTGTAAACAAACATTGAATTCCTTTTATTTACATGTAAAGTGCGAAATCCATCCATGTTTCGTAAACAAATATACCACTCATTTTTACTTTACATGTAAAGTGCAAATTCCGTCCATGTTTTGTAAACAAATACTAAACTCATTTTATTTACATGTAAGTGAAGGTTTTGGTACACACTTCCCAAGCACATATAAACTTGAAACTTCACACTTCACATATAGTTAGATATCTATTAGGAGATTAGACCGCTTCAGTTACGTCATGATGACGTCATCAGGTGTCGAATTACGTTAAATCAAAGTTTAATATTTGAAAAAATCATAACTCATGAACCACTAAATGGATTTTCACAATCTATACATCATCGGAAAGGCCTTTGGAAACTCAAAAAACGCTACACAGAGTGTGACCCCATTTGACCTTAACTTCCGATTCAAACCGGAAGTTGAAAATTTCAAAAAATCATATCTCAAGAACTCTTTATACTTTAGTCACAATTTTTACATCAGGTTATATGTTGTTCTTCCGCAAACTTTTCCACAGATATGTTACCAATTTGACCCTAACTTCCCGTCGAAATCGGACGTTAACGCTCACGTATTACAAGGTCACCAAGGTCTAAGTTGAGGTTTGAGAAAGGTCCCGGCATACTGACATGCAGCCACGTATTGTGTGCAGGTTTAAATGTGTCAAAGTTCATTGAACGTCATTACGTTGTTGTATAGTACACACGTACAAATCTCAAATCTCAAACTCATTCAAAGTTCAGCATGAATTTACTTCCGTTTTGCACGTCTGATGGCGTAGTGGAAACCAAGGAATATAAGAGGAGGCTTCACTGAGATGTCCACCTGCTCTAGTGATTTGTATGGCTTTTAATAACTGACTAAAATTCAATCTGAAAAAGAACAAGACTGTTCGCTAAAATTCCTCAAACACCGAGACCGTGTCACGCAGATCGTCGTGACCATGCCGGCCAACGGCGTTCTAGGCCCGCTGAGTATGTCCTTCAGACACGGTGACTAAAATTGTAAGCTTTATTCCAATAGCATTCATTCATTGATTAAAACAATAATTGTTTGTTCATTTGATGTCGGCCAACAAAGACACTTCCAAAGCTCACATAACCTTCAAACTTCGCACACAGTTAGCTCATTACTAGTACAAGACACCGCTTTAATGACGTCATCGGTTGTCAAATTAAATTTGATTTACGTTTGATTTTAGAAAAAATCAAACCTCAAGAACCTCGCAATGGATTTTTAAATTGTATACATCATCAGAGAGGGCTTCAAAAAATTATCAAATGCTACAGAGGGTGTGACCTCTCTTGACCTTGTCTTCCGGACGAAACCGGAAATTGAAGTGAAGAAAATAATCCTGCGCCTCGTTTTGAGGTCTGCAAACAATATCATCGTAATTTTCGACATTTTCTCTCTGTATGAAGTAAAATTTGACCCCTTTTGAACGAAGTATTATTAGGGGGAACAAAATAATTTTTCTCTTTTTAAACAAAATTTTCAAGTGTTTAGCTGATGATATCATTCTCCAGTTGAAAAATCACAAACTTGAACTAATAAACTTTAAAATGTGTTTTCATGACTTGTTAACATTACTATACAGCATCAGTTGTTTGCCAACCATCCAGATGGTGTACATATACGTTAAGATTGAACACAAATGCCTGTACGGAACAACCAATAATTTGTCAAGATTTTGAAGTATAAGTTCAGAATAAAAATTGTATACAATTTTCCAAAACTAGCATTGCCTCCATTTGTCTATGATTTGGATATATTCCCCATAGGCCTACACCCACCAACGGCACACAGGAGAATGCTGGCATATTATCCCAGCACACAAGAAACTTTGTTAATTAACTAAATTTGTTTGCAAACCATCGAATTTCCATCCACAAACCACAGTGTCCTTGTTGTTTACGTTAGAAGCTAACTCCTAGTCTTAAGCCAACTCCCACAAATGACGTCACATGGAAGCGCACCGCAAACGGCAGAAGTGTTTTTATTTTTTCAAAAACTTGAGGTTGGGGCCTAATTTTTTGATTAATAATTACGAAAAATCCAGAAGTGTATAAAACACATCAAAATTACAATTAAATGACAAACAAACACATTATAAACAAGTTTAAATAGCATCCCCGTTCAAAAATTCTCGCTCAAGTAACTGTTGGAGCTAACCATGTACTTAGACCGTAGTGTGTCAATAAAACCGCAAAGATTTTGGGGATGATGAAGTCATCGATGACGTCAAAACGTTAAATCAATGTTTAATATTTTAACAAAAAATCATATCTGAAGAACCATAATTGCTACACACAAGATCTTTGGACATGTGAAAGACCCTGTAGTATTTTTAAAATCTTACACAAAGTTTGACCCCTGTGATCTTTACTTCCGTTTAATTGTTTTTAATTTTTTTTGTTTTTGTTTTTGTTTTTTGTTACAAAACTCGCAAAAGTACTGAGTATACAGTGCTTCAAACAGATCGGGAAAGGGTTAAAACCAAATTATAAAAACAAACCGAACACCGTTTGTTTGTAATTTACAAACAAGATAAGTCTAGTTCTTAATACTTCTTCTGCTTCTCCCCGTCGTGTTTCCGCTAACAAAAGCACACTTCCCAAGCACATATAAACTTGAAACTTCACATATAGTTAGATTTTTATTAGGAGATCAAACCGCTTCAGTTACGTCATGATGACGTCATCAGGTATTGAAATACATTAAATCAAAGTTTAATATTTCAAAAAATCATAACTCAAGAACCCCATTTTGGATTTGTACAATCTATACATCATTGGAAAGGGCATTGAATACTGAACAATAAATACACAAAGTGTGACCCCGTTTGACCCCGACTTCTGGTTCAAATCGGAAGTTGAACATTTCAAAAATTCATAATCTCAGCCAATACCTAGCGCACAGTATGGCATCCACTTAACAACTAATCCACGATGACGTGCACACATAGCCATACATTGTGCAAAAGGCATCTTCCATACGTTGTGTGCAAATTTTGAAAGTCCATTGAACATCATTGCATTGTTTATTCTTGTACGTATTAACAACACGTTGTCACGAACATACAATCTCAAACTCATTCAAAGTTCAGTGTGAATTTATTTATGTTTTGCCCGTCTGATGCCTTAATTGAAAATAAGGAATAGAAGAGGAGGTTTCACTGAGATGTCTACCTGCTTTAGAGATTTGTATGACTTTAAATAACTGACAAATAGCTAAACCAAAAAAGAACGACATTGATTCGCTTCTCATCAAACACCGAGACCCACATTACATTGATCGACGTGACAATGCCTGCCAAAAGCTCTTTAGGCCCGCTGAGTTTACCCTTCAGACACGGTGATTACACTGCGGTAAGCTTTATTTCAAAATCATCGTTAAAAAAGAGGGGGCATTCCTTTTTTCGTCTACAATCATGTTGATATGTTTCATCCGTAAACTTGCCAAGTGGTATTTTTTTTTAACTTACAAAAGAGTTTGTTAATTTGATCATGGTATGAATTCTAACTGTCGGATTTGAAATGATGCTAACCGTTGAGGTATTTGTAGCCTACATGTACTGTGTGGCAAAAATCTTATCGCGTGAATCAAAAGGGTTTTGACTTTAACAAAGTACTTGAACGAGAGCAAAGAAGAAGTATTATTTGCTGAAATTAATTTACAAATGGTCATAGATCCAGACATACGGTTCACATCCTATAATATTTTTTTTTAAAGTACCACGAAAAAATAATTTTAGCTGATGATATCATTCTCCAGAAGAAATCACAAACTTGAACTAATAAACTTAAAAATGTATGTTGATGACTTGCTAACAATACTATTCAGCATCAGTTGTTTGCCAACCGTTCAGATGGTGTACATTTTCTTTAAGATTGAACACAGATGCCTGTACGGAACAACAAATAACTTGTCAAGATTTTAAAGTATATTGAGAATAAAAATTGTATACAATTGTCAAAAACTAGCATTGCCTCCATTTGTCTATGATTCGGATATATTCCCCATAGCCCTACACCCACCAACGGCACACAGAATGATGGCATATTACCCAAGCACACAAGAAACTTTGTTAATGAACTAAATTTGTTTGCAAACTATCGAATTCCCATCCACAAACAACGGTGTCCTAGTTGTTTATGTTAGAAGCTAACTCCTAGTCTTAAGCTAACTCCCACAAATGACGTCACATGGAAGCGCACAGCAAACGGCAGAAGTGTTTTTATTTTTTCAAAACCTTGAAGTTGGGGCCTAATTTTTTGATTGAAAATTACGAAAAATCCAGAAGTGTATAAAACACATCCAAATTACCATTAAATGACAAACAAACACATTATAAACAAGTTTAAATAGCATCCCCGTTCAAAAATTCTCGCTCAAGTACCTGTTTGAACTAACCATGTACTTAGACCGTAGTGTGTCAATGAAACCGCAAAGGTTTTGGGGATGATGACGTCATCGATGACGTCATAACATTAAATCAATGTTTAATAATTGAAAAAAAAATTTTATCTGAAGAACCATAATTGCTACACACAAGATCTTAGGACCATGTGAAAGACCCTGTAGTATTTTTCAAATCTTACACAAAGTTTGACCCCCTGTGACCTTTACTTCCGTTTAATTGTTTTTATTTTACGTTTTGTTTTTTTAGTTTTTTTTACAAAACTCGCAAAAGTACTGAGTAGGCCTATACAGTGCTTCAAACAGATCGGGAAAGGGTTAAAACCAAATTATAAAAACAAACCAAACACCGTTTGTTTGTAATTTACAAACAAGATAAGTCTAGTTGTTACTTATTTTTTTAAGAGTTTACTATTTTTCAAGTTATTTTCACATACAAACCTGGACAAATGAAAAGTTATTGTACCATTAGTTGTCAAAGGTATGCAATGTTTTAGTGTTTTATAATTTATTGTATACATTTATTTATGTGTTTGCCAAGGTTTTTTTTGTATATTTACTTCAACTACATGAACATTCTCAGGCTCAGTTTATAAGTGCAGTATTGATGATTCTCCTTCTTGCATATATACATAAATAAAAAAATTTAAAAACGTGCTTTATTTGAGCTTCCAATTAGAAAATTTGTTGTCTGTAGCTTTTCTTATCTATTCACAAGCAATCTTTATTGAATACATGTAGCAGTTTACATTTGACAATGTAACACAATGTAACAAATAGCGTTCTGCATGCATGGTTTACATGTAAAGTGTACAGGCCTTTGTCCCAAACACTGGTTGTTCGTGGTCAACAAGTTGTGTTGAAAAGACCCACTCTGAGACTGCAACTCTGGTAATAGATGTACCTAAGCTGACAATACAAGAACATCAACAAGTTGATTTGTATACCATAAGAAAGAGTTCAAACTATGAACACAATGTTTTGTGTTGTAGGGACTGTTTCAATGTGAAAAAAACAATCTTATACTTGAAAACAAAATTGAGAGTACTAAAATTTGAAGTATTTCAAAACGAACAGCTTGAATTCATGCATGATTTGAGCTCCAGTGTAAAAACCAAAACTCAAATCAAGATATATTTGATATCATAAAAATCACCACATTATATCCATGAAATAGCATGCACAAAGTGTTTTGATGCAATAATTAGTTTGTGCAGAAAATCAAGTTTGAAAAAGACTTTTAGTTCAAGCTGCAACTTTTCAGTCATCTGGGAAAAAAACTTGGGCCACAGGAGCTTCGTGTGCGTAAACAATGTGGTCACCACAGGATGCATGGTAATAAACAATGTGGGGCTGAAAGGGTTAAATGTTTTTTTAGTGTATTGTTCTTCTGAACCTGCTGTGATGGAATAATGTAGCACAGGAATATATATATTATGCAAAATATGTGAAGTTCAAGAATGTCCAAAGACATTGTAAAGTAACAACAAAATTGGGGGGGGGGCTGCTGTTGTTTTTCCTTTCCTTTTTTTCAGTCGCATTCCCAGTTATATGGGTTCGTATTTCTCTGTTGTAAACACTTGTCTGAGAACTGCAAAAAGGCTATAAAAAGAGGACTTTCTTTCATTTTCAATATTTTTACTATGTTGCAACATTGAAGTAGTATCATCATCAATTGA
Organism: Plazaster borealis; assembly: GCA_021014325.1. Lineage (NCBI taxonomy): Eukaryota > Metazoa > Echinodermata > Asteroidea > Forcipulatida > Labidiasteridae > Plazaster > Plazaster borealis. The sequence goes on from CM037461.1 coordinate 12,992,993, forward strand.
AAGCCTTTCTTGTGGTGGGTTCAAAGTAACACGAAATACACAACCTATTCTAAAATTGTTACGTGTTGTTGAAAATTGTAATACATACTTTTAAATTGTTTGATTTGGATTTGCAAACTGTACATTTCAATTTTTTTATGATAAACCGTTTTTTTAATTGTTTGCTCCTGTTGAGAATATCTCAGAATTTTTGTAAAGTTTAAGTTGCATGTGATTCAAAGTTTTAAATGTGACAAAGTTGTCTGTTTCAAATTAGTTTCCTTTTTTTGTCAATATTGAAATTAAATTTGTCATTAAAAATCATTAGAAATCCGCATATCTTTGAAGCAAAATTGATTGTAAAAAGGTCAAATAGTGTGTTACGTGCTACTTTCTTTGCATAGATGTGTATATTTTTCATGACAAAGAACTGTAAACACATGGGACTCAGGTTGTTGTTCTTGAGTCATCAACATTCAAACATTGTTTTGAATCCTAGTTGTGGTGGTTATAGGGCCTACATTATAACAAGTTTAATAGCTACATGTAACACTCAGTGGCCTAATTGTAATTAGCCCTTTAGACTCGTGCATTGGTGCCTGAGCCATTAGTAGTTGGGTGTGTAGATTAGTACTCATGCCAGTCATGGTGGTTGTGCTTTAGAGTCAAACACTGAATGGTTGAATATTTAGTACTTCAGACTCAAGTGTTGATGCCTGAGTCATCAGCGTGTGGTTCTGAATGCCTCTTATCAGGCTGAGTCATTAGGATGTTGCTACAAACCTGCTAGTTGTACCATTGATGGGTTTGTGCTGAAGCAAATGTGGTCTTGATTGGCGACACTGTTTTTGTATTATATGTCACTAGCTGCTAGAGGGCGCAACATTGACTGTTTTGGAGGCTGACTCGGAGAGACTGGGCATATAAATAAATCTGGATCAAAACAGTTGGTTTTGATCCAGAGTTTGTGTGACTCAGATATCTTTTCTCTGTAATTCATGTTGCAAACAGAAATTTGTGTTGCAAAATCAGATACTACATCAACAAAATCAACGCCGTCAAACAAGACTGAAGAAAATGCTGTAACGGCGTTCAGTTGATCCCCAAAATTTAAAGCACTGTACATGGTATTACAGGGTTATTAATCCTTAGTTAGAAACACCAGTTAAATGTTATATTTATTTTTGTATGATTCAAGTAGCTACACAAGAGGCTTGCTTTAAAATAGATGCTTGCTTTAAGAGTACAAATGCTGCTTTGTTCATATTCATTTATTTCACTTGAAAGCATTCTACAAGAGGATTGGTATTAGTATTACATGTTGTTTGTAAAGAGACCTTCTTCATTTCCTCTGATCTTCCTTGGGAGATATTGAATGTCGTCATAGAAATGTGATCAGCAATACATGTAGATGATTCTATGTGAAACACTCTTCGGCACTGAGTTGCAGATGTTGTCGAGAGCTACATTTATGTGATGAACAAAGGATGGTACAGTGAAAGCACTCTTTGAAACCAATGATCTTCCTGGGAAGGTGTTGTCATCACAGAAATGTGATCAGTGTTAAGCACATTTTGGGACTACTACTGATCTTCCATGTTGTCACCGTTCCGTGTTGTTATTGACTTCATATTGGGTTGTAGAAACAACTGATGGTTCACCATTAAGCACTCTTCGGAACTAAGGATCTTCCTTGGAAGATGTTTTTATCATACAAATGTGATCAACAATGAACGATTCAGAGTTGAGCACTCTTCAGGACCAATGACCATTCTTTGAAGATGTTGTCATCAATACAATGAGCTGATGTATTGTGATGTTCCACATTGCTTGAGTTAGTATGTATTCTGTTACCCAAAATTTAATCAGTTATTTGTAGTGCATGATTTGACGGGCATTGTGCCTTGGAGACATGGCCATTCGATGTGTAATTTTCAACAAAGATGCTCCGTGTTTACTCTCATTAAATTTTAATGTGAGCTGATTTTTTTTATGATGTTTATAGTCATACAGATGACAGTGTTTCATGCATGTACTCTATTGAACTTGAATCCTCACTGCTGATTGGTAAACATCAGTGCAATATATTCCAATACTGCATTACTCAACCTCTATAGCTTATTACATTCTGGAATTGAGTACAATATGAACAAAATTTAATATTCATCATGTACAGACATAGTTATTTTCTCAAAGTGTTTTTTTTGTTTTATATTTCTTTTTCAGATAAACCCTTACAATGGCTAGAAAATGTTAAAGGTGTTAGCGTTAATTATCAGTCAAAGCTAGAAGTATACCAGAAAGCAAGTTCAGTACAAAGGTAAGTTAACACTTCCTGTTATCATTTCCATCCACCTCGCCACAAAAAGAACCTACATTATGTACATTGAATTTAAATACATACATTGTGTCATTGACTTTTCCTGGTTTCTAATCAGTAGTATCTATATGTATATACAGCCCCTGTAATGTTGAATGATCCAGACTACAAAAAAGTGTTTTATAAGAATAACTATTTGTAGTAAAATTCATGTTTTCTACAGCCTCAAGTTGTGTCAGGTATGACACTTTTAATCTATATCACAAAATCCAGCTTGGTCATCACTGATTTTCCTTACCTTGTATTTGATCATTACATTTAGTTTGATTCTTTCTTCCAAAGCTAACACAGTTTTTTGTTTTACTTACAATCTCTAAATACCTGAAATTACGCAGTCACACACGCTGCTCTGAATAACTTCATTGTAGTTATCGATTAATGTTTGAAAGTTTGCCTTAAGTTGCTTCAGAAAATCGCAAAGACCTAAACATGTGTGAGATGTTGAGTGTGTTTAGTTGACTTTGTAAATAAGTAAAGTACATATTAAATCTGTATGCATTGTTAGGTTCAGATTTGGTTCAAGGCAGGCTCAAGATTCCTAGTATTAATGACTAGCACTACAAGCTAATTAATAATACTGGTGTTTCTGAGTGGTACGTTTTACATAATAGGGGCTGCTTACAGGCTTTCAATTGATGTTGCATCAGGACTTTGGTTAAGTCTTGACTTTAATTCAAGGTTAAAGAAATGCTATCTGGAAGGAGAGTAGCAGTCTAAAAAATAACAGAGACATAAAAACGACAATGTTTGATAAATCTACCCCATTGTTTGAGCAAGGTAGCTTTATATGTTCAAAAACTTAAGATTTGTACTAAAGCCATTGTACATTTAAACTTCAAGTTGTTTGTTATGTCACTTTGTTTTGAGTGTGCTTTCTGTTTTTTGTATGTTGGCCATAAGTGACAAATTGTATTTTTTTGCATTAGCTGGAATCTGTTGAAAATATTATTTTATGTGTGGAACTTGTTTTCATATTTTTTAACTAAGATGAAGCATTGAAAGAAAGCCCATCTCTGCTTCCAAATAATATTCCATTTACCCCTTGGGTGTAGATATACAATTATATTCAAGTGTCCTGCTAAAGGGCAGAGGTTTTGTGATCAGGATTTGAACCCTTATCTTGATGACTTGGACACCAAAAGTTGACTCTTTTGCACTAGACAGCTCAGCCGTGAATGTAGTGTTATAGTTTTGTGTGTAGTACGATAGCATGTATATAACCCAATGATGTTTTGAAGCTCTAATATTACACAATATTTGAAAGCAGAAACTTTTCACAAGTAAATACACATTCTCTGTCCGAATTTATTGATAATAGTGTACTAAACAAAAAAATACAAATGATATATTCTCATTTATATAACTTTGTTCTGATTTTATGACTTTATGACTTTTTATTTTTAAACTTACAAGGAGCACTTTCCTTGCTTGTAATGTGATAAGTCATGGTACGTAAGTAATGGAACTTGCCTTCAAAAGTTTACCATAATAAAAAAGCAGAGTTATAAATTTCATTTAATAATTTTTTATGTGAAGTAGTTCATGTGTTATGTAAAGCAAATACTGTAGTCCTAGATTACAAAGGAATAAAAAGAAATGTGAAATGCTTGTAATTTGCTTTTGATGTCCGACCTCAATGACACATTATCATTTTGTCATGTTACTATGTGTTGTCTCCCACTTGAATAACACTGGCAGATGGGTAGTATTTAGGTTAAATTTTGTCAATATAACGACTTTACTTGTTACATTAGGATACACAGGGATTTTGGCAGCGTGAAATATTATTTTGGAAAGCATCTTAGTTAGAATTCTTTTCAAGTAGACAGTCATTCAAATGTATTCAGTTTTGATTTGCAACACAGATTTGCTTAGGAGCTAACGACTTCAAGATAATTTCATAAGAAAGAAAAAACAAGTAGAGGGAAGGAGCGGATGATTAGGAAGCATACCACCGGTAATCCAGTACCCGTAAAATCATTTCCTGAATCAGACGTTTCCAAAGCTAACTCTAGCGGGCGCTACAGACATTTGGGATGGATCGGATGCAGATGTGTATCAAGTACAATGGTTCAATGCGTGATTCTTATGTACCCCATCCTGTACGCAGTACATGAAGTCTAAATTGCATAAGCGTTTTCAAAGATTTAAACATTAAAAGACGTAGATTTCGGAAGTGATGGCATTATGACACAGAGCGGGCCAAAAATAATGTCCCAGAGGACAAATGCACGAACAGTTATTTGATATAGCGCCACCACGCATGTGAAAATGTTCAGCTACACGTCTCCGTTAAACAGGCTTAATAGAGCGGAACGGAAACACAGTGTTTCTGCAGTATGAATACGGGTCAATAGACACGTGGGCTTTAACGGCCAAAAACTAAGGATAAAATTGGTATTGTTTCTGTGCAAAAGTTTGAGCAAAATAACAGACCATCAATCTAATGTTCAAATTTTGAAGAAAAAAATCTGTAGTTTTTGAAATATGAATTTTTTTTTTTTCAACTTACATTTTGAACCGGAAGTCAAGGTCAAATGGGATCGCACTCTGTGCAGGGTTTGTTGAGTATTCAAAGCCCATTCCGATGACGTATGGATTGTACAAATCTATTGTGGGGTTCAGGAGTTATGATTTTTTCAAATATTAAACTTTGTTTTAATGTATTTCGATACCTGATGACGTCATCATGACGTTACTGAAGCGGTTTCATCTCCTAATAAATATCTAACTATATGTGAAGTTTCAAGTTCATAAGTGCTTGGAAAGGGTATTTTTGTTAGAGGACAAGGGACGCTGAGAAGAAGAAGAAGAAGTATTAAGAAAAAGAAAAAAAACCTAGAGATTCAGTTTTTGTTGGTTACAAAAACAAGGTGTTCGTGAGTGATGTCATCAAATTATGATTAAATGAATTGGTGAAAAAATCTTATGTTTGGTTCAGAAGTTAGTTTTTTTCCATTATAAAACTTCAACTTCCGGTTTGAACTGGAAGTCAGGTCAAATGGGGTCACATTTTGTGTAGTGCTTGCTGAGATTTTAAAGACATGTTTAATGACGTAACAATTGTAAAAATCAATTGTGTGCATGGTACAGGAGATATGTTTTTGACATTTTCCGGTTTAAAACGGAAGGCAAGGTTAAACGGGGTCACAATTAGTGTAGCGTATGTCAGGTTTTATAAAGACCTTTCAGATGATGTGTGGATTGTAAAAATCCAGTGTGTGGTTCAAGAGTTACGAATATTAAATTTTATCTTCCGGTTTGAACGGGAAGTCAAGGTCAAATGAGGTCACATTTTGTGTATTGTTTCTTTAGTTGTTACATACTTTCCCAATAATTTATAGATTGTAAAAATCCAATGTGTTGTTTAGAAGTTACGATTTGTTGAAACTTTAACTTTCACTTTCCGGTTTGAACCGGAAGTCAAGGTCAAATAAGGTCATAGTGTGTAGCGTTTCTTAAATCTTTGGAGCCCTTTCTGATGATGTATAGATGATAAAAATCCAAGTTGTGGTTCAGGAGTTCTGATTTTTTCAAATTTTAAATTTCATCTTCCGGTTTGAACAGGATGTAAAGGTCAATTGGGTTCACATTCTGTATATTGTTTTTAAAGTTGTTACATACTTTCCCAATGATGAATAGATTGTAAAAATCGAATGAGTTGTTCAGAAGTTAAGATATTTTTAAATATTAAATTTCAACTTCCGGTTTGAACCGGAATTCAAGGTCAAACAGGGTCACACATTGTGTAGCGCGTGTTAAGTTTATTAAGATCTTTCAGATGATGTATGGATTGCAAATATCCAATGTGTGGTTCAGGAGTTATGACATTTTCAAATATTGAATTTTTCGCTCGTTGTTTCTTTGTATATTGCACAGTCATGCCAAATGTATTCATACATGTAGCTGTACAGTACATACATTAGTTTTCAACTGGAGCGTCTTGGAACCAAGACTATACACACTGTCACTCACTACAGCGTGATCGTAGGGCCTACATATCGTGCCGTCGTGCGTTGTCAACGTGAGTCACGTCAATGTTGATCCACCAGAAGGCGCTATTTTATGAAAACTGTATTAGCAAAACGGTGAACAAAAAAAACGCTCATGGACTTGGACCCAAGTCTAATTCAGCATAATGTGTACACATATTACGCGTTGTCAACGTGCGCTTAAACGTCCGGTTTTGACCAGATGTAAACATCAAAATGTTGTCATATCTGTGCAAAAGTTTGAGAAGGCTCAACCATCTATAACCTGATGCAAGAATTATGATAAACAAATACGTGGATTTTGAGATATGAATTGAAATTGAATTTTTGAAATGTTCAGCTTCCAGTTTGATCCGGAAGTTGAGGTCAAATTGGGTCATGCTTTGTGTAGCGTTTGTTGAACTTTTAACAACCTATCCGATGATGTGTAGATTGTAAAAATCCAGCATGTGTTTCATGAGTTATGGATTTTTACAGATAATAAACTTTGATTTATTGTAATTTAATACCTGATGACGTCATCATGACATCATCAAGTTTGTGCCGTCTTGATATTAAGGTTCAATTGTCTGATGAGTTGCAACGCTCAATTCCATTTTAGTTTTGAGTTATGCCCCGAAATATTTTTTTTATGAAAAACAAACAAAGGCAAACTTTGAACTTCCGGTACGACCGGAAGTAAAGGTCATACAATTTTGGCGTTAACTTTTCAAATGTTGCCCCAGTCTTGATCTATCCGATGCCCAACTATAAACATCATAGCTTTCAAATTCAAGGATATACAGCAAATAGCAAATGGTCATTTTTCGACTTTAAAAACGTTGTAATTCGACACCTGATGACGTCATCATGATGTCATTGTTAGGGTGCCGTCTTTATATTGAGGTTCAGTTGTCTGATGAGTTTCAATGTTTAATTCAGTTTCAATCTTGAGTTATGCTGTAGAGAAGAGTTCCAAGGAGTCTATAACTGAAAAAAAGTTTGAAATCGGTTGTGAAGTTCTTGGGATATGGTCTCACTTTCGGTTGACCCGGAAGTAAAGGTCAACATGAGATCACGGTACCGAAGGCTAATCTCCAATGCCCAAGGAGTCTATAACTGAAAAAAGTTTGAAAATCGGTTGTGTAGTTCTTGAGATATGGTGTCACTACCGTTTGACCCGGAAGTAAAAGTCAACATGGGGTCATGGTACCCAAGGATAATCTCCAATGACCAAGGAGTCTTTAACTGAAAAAAGTTTGAAAATCGGTTGAGTAGTTCTTGAGATATGGTCCCTCTTCCGGATGACCCGGAAGTAAAGATCAACATGGGGTCACGGTTACTCAAGGCTAATCTCCAATGCCCAAGGAGTCTATAACTTAAAAAAAGTTTGAAATCGGTTGTGAAGTTCTTGAGATGAGGTCTCACTTTCGGTTGACCCGGAAGTAAAGGTCAACATGGGATCACGGTACCCAAGGCTAATCTCCAATGCCCAAGGAGTCTATACCTGAAAACAGTTTGAAAATCGGTTGAGAAGTTCTTGAGATATGGTGTCACTACCGTTTGACCCGGAAGTAAAGGTCAACATGGGGTCACGGTACCCAAGGCTAATCTCCAATGCCCAAGGAGTCTTTAACTGAAAAAAGTTTGAAAATCGGTTGAGTAGTTCTTGAGATATGGTGTCACTTTCGGTTGACCAGGAAGTAAAGGTCAACATGGGGTCACGGTTACCCAAAGCCAATATCCAATGCCCAAGGAGTCTATAACTGAAAACAGTTTGAAAATCGGTTGTGTAGTTCTTGAGATATGGTCCCTCTTCCGGATGACCCGGAAGTAAAGGTCAACATGGGGTCACGGTTACTCAAGGCTAATCTCCAATGCCCAAGGAGTCTATAACTGAAAAAAAGTTTGAAATCGGTTGTGTGGTTCTTGAGATATCGTCTCACTTCCAGTTGACCCGGAAGTAAAGGTCAACATGAGGTCACGGTTACCCAAGGCTAATCTCCAATGCCCAAGGATTTTATAACTGAAAAAAGTTTGAAAATCGGTTGTGTAGTTCTTGAATTATGAATGTATAAAAAATCTGTTATTTGATTGTAAGCGAGGTTTGCACGGACGGCTGTTTTAGAGACTAACAAAGCGTAATGTCAAAATCAGGTTGCGCGAACCTTGAAAAGAGACTAGACTACAAGCATGTTTGAAGGACTCTGAACCTTGCGGTTGCTTCAATGGAGCAAGCAGCCGCTCACCGTCTAACTGGTTTAGATCGCGTATTGTGTGTGTTTTCAATGCAGTTTATTCCCGCAGTTTGACAGCGGGTCAATGTATACCCGATTTCAACCATAAGTGAAGGTCAAAAAGGTAACATCATTGTGGAAAAGTTTGAGAAGGCTTATAAATCTACAACATAATGTTAAAATTGAGAGTAATGTGTATGTAAAAAGTACGAGTATTCCTTAAAGTATGAACTGTGCAGTTTTCAACTTCCGGTTTGAACAGGAACACAAGGTCAAACGGTATAAGACTCTGTGTAGTATTTGCTACATCTGTCAAGACCTCTCCGATGATGTATAGATTGTTATAATAGCTTATGTACTTCTTGACTTATGATTTTTTAAATGATTAAACTTCGATTTACTGTATCTAAACACTTGATGACGTCATCATGACGTCACAACTACTTGATAGAGGTTTTATCCAGTTCCTTACATGGTGTAAGTTTGAAGTTGATCTGATAAACAGAAGTTAATGTTTTTGCCGGGAAAGTGTTTTTTTGAAGAATTACACCAAGGCAAACTTTGAACTTTTGTTACGACCGGAAGTAAATGTAGTGTTTGTAAAATCTAGGTGTTCGGGTTTTTGTACTTTGAGTGCGTGTTTTATTATCAAGCGCAAAAGAGACTACTTTTCCATATAGGTAATTATATTGTGATTTGATACAAATTTTCCAAGATTTAAAATATGAACACATTAAAATCCATTTAAGATGTATTCTTGATGTGTAATATGGTAAAGCATCAAAAGGCAAAGGTGTACATTTCAACCTAAAAGCCATTAAATAACGCCTTTTCAAAGCATTGTACAGGCACTTCCGGTTTAGACTTCCGGTTTTTTTGTACAGCGCATAGTGACCATTTGTTTTTGCGCTCTATAAATGTTTGGTATTATTATTATTATTATTAGACAGGTCAAAAGGTAAAGAAAAGGTCACCATTATATCCATTTTTGTGAAGTACGTAAAGCCCTTTCATATGATGTATAGATTGTCAAAATAGCTTATGTGGTTGAGGAAATATGAACTTATGAAATATTGACGACTGTAGGAAAGACTAACTAACCGAAAGGGAAATGTATGTTGAAAACGCCTTGAACATAGACTATACACGAAGCTACACAGCGCGCTCTAGGGATGAGCACTGGAGCCTGACTCTGCACCGCTTGTACTACACTACACGTGTTGTACATGTACTCTGTGTAAAATCTTTATGCACGGCCAACGGGGGAAATACGTAGTTCTTGAGAAATGAATTTTGAAATTTTCAACTTCCGTTTTGAACCGGAAGACAAAATCAAATGGGTTTGGACTCTGTGCAGTGATTGTTGAGTGTTCAAAGCCCATTCCGAAGACATATAGATTGTCAAAATCTCTTGAGGCGTTCTCGAGTTTTGATTTTTTGAAATAATAAACGTTGAATTTTCATAATTCAAGAATGGATGACGTCATCATGACGTAACTAAAGCGGTTTCATCTCCTAATGAATATCTAACCATATATGTGAAGTTTCAAGTTCATATGACCTTGGGAAGGGTTCTTTTGTTAGCAGACAAGGGACGCTGAGAAGAAGAAGAAGAAGAAGTATCAATAAGTGAGAAAAAACCGAACAGAAACAAGAGGTGTTCCGGGCGGAATGCCCGAACACCTAAAAAAACGAACAAAAATAAGAGGTGTTCCGGGCTGAATGCCCGAACACCTAATAAAATGAAGACAACTGCTGGCTATAGAGTCATACACAATGTCTCACAGAACACTTGAAGTCACTGCAGATGTTTCTTCTGCGTATGGCTTCACCAGAACACCATACTTTCTTGTTTGCCTCGAAAACAGGTCAAACTCAAAACACAGGGACGCTATTGAAGTCATCGAAGATCGGTGCGTGGAGTGAAAGTTTCAATGTCTATCAAGTTTTAATATATTTTTACATACTTCTTTTAAACAAAGGAAGGTAATTAGGGCATCAGTTGATATATGGCATCATTATTTTTTTTTCAATTCAAAGAAAAAGGCATAGTACATCGAAAACCGGACACGGGAGGATACAAAAAGTCCCAATTCTACCCCCCCCCCCACAGGAACATAAAACAAAATCAAACAAACAAACAAACACACCCCAACGAACGTACAAACAACAATAAACAGCACCGCTTAACAAAACCATCGTAAGAAACGGGTAGGGATAGGCCTAAGACTGTGCTACGTCAAACAATGTATATTGTGGTACTTCAGAAAGTTATCTGCAGTAATTTCACTAAATTGGATTATCGCAACACTTAGGAACCGTTGGTATTTTTTTAGTTTGTTAAATAAGTAACTACAAATTTCATTGTTGACAATGGCGCAGTGGTTAACGCTTCCGTCATGACATGGTATAACTCCTGGCCGGTCTTGGTTCGAGCCCCGTAGGGTACATTCTATTTTTTTTTTTTTTTATTCCTTTTTTTCAACAAAAGTTATGCAAGGGTGGTTTTACTCAAGTTTGTACTTTCCTTTGTTTTCCTTTTACGAAACTAAGTATACGGATTCAGTCCTGCGAGGTGCTACAGCTTGTTGGCAATTTTTATTCAAGATTTGTTTCAGAGCCTTGGAGTATAAATTATTTTGGGGCATTTCAAGTCTTTGTTTCTAATTTTAATTAACTTAATAATATTGAGGTATTCAATTTTTTGAATTAAAACATAGAATAGGATGGCATTTCCTTGTCTCCTCATTTCAACATAATGAGCAAAAAAAGCGCCCTCAATCTGAAAAAGGGCAAGGACTTATGTTTTTTTTTTAATTGTCATTTACCACTTTACAAATATTTGTTTGCTGATTTTATGTTCCCCTTCTGTCTTCTTTATGTTAAACAACACAAATAAGTCCTTACAATTTGACAAAACCATTTATTGGCACCGTCTGTCGTTGACTGCATGTAATCCACATAATGACACAATTTTGGACTTAATAAAGTTAATTAGAAATCAACGGTTCCCCCACAGCACATGAATTTCAGAGAACATAACAACTTAACCAAACTGACAAGTTCCTTTTTAAAATTAATCAACACGTACACAACTTTTTGAGTTGTGGACGTTTGAATGGGGAAACAACGTCAAATTGCTCATTTTACAAAAAAAAGGATTAACCTTAGAAAATAATTTTTTTGGACCAAGATATTGGGATTAAAAGCAAATTAAGTATACTTTTTGTAATCAGGAATCCCTACTGCATCATTTCATACCACCTGCAGCTCAAAATACGCCGTATTTTTGATAAACGACCCCTTTTGATATTTCACATATTTTGCTTTTAACACGCAACTCCATGTGCAATTCAGAAATTATAATGGGGTTGTTAGTATAGGTGTACGTACTCTCTTTCTGGAACGAATTTTAAAGGCTTGTTTTTGGAATATTTCAACTTAAAACTAAAAAAATTAAACTTGAATATCATTCACCCCTCCTTTTACTAAATTGAGTCTTTAAACTGTATTTGTAGTCATGTTTCAATCACAAACCACAGCATGAATTTTTTGCACTCCTCATCTTCACTGGTCATTATGTGGATTAGTCAGTCTGAGCTATAGCACTATCTGTCCTGGGTCGTCACTGTAGGGGTAGGGGAATGCTATGTACCATTTTTAAAACTTCACCTGTTCAAGAAACACTTAACACCCTCTGATAAAGTTTTCTCCCTTTATGCCCTGTTCTCTTGATTGTATACCCTGGGCGCTCGCTTACTTAATAGCTCATTTTAAGGCTCAGACGATCCCAAAACTCCAACGAACCCCACCACCCCCCCCCCCCCGGCCGGAAAAAATCAATCAATTAATACAATCGTTGGAGAAAGAGCAATGCCTTTATGCAGTGCCCATGAACATTATGACTCAAGGAGACAAACACACAGAGCATTAAAGACAAAGCAAGTAATATCACTGCTTTCCTGGTACATTGATTTATTATAAATCTGAACAAACCATCAACAAAAATTGTACCTATATTACTTGCAACGGAGAAGTAATTTCCATTTCAATACTGTTTGTTCTTGTTATTTCTTGTTTTATTTTCTTTTGTTTTCTTCTTTTATTAATACCAACACAATCAAACAAATAACCAAAACAAAACTGACCTGGGAAACTTACAGAAACTGGATGGCTCATTTTCAAAAATGTGTGTTACCATGAGTCAGCCCTTAGTTTCTCTGTCCTTTCTCTATGGTTTATCATACATATTTTTTGATGTCCAATGTATACATGGGTCAATATTGTCGAATTATGGCAGAAATAACCCATTGGGTAGTCACAAGAAGATGCTCACTTTTGAATTCCTTGAATCTTAGAGAGAAATTTCTAACTGTAAAAAAATGAGATTAACATAAGTTTCTTCACCACATAAACAAGTAAAACCAATCCAAAAAGTGATAATTTTAAAGCAAATTTTAGGATATGAAGCTCAAAAGGTCAGTGCGTTAGGTATTCTTAGTTGTGTTTAATTGGAATTGGAAATATAATTACATCCCAATAACTTAGGGCTATCTGCCTTTTCCACTAATTGCAAACAAAAACGTGTGGAGAACAACTATTTGGATGGAACGTTTTAGAACTTAAAATATTCTCATGTCTAAATAATTATTATGTCAAAATATTATTGCATCAATGAATAACTACAAACAGTGTCAGTTGAGGTATTAACAGATCAGACTGGCACACAACATAACTTCTGTAAAGTGGGTAGTGGGCAAATGGACTGTAATCAGTTGTTGTATGTAAAGACCTGCAGCAATTTTCGAAAAGAGGAAAAGCAAGCATTTTGTAGTTCAAAGAATTGTTAGAAGACAGGATAATACTCATTACCCAACGGGAGCTTGTGATTTGGCTCTTTCAAAAGAGTAATATCACAGAATCACACAAATCAATCTGTGGCAGAGGTTGTTCAGTTCAGTCAAGTTCACTTCAATGATACTGACATACTGTGCGAAGTCAATTCTGACATTTTTTTGAGTACATGTAGTCACCTCGGTGATGTTTTTGCCTAGTCCTTTCACATCGTGCAAGAGCCGACATACTGCAGGCCTGGAATTTCCTCTTTGAGAGGGCAAGGCTATTTTCATTTTGCAAAGGGCACTTCTATTGGAAAATCTTAATGTCTATGGGAAGAATCTGAAAGGGCACCAAGGCCTAGACCAGGGGCAACAGAGGCCATGGCCTCCGTGTAATTCCAGGCTCGATACTGGTTCCTTGCAGTTACATATCCTGTATTCATGGCAATATAGTACAGCGGATAAGCAAAAAAATTGTGCACTTTTTGAGAAAAGCATGAAACTTCTAGCATAGTTAGTTTTAACCAAAAGGTTTATTTTTTTTTCAGAGAGGGAAGTCAGGATTTGACCTCTGAGGACCGTTTCAAGAAAATCCAAGAGATGCCCCCCATTACTGTTTCATATGTTCAAATACGCCGCCTAACTTTGGAACACAACAAAAAAACATACATTTAAATTTTCAAACTACTATGGATTGGGTAATATTTTTTAATACTTTTGAGATAGCCAGAGCTCGAGGATAGGATATGCATTTAGGTCAATTTCAAGGTAAATTTAAGCCAAAAGTTTTTTTTTTTTTTTTTTACTTTATTTTTTTTTTTTTTTAATAATAAAATAGAACAGTTGGCCTGGTAGCCTGGTTCGGTCGTACATCAGCACCACAAATCGCTCAAGTAGTAACGATCGATTCTTCACTGACCTCACTTGGCATGCATAGGTAGTTCTGGAAAATCAGTTCACTGGGAACACCACACCAAAGGCAACCAGCAGCTCAGCAGCTGCTGTCTTGCTGAAGCCCACAGCCAGTACCACCACATCATTATCAACGGTACATATGATTCCTCTTTACACCCTTTTCACAGCATCTGCCACATGCAGAATGGAGATGTGAATGGAGCTCTTCAGCTGGCAGGGCAAGGCCCAAGGCAGGTGTGACACTCAGGAGGAGAGAGTACTCCAGAGTCAGCATGTTGCTTACATTCCTTCTGAGTGTGTGGTAGAGGAAGAGAAACAGTTTCAGCTCGGTCTTGTTCTCATTCTCATCGACTGAAAGAAGCTCTTTTTTTTTTTTGCAGTAGAAGGAGCCACCCCCCTTTGCCCTTTCTCCCTTGTCTTGTGGTAAGGCTTTCAGGTTGCAGGTCGGGTGCCCAGGTAGGGGTAGGTGGATCCCTTCTCTGAGTTGAGCCCAAATCCGCATTTTCCCTCCAGTTGAAAGCTGGTGGGGGGCTGGTTTTTTTCATGGGAAGAAAATTGTCCATCATGTCTCCCGTGTCTGACACAGAGAAGTACAGCCTCGAAAAGAAGACACTCACTCTTTAAGTTCTGCAAGCTGTGCCTTCTGTTTTGACATACTCTTGACCAGTGGCTGACTGAAAGCAACTTGTTCTTAGGTAGTGTTTGTTGTAAGAGAGGTGCTGTACATTGCCTTAACCTTTCAAACTTTTCTTTACTTCCTCTCCCAAACTCGATCCTTCTTCCTTCTTTCAGCCACTTCGGTGTCCATGATAGTCTCTGTGTGTGTCTGTGAGTAGTCTTGGCTGTGTGGCTGTTGTGTTCCCCCATCTCTTCCCCAGCACTGTCAGTGTGCCTTAACATCCCTCAAGGAATGCTGCTTTGCTGCTGCTGGTCTGGGTGTGGTGTCACCAGTCACCAGCACCATTCTTTTGCTTGTGGCCTGTTTCTCTGAAGTGAAGTTGGCAATTTCTGGTCTGGCCTGCTACCATCCAGCTGGGGTGCCTCCTGGATTGCAGTCCAGTCCAATAGCCCCATCAGTCCTTTCACCTTTGCATTGTTCTGCTCATGGCACTGGTCAAGCAGACCATGGCTGAGTATTTTGCTGGTTTTTTTGCATTTCCAAAATTTCAGACATGGTCTGCTAGGACATCTGGGTGTTTTTCAGCGAGAATGTCGTCATGTCCACGGATGTGTACTGGAAGCCATCTGGAGTAGTGCGTGTGATGGGGAACATCCATCAGGCATAATCTGCGTTCAGGATTCAACGTAGCTGGAAGTTACCGAAGTTGACTGATTTACCGCAAGCAAGAGAAGCAAGAAGCTCTCTTAAGCCAGTAGTCAAAGTGGACAGGCCTGCCTTCGCGCCATATGCACCACTCGTCAAACTCGTATCTGGCGGACTGGCTGGCATATCTGGTTGAATATCATCCAGTCTCATCGGTAAGCTTGTTGGAGGTTTTTTTGGAAGCAGTGTTGTGGCTTGCAGCTGTGACCTGGTGTGTCTTGGTGCTGAAGCTGCAAGTATGAGAAGTTCCGGAAGCTGCAATGTCGGCAGCCTGGCCCATGTTTGTCACCAGGCTGTTCCTCCACCAACAGTCTCCCAGCAACAGCAACTTGGCCATGGCCATGTTGATTCAGCAGCAAGGACAGGTTTCTGACAGAATTCAAGTGCTGAAGTAGACTTTTCAACAGCCGTCTTGTCTTTGCTAAGCCACGCATACTATCTCTTCTGTAGCACAGCAGCAGCAGGGTTGGAGGGTTTTCAGGACCTTGTACCAGCTTGTGCCACTGAGCTCTTCTTCTTTCTTCTTGGTGCAGGGTGGTTGTATTTATTATGCAGAGCCGATGGCAGAGTTGTCACTTGGTGGAAGAGCCATCATCACTAATCACTGGTACACCCACATCAGTTCCACCATGTGTGTGCGACGGATGCTGCAGGATTCCGGTGCCATGGGGAAGACTCTCTGCAGTCTTGCAGCTTGAACTGTGTTCATATGTCCAATGTTCCATGTTGATTGTGGCCATCATGAAGGCTGGTCCAATGTCCTTCTGAAAACTCAGTGTGTGTCTTTTCTGTGTGAATGTGCTCGGATCAAGGAAGTGCAGAGAAAGTTCTTTTTTCAGTCTGGTGGTGTGAATTCGTTTCTCTACAGTCTCTGACCAAGCTGCTCCAGTCTGACCTTGTACCGCCGAGCGATGTCTCATTGCCTTGGGTGCAGCCTTCCTGCTCTGTTGTACAAATGAACGCAGACAGCCGTGATGGTACTTTAAATAAATGGCAATCATGTCTCCTGCTGCAAGCTTGGCCTACAGAGCAGTGTCCTAAACAAAAGCACACAGCACCACACTGATGGCTGTGAGCAGATCGCGTTTGCACCTCAGTAGAGTATACTTTGCTGTTGTGCTGTAGTTATTTTTTTTCGTCGTCAGGCCTTTTTTTGTTTTTTTTTAGCATTTCTTTGCCACTCAGCCCTGTGTGTGTGTGCTTCAACGTTTATTTTATGCCATCATCAGGTCGATGTCCATTGGCATGTGCTGAAGTTTCTAGAACCAGATGATGTCTTAATGGTCTGGTGCTAAGTGAAATAAACTAACTGAAAGGGGGATTAAGGGGGGACTATATAAAGTTTTTTTGGGGTCAATTTTTGACCTTGACCTTGACTTAAATGCATTGAGTTCTGTTCTGATCATCTCACAAGTTACTAAATGAATTGGCATCCCCAATTTGGTTGGAAATGACAAAATGTTTTTTTTTTTTTTCCAATTTCCCAAAGTTAAGTTGGTTTGTACACAAGAAACAGTGGACAGGGGGCGTTATCTTGGGACGGTCCTCAGAGGTCAAATCTGACAACTCTCCACATCTGACTTCACATCAAAATAAATGCTTTTCTCAGAAAGTGCACAATTTTCATATTATGAGAGCTTTATCCGCTGTACTAATACAACATTGTCTTGCCACTTTTCCAGTGTCAGTATAATTCCCAATATGCATGCAGCAGATGTTCAGGTAGGCAGACAGATATTTACAGTCCTTCAATATGCAGTGCTTTGAGGAGGCTTTGCAGAATTCTTTGCAGGAAACAAGAATTAGTCCTTCTGAAAGTGAAAAAAGGCACCGTTTACAACTACAATTTTAATAAAACAATATGCAAGTGCAAGTAAGCCAATTGTTTTTAACTTTGAAGTGCGCTCGTTAACTTGATGGAACAAGGATTAGTCCCATAAGAACACTGGGCTGTCTCCGATTCTTGACTTAACTTCCAAGACAGGCCCAGAAATTTATAAAAACTCTTCTATTCTGATTATTGATTATCAAATCTTTATACGGAAAACACCATAAAAATACTGACAATATTTTCAAGTCCACAGGGCTTGTCACTCAGAATTTTTACCACACTAATCAAACTAATCAACAATTTTTACCTTCATTAAATTATCATCCTTCGGTCACGTCTCCAGATCAAATCCACAATGTCTCTCCAACAAGCAGATTAGGTTGTCTCATTCTTGTTTTGTGTCCCTGGCAACCGATTCCAATAGGTTGTTGGTCTTCTTCTTCCTCTATTGGGGCAGTGGAGTCTACAGCTGATTAGATCTGCGATCATCTGGTACCCATTTTCTGACTGCATAGAAAAAAGCAGTTCAAATTGAGTAACATAAAAACATTCATGGCTGCCTGCCTTCAAATACTTATAATCAGAGTTCAGAGAATCTTCATAAAAAGTACCAGAAGAAGCCGGCATTAAACTGTTTTAATTTTCTCCACACAATCATAGTGGCGTGTCATGCTCAAGCGGATAAGAACACCGGACTCAAGCTCTGGTGTTTCGGTTCAGCAGATTGTGGGTCCGAGTCCCAGTCGTGACACTTGTGTCCTTAAGCAAGACAGTTAACCAAACCATTATTGCTTCATTGGTCCCCTGTGTTGTGTAATGCACATAAAAGAACCCAGTGCACTTTAGTAAAGACTAGGGGTTCGCCCCGGTGTTCCTGGTTTGATTGGCTGCATATTGCGCCACAGCACCTTGTTAACCATTACATTGTGCTATAAATGAACAGGCCTCATACTGCAAAACGTAGATCCACATACCTAGCAAGAAAAAATACCTTAAAAGCGCTTAGAGGCTGGCCTGCAGTAGGCGCTATACAAATACGTTATATTATTATTATAGACGAGTCAGTAGTGCCTAGTTGGGTGCAAACTACTTACCCTGACTACCTAACATCCTAATTAAAATCCAAACAAATCTGTGTTTCGATTGCCATTGTAAATTATTCATATATCATCTCTATATTCATAGGCCACTATCTCGGGGATGTTTGGGAGTAATATTTTGCATGGTGATGCTGCACAATATCGTGTAATATGGGGATCATGCACTGTACGTTGATAATTATCATGTATGTACACATTCATGACAATTGTCATGTACAAACATGATAACTATCATGTATGTACACATTCTTGATAATTATCGTGTACGTAAATGATAATTATCGTGTACGTACATGATAATTATAATGTACGTACATGATAACGTACATGATAATTATCATGTACGTACATACTTATTATCATGTACGTACACATAATTATCAACTATGTACATGATAATTCCGGAGTTATCATGTACATACATGATAGTTATTGATACATGTTTGTATAGTTATCATGTCTGTATACATGATAGTTATTTTGTACATACACGATAAGAGTGGGATTTTGGTATATTCATATCAGTGGTGGATGTATTAAATCAATGGCTGTTTAACGGCACACTGGTTTACAGGCGCTGCAGCGAGTGCGCACGTTCAATCATGAGCAACGTAACTCCAAAGCGGGGCAGGTTGTGTGAAAGAATGGTCTATTGAACGTGCCTACTCACTGCAGTGTGCCGTTAAACAGTCGTTGATTTACATCCACCACTGATATACACACCGGAGAACCGACCGGGACAGCAGGGCACCAGTGATAGTCCAATAAAAAGGGTAGATTATTGACATTGTTTCTTCGATGTGGATTAAAATCATAGATTTGGACCACAACAAATTATTGTGAGTTCAATTATATGTCTGATGTTGCATCTTAGACATAATTGAGAATCCAGTGGGCGATTTTCAAGCTATTTTGTTTGATCTTTTTGTCATTTTGGGGCATTGGCTGGGTGTTCAGAAAATCATTGCAAATCGCCCCATCACAGTCGAGTGACAGAGTTTCAGTGGGGCGCTGGTACAACCGCAGATGTCAAAATTTTGTTTAAAGGAGTACAGCGCCCCTGTTACTGGGTCTATTTTCTAGGAGTAGACTTTTACTAATTACCCAGCAAACACAAAAATGTTATTTTTTTGACGTTTCGAAAACGTTTTCCAGAGGATAGCAAATACACCAAACAAAAAAAGGTTATTTATCGACGTTTAGAAAACGTTTTCCAGAGGATAGCTAATACACCGACAAAAAAAAGGTTATTTTTTGACGTTTAGAAAACGTTTTCCAGAGGATAGCAAATACACAGCCAAAAAAGGTTATTTTGAGACGTTTAGAAAACGTTTTCCAGAGGATAGCAAAAAAAAAACGACAAAAAAGGTTATTTTTTGACGTTTAGAAAACGTTTTCCAGAGGATAGCAAATACACAGACAAAAAAGGTTATTTTGAGACATTTAGAAATCGTTTTCCAGAGGATAGCAAATACACAGACAAAAAAGGTTATTTTGAGACGTTAAAAAAACGTTTTCCAGAGGATTAGCAAATGCACCGACCAAAAAGGTTATTTTTGTGACGTTTAGAAAACGTTTTTCAGAGGACAGACAAAAAAGGTTATTTTTTGACGTTTAGAAAACGTTTTCCAGAGGATAGCAAATACACTGACAAAAAAAAGGTTATTTTGTTGACGTTTAGAAAACGTTTTCCAGAGGATAGCAATTACACAGACAAAAAAGGTTATATTTTGACGTTTAGAAAACGTTTTCCAGAGGATAGCAAATACACAGACAAAAAAGGTTATTTTGAGACGTTTAGAAATCGTTTTCCACAGGATAGCAAATGCACCGACAAAAAAGGTTATTTTGAGACGTTAAAAAAACGTTTTCCAGAGGATTAGCAAATGCACCGACCAAAAAGGTTATTTTTGTGACGTTTAGAGGCGTTTTCCAGAGGATAGCAAATGCACAGACAAAAAAGGTTATTTTGAGACGTTTAGAAAACGTTTTCCAGAGTATAGCAAATACGCTGACAAAAAAGGTTATTTTTGACGTTTAAAAAACGTTTTCCAGAGGATAGCAAACACTGACAAAAAAGGTTATTTTGTTGACGTTAAAAAACGTTTTCCCGATGATAGCAAATACACCGACAAACAAAGTTATTTTTTTGACATTAACAAAACGTTTTTCAGAGGATAGTAAATACACCGACAAAAAATGTTATTTTTTTGACGTTTCAAAAACGTTTTCCAGAGGATAGCAAATACACCAAACAAAAAAAGGTTATTTATCGACGTTTAAAAAACGTTTTCCAGAGGATAGCTAATACACCGACAAAAAAAAGGTTATTTTTTGACGTTTAGAAAACGTTTTCCAGAGGATAGCAAATACACAAACAAAAAAGGTTATTTTGAGACGTTAAAAAACGTTTTCCAGAGGATAGCAAACACACCGACAAAAAAGGTTATTTTTTGACGTTTAGAAAACGTTTTCCAGAGGATAGCAAATACACAGACAAAAAAGGTTATTTTGAGACGTTTAGAAATCGTTTTCCAGAGGATAGCAAATACACAGACAAAAAAGGTTATTTTGAGACGTTAAAAAAACGTTTTCCAGAGGATTAGCAAATGCACCGACCAAAAAGGTTATTTTTGTGACGTTTAGAAAACGTTTTTCAGAGGACGGACAAAAAAGGTTATTTTTTGACATTTAGAAAACGTTTTCCAGAGGATAGCAAATACACTGACAAAAAAAGGTTATTTTGTTGACGTTTAGAAAACGTTTTCCAGAGGATAGCAAATACACAGACAAAAAAGGTTATTTTTTGACGTTTAGAAAACGTTTTCCAGAGGATAGCAAATACACAGACAAAAAAGGTTATTTTGAGACGTTTAGAAATCGTTTTCCAGAGGATAGCAAATGCACCGACAAAAAAGGTTATTTTGAGACGTTAAAAAAACGTTTTCCAGAGGATTAGCAAATGCACCGACCAAAAAGGTTATTTTTGTGACGTTTAGAGGCGTTTTCCAGAGGATAGCAAATGCACAGACAAAAAAGGTTATTTTGAGATGTTTAGAAAACGTTTTCCAGAGTATAGCAAATACGCTGACAAAAAAAGGTTATTTTTTGACGTTTAGAAAACGTTTTCCAGAGGATAGCAAATACACAGACCAAAAAGGTTATTTTGAGACGTTTAGAAAACGTTTTCCAGAGGATAGCAAACACCGACAAAAACAGTTATTTTTTGACGTTTAGAAAATGTTTTCTAGAGGATAGCAAATGCACCGACAAAAAAGATATTTTTTGACGTTTTGAAAACGTTTTGTAAAAGGATAACTAATACACCGACAAAAAAGGTTATTTTGTTGACGTTTAGAAAACGTTTTTTAGAGGATAACAAATACACCGACAAATAAAGTTATTTTTTGACGTTTAAAAAATGTTTTCCAGAGGATATTAAATACACCGACAAAAATAGTAATTTTTTGACGTTTAGAAAACGTTTTCCAAAACTGAAAAACAACTAAATTTGAATAAATAAATAAATAAAGAAACAGAACAAAACAAAAATACCATAACATAAAAAACCTTGTGTATTTTTCAAATATAGGTTAGGTTACAAAATGTTTAACTTGTGCGACCATCGATCCACGGTTCGACCCGTTCAGTTGACCGAGCGTAAGTTAACAACACATTTAAAAAACAATACAAGAACTTGATATTTCTTATTTCATCAGTGAGGCGCAATTAAAATTCAAATATAAAAATAAAATAAAAATAAAAATACGAAAACAAACAAAACCAAAAACATTGATCAAGTTTTAAATTTAGGACGCTTCAATCAGGGCCCAATTTCATGGCACTGCTTACCAAATAATTTGGCGCTTACGCGCATTGTAATGTGTGTATTTCTATAAGACGCAGCTGGGCGTAAGCGCAGAATTCCGCGGTAAGCAGAGCCATGAAATTGGGCCCAGTACTTATTCACTTGGCAACTTTCCAAAGGCGCCAAAACTTTTATCAACACGTCACATTCTGACGCTGTGATTGGCCATGGTTACGTGGATTTCTTTCTGTGTGCGTATACTGTGTGTGGTGGCAACGTTCACGCGGGCAATGTGCTGTTGTTGTTCATCATCTGGAAAAGTGTCCTCTGCTCGACTGTGCATCATCCATCCATCGTCCGGAGCTTTTAGTTTTACAGGTAAGAATTGTACTTTCGTAAAGTGTTATTGTCACTAAACATTCAGGATTGATACCCTACGTGACTCTAGCCCCACTTGTGTGGCCAAGGCTAGCTGAATCCTTGGCCACACGTCCCGACCATTCATTTAGCAGCTAAAAAATAACCATTTATAAACAATTATGGCGCATTCCCTACGGGCCAGTCGGCGGTTTAAACTAGCTGAATGTGTTCACCTAGCTCTTAGCTTGCCTTGAGTGTTTTGAATATTCAAACCAATAACATTTAAAAAAAGAAATTTTTAATGATAATTGTGCGACTTACTCCAAACTAATTTCCTCGATTTGTACCGGGCGCAGCCATCTTGGGATTGTCCCAAACAGCATGACGTCATCGGCCGGCCGAGTTGTGGGCGGAGTGTGAGGGTGCGAATACAATTCAACGTCTATTTTATGTGAATTTAGCTTGGGTACTTTTACGCGCGCTATGTCGTACACGAAAACACACACCGTCTAGTACACACAAAACCCGGTAAGTAAATCTTCATTTTGTCATGGAATTATAGGGGATAAACGGGGTTAAACATAAATATGTATTTGGCAAAATATTAAAGAAACCATGTTCGTCTATGTGCCTGAGTATTAAAAGAAATACAACGGTGATGTCCTTGGCATTAAGTACTATAGTTGCACGCAAAATGATACCCGATGATACCCGACGTCGTATGTACATGTACATATGTACATGTTACGTATACATGTACATGTACATGTTATGTAGTTACTAGTACCAATCGATCGACACAGTAAATGACTGGTTATTGTATAGTGATTACAGAGCCGGAAGTGCAAAGTAAAGTAAGCCCGTCACACCCAATGCACTGTTGGATGGTTGGATGGTCTCTTTTTTTTTCTTTTTTTTAATGCAGGTCATTTCTCATTTTAGAGTGGGTAGCCGTATTTCTTTATGAAATTAATAATGTTCGTTAGTTCTTTTGACTTTGAGTTGACAATTGAGTACTTCTGTAAACATTCCCTTTAAAAAAATTTACCTCCTAAAAAAAAGGGCATTGATTTAAGTTAAGGCCACATAAAAAAAAAATTGTCGATCGTCCTTTTTCGATGGGAAGTGGGGGAGGGAGGGCGTTTTTTTTTTTTGTTGTTTTTTTGACGTGGCAAAATATGAAATAAAGAATAACGATATCATCATAATCACTATAAAACAAAGGGTTTGTGTGATTTTGATGTTTTTAATTGTTTTGTTAAAACCCTTTCAAATCCTACATGACATTTTCTGTAAACATTTTCAAAAAACTAAAACGCAGCCTAAGTAAATATTTGAAGAAATGATCTTGTTTTGCCAACATGAATAACCTTTCTTCAATCATCTATTTCCGACCTATGGATTTTGAAAAAATATCAGCTGAAAAATCTGGGAGCCAAATTTGACTGAAGAGATCATTAAAAATATTGTTGTTTATGATATACACAAAAAAAAAAAAAAAATTGGGGTCGGGGGGTTTTGTAGGGTCGGGCGGGGACGATCAACAATTTTTTTTAATGTGGCCTAATGCTCCTACCCTACTCAAAAGGCCAAACAAAGTAAATACAAATAATACTTTCTCTTGCTCCATCAGCTTCCATTTTCATGTCTGAATTTTATTGTACAAAAAGAAACAAATATTTCACAAAATTCAGAAATAAATTTGGTCATGTTTTCATAAAAAATTGTTTAGTCAATAATTGCAATTGGGGGACCTGGTGAAAAGCTGGTAGTCTTTATAGATAAATCAGGTGGTCAAAACTGTCACCTCCTGCTTCTATATGTGGGTACAAAAAAAATCCATCCGAAAAAAGAGGGCACAAGTTTTGTTTTTGCGCAAGTACCATGTGCAATACGTGTGGATTTCATAAAAGTCAAATACTTAGATTGTTTCAAACTGTAATTGGAGCTGGAAGTTTCGATTGACATAGGTGAGGCTAATTGAACCTGAGGGAAAAGGAAGTTTTGACAGTGTTTTTAGGCCAAATATTCATTAGTCAATATCTTAATACTGAAATGGTGTTTTCATCAGAAATTTGACTTTAGAAATTTGACTTGAGTGAGTGGTTACCCTTAATAGGTAAAGGGAAGTTTTGATACGTGTCGTGGTCTTAGGTCGCAAGATCAAACATCTCAATAGTCAATTAAACGCAGCTTTTGTCAGAATTTTGACTTGTAACTTTGGTGAGTTGCTACTCTTCAGGAAAAGGAAGTTAGTGTTGTTATTGGGGGTCAAAAAGCATTGTACTCCTATAAATCTAAACAAAAAATGGACCATAGTTGCAGTAGCTTGGATAAGGGCTTTCCCTTCTAAAGGGTAAGTGAATACTTACTTTTTTTATGTGAGTCTAAACATCAAAGTCACTATAGTTAGTAGGGTATAAGCTACATTGTTTTGGGACAATAACAAAGGTTGCAAGTCCCTTTTCACTTGTAAATTGTGTTTAGGTGTGTAATTTTGATTTTTTTCCGTCTCACACCAAAGACTTTGGGTTCCAACAGCATTACCTTTACTTTTATTAACAATGTGTCGACAAAAGAATTGTCTTGAATGTGGAAAACCCTTTGTAAAAAAAATGAAGGGGTGGAACAGGACATCTGTAAAGCTTTTGGAGGGTGCTGCTGAAAAATATGCACAGGATGGTTTCTTATGTAAAACGTGTGCCTCCAAATTTAAGCCATCACCACAGAAAAGGGGAAGAAAACGCGTCATCAGCACCCCCATAAAACCCAAGGCAAAAGCAGGGAGATACAGAAGCCCTTCCATGAACCTGCGAGAAATCAAAGAACGAGCATCAGCATCAATAAAGTGGGGTAAATACACTCGAGCATTCTCATCTCTACAACGATGTCATGCATGAAAAGCTGCCTTTGAACAACTGATAGAAGAAAGTGTACAACAAGAAACAAAATCATACCCCCGTAAAACTCTACTGTCAAAACATGTAAGTGTTCAGAGCATCACTGAGTGGAGTTGGAAAAAAATCTTTGAAGAGGCAGAAACTTACATGCCTATGTTGATGCTCACTCTTAAGGCTGCCCTACCAGATCCAGCAACACTATATGGCCGATTTAAGGGGGGCAAGAAGAATCGTCCTACACTTGAGCATGCTACACTGCAGCGAAACCAACGCATCGGGGTAATTGTAGCAATCATCATGTATTCTAATCAGCCACAAGTCTTTAATTTTTTACAGGGTTGCCTTAGTGTTCAACTATGGAAACATGGTTGCAGCCAACGACTTCTAGAATGTTTGCAGAACCTAGGTATTTCAAAAGGTCCAAAAGGTACAATCGGAACAATCGACAGAGTGCGTAGGGATGCAAAAACCAAAGTGCAGTGCTGGAAGGCAACTCTAGAGAATGAAGGAAAACTCTTCAACAACACTCCCTGCAGACGGAGCTTATGGAACTCCGGCGTTGACAGCATTACAAGCGGTGACTTCCTCGGAGATGACTTGCACGAGTTAGGAGACTTGGATGAGTTAGGAGACTTGGACGAGTTAGGAGACTTGGACGAGTTAGGAGACTTGGACGAGTTAGGAGACTTCTTATTGAGTGACACTGACATCAACGAGTCATCATCAGTTGAAGGTGAATTGCAGTTGGCAATTGATGAAGAGCAGAATGCCAGTGTACTTGAGTCAGATGTGCCAGATGTGTCCTTGATGGAGAACACCAATCAGGATGAAGCAGTCCAAAGGTCATGTGAGCTAGGCTACGCTGTTGTGTGGGACAATGTCCAAATACAGAGTCGTGCAAGACATCAGTCCAGATCCCACAAAAATAAATTCATGATGTGGGCCTTAACATTTGCAGCTCAAAATCGTGTGCCCTACATACACCATGAGCTTGCCAACAAAGAAGTGATGAAGACTCAGGATATTTCACTCTCTACACTTCTGCCCTCTGCAACAGACTGGGACGAGTTGAAGGGAAGAATGGTTGTCATATTAGAGCCTATCCTAAAACTACATCTGACCTTCCTGGCCGAGACCAATTGTACAAAGGCTGCACCCCATCAACACACGCATGAAATGATGACCAAATCTGAAATAGTTAATTTAGGGGTTATTGAAGAAAATCCATCATCAACTCAAGGCACAATCAAAATAATGGAGTACCTTCATAAATTTGTACCATCAGTAAATGGTAATCTCTATCGTATTCCGTGCTTTGGAGATGGCCTCTCTGTTGAGAGAATGCGGGATGCAAAGCGGGCAAGGGCAGGTGGGCAAACACCAACAGACAAACTTGAAGGTCTCATCCAGTGTCCACAGGAATTCCACCGGAGAGGACTACTGTTGCAAGATAGTATGAATAATCTCTTCACAGGTAAAAGTGCAGGTGATCGGGGTACACTCTACCAGCTGAAGCAAGACTTTGGACATCGATCTGTGAAACAGAAGGTTATGGACAACTTCAGTCAAGTGTATGATCTGATCCAGTTTTCAACCGAAGCCTATGCAACTAGTCTAGCAATGCATCTTGCAAATATTGGTAAACCCACTGAAGGACCTGATGACTTTCCTCATTCAAGTGATCCTACAGGGCAGACAAGCTGGTTGCATAACTTAACAGAGAGAGTTGTAGATTTTATTTGGCCAGGTATTCCATCACAGGATGTATCGATTGCTTGTAGACAACAGAAGGAAGAACACGATGATGAGTTGGAGGATGTGGAGCTCCTACAAGACATTGATGATAGTCTTGAAGAAGATGGCTGCAAATGTGGTCACAATACTGGGGAGTCTATGGTTCGCTGTTCTAATTATCTCTGCGGATGGTTTCATTACAGTTGTGTCAATATTGAAGAAGCTCCTGAAGGTGACTGGTGGTGTTCCTCTGAATGTCAGGCTGCGGATAATTACATCTACTGCATCTGTCATACAAGAACAGGCCATGAAAATGACATGGTTCAGTGTGAGATGCAAGGAAGGTGCACCCGTCATGAATGGTATCATCTACAATGCCTGAAGGTTGATAAAGCAGATGATCTTCCAGACAAATGGTTTTGCTGTTCAGCATGCAAGAAGGAAGGACAGGACAAGACTGTTACACGCAACGATGGTGTGCTTGAATATTCCAAAGCATTATTGTACCAGGGCCTGTGTCATCTTGCTTTTCGACATGCGATTTGAGAGGGTAATGGTCCAGCTATTA
Source organism: Plazaster borealis (assembly GCA_021014325.1). NCBI lineage: Eukaryota > Metazoa > Echinodermata > Asteroidea > Forcipulatida > Labidiasteridae > Plazaster > Plazaster borealis. The sequence continues at coordinate 13,020,938 of CM037461.1, forward strand.
TGAGCCATTGGCGGATTAATATTCCTACATTTTGGAATAACAAACACCCAAAGTATTTAATACTTGCTCACAATATGTTGGTAGGAGTAAGTGGTTTCTTCCCAGACAGGATTAGTCACGACCTTATTTGGAACAGGGTAGCTAATTTGACCGGTAAGCCTAATGGAAACATTGGGCTTGACCTAGTTAACGAATTTCTAAACAAGGACTACAAAGACATGCTTGCAAGATCAAGAGGTGTTTATTCTAAAGAGCAAGTGCAGCGTTGCAGCCAATTAAGTGGAGCATTTGGCCGAGATCTTGATGAATTTTTTTTGTCATCAATAGCAAATATTGCTTGCAAACCATACACTCAAACATCTGCAAAGTTCCAAGCAGATGTTGAACACTTCTGTGAGGAATATAAGGATGAACACCTCTTTGATCTTGTACCAGGACGCTGTCATGGTGCCTTTCCCAACTTTAAACATTCTTCAAGCGTCAAGGAGCCAGAGAAGTTGGGCAACAAGCTGCTGAAGCTCAGCAAAGTTATGGACAGCTGGCAGGACTTTGTTGAGGCTGTGTAACTCATTCCATTTGAAACTAAGGGGCCAGTCAGAACAGTCAATGTTTAAAAAAAAAATTCCTGAAATTGTGTGTGGGTGGGTGGGTCAAAAGAAATAACTGAAAATCAAATTCAGTTTGTATTTATAAATAATTGGAAAAAATTAACAAATGATAAATAAGAAGATTCCTTTGTTTGATTATCTTTTGTAAATGATAGGGTCATATCAAACTGAAAACTGTTGTACAACGTTGTATGTGCTTGTCAATTTAATTTCTGATTAAACTACAAAGTTGTTTGTATAAGCCAGGAACAGCCATTGAAAACTACTGATGTTGGAGACCTTTGACCTTTGGGTGTGTGGGTCAAAACACTTTCGAAACAAAAATCGAATTTTTTAAACATTGACTCTTAAGAATGGCCCCTAACAAACCCCTGAAGGAAACAGAATGTACACATTTAGTCAATGCAGGAGCAGAATCCTAGAACAACCAGGCAGCACTCTATACAGAACTTACAAAGATCTAAAAACATTTTTAAAACAAGCCTGAATTCGAAAATTACTATGTGTAGGGAGTAGTAACACATAGGAACAACAATTCACTTTAAAGGCACTGGACACGTGTGGTTATTGTCAAAGACCAGTATTCTCACTTGGCGTATCTCAACATCATGCGTAAAATAACAAATCTGTGAAATTTTGGGCTCAATGGTCGCATCAAAGTTGCAAGAAAATAATGACAGAAAAAACATCCTTGTTGCACAATGTGTGTGCTTTCAGATGCCTGAAAAGGCTGCAGGCCTGAAGTCTTTTCAGATTCAAATATTTTAGTGAGAAATTACCCCTTTCTCAAAAACTCTTGTTATTCCAGAGGGAGTCATCTCGCAATGTTTTATACTATCAACAGCTTTCCTTTGCTCGTTACCAAGTAAGTTTTTATGCTAATATATATTTTGAGTAGTTACCAAAGTGTCCAGTGCCTTTAAAGGGTTTGTACAACATTGGTAATAGCCAAAGACTTGTATTCACACTTGATGTGATCCAACAATCATGCCCAACATTATACATGAAATAACAAACCTGTGAAAGTTTAAGCTAAATCGGTCTTTGGAGTCATGATAAAAAAGTGAAACACCTCATTATGTTTTCATTTTTTAAACATTTGATTTTATACTGCATGATAAAGACTAATTGCTTTACTAATTTCCTAAAAACTATTGCGTTTCAAGCAAAACTATTTGAAGGGAAGTTGACACTATGACCATCTTTATACCATGCAAGTTACAATGTATACGAGCAAATCTGTGAAAATTAATATTTTCAATCTTACCAATGTTGGACACACCTTTTAAAGGTCCATGAAATGATAAGTACAAATGTAGAGTATATGTGTTGAGGCATCTTCAAGCAAGTTTTATAAATGAAATGTACATTTTGATTGGAACATCAAGTATCACACCTGCTACATTGTATACAGCTCATACTTCCTGACATGGACATGATGATTCACAAATGGAGCAACATCGGCACCTTGTGCACTGACATTCGATTCCACAATCGTTGATGCAGAATATTTGTTTCTGCTGTAGAAGTGATGCTCCCATTTCAGGTAGCCAGAGTGTGCTCAGGACAGATTTTCGAATGCACAACTGCTGGCTGTTGATATCGGCAATCATACTTTTAAAGGCGGGATCAGTCTGTACGTGTCCTCTCATAGGGGCTGGATATAAGACGGCTTCTCCTTCTTTACCATCTCTTGCGCACCTGCCAATTTCTTGCCAGTAGTCGACCGAGCTCTTAGGAAGTCCCCAGTGGAACACCATACGGACATCCTGTACATCAATGCCCATACCGAAAGCAATTGTCGAGACAACACATCGCAACACGCCATCTGATGTGAAAGATGTCACCACCCTGTCTTGGCTTTGGACATCCAGTGATGAATGGTACATGTCCACTATTCTGTCCGTTGGTTTCTTAGACTGGTTAACTACCCAAGCGCTATTTCCAAGGGCGTGCATGATGTATCCACATAACTGTGCAACTGTGTTTATGTATCTGTAAAGTAAATGAAGGGTATGAGAGAAATAATGATCAAACATATGTAAACACGGAACAGCATGGATGATGAGTGCACAATTTTGTTTCTTGAAATTGTATGTGAAAGCCTGCAGCTGTACTTGATTATAAGCCAAATCTTGACCACCTTTCCTTTTACCTACATTGTACGCCTGACTGGACTTGACAGTGGATTTATTGTTACTGGTTTGTCAGACAATTTTATTTATGATTTGTTCCCCTTATAACCCACAGGCTGATGACCCATATGAGTAACTGTATCATGCCTCAAACATTCTCTATAAGTTTACTCTATAGTAGGTTCAATTGGAAACACACCTGCAGTATATAATTGCCTTTCTAGCCATGGATCCATCTCTCTTCAGTTCTTGCACATAGTCTACAAGCCAACTTGGCTCATCAATGTCATGCAGGCTGTCCTCAGACTTTCTGACGCGGTCCTCATACCTAAGGAATATGTTTGGCCTGTGTTCGAATAAATATTGACACAAATAACTTATTTGCACGTGTACAAAGTTAAACAATTGTTGAAGTCTAGAAGTTATGTGTCTATTGAAAGAGGTCATTCTTTCAGTTGAAGGTCTAATTTTTGGGATTCAACCGTTTCAGTTTGTTAACACTTTATTTTGGCCATGGAAAATGTTGATGTCTGAAGTGCAATTAACTTTTGACAGTATTTGATCAGAATTTCATTGGTTTATTGTCACAAAATACATGCAGTATCACCTTTTGACCTGTCAATTTTGTGTCATGGTTTGGCAAAATTGACCTCAATGTGAGCCTTGTCCAGCTCCAATTGCAGTTTCTCAAACATAAGTCTGTAATGGTGTGTCATGGTCTTTTGTGTCAAAGGTGTAGTCATTTCATGTAGGTTTATTTATTTTAAACATTAATTTTCTCTTTTCTTTCTCTTTTTATTATTATTTTATTATTATTATTATTTTGTTGGTGGGGGGGGGGGGGGGTTGGTGGGAGTGAATTATGTTTTCCTCAATAATTTTACACACCCGGAGTATTCTCCTTGGTCAATTTTCAAATGTTGAGTGAGCAGGGGACCAGTTACAAATGATGTATATTACATACTGTTTTGGTTGGTTGCCATTTCTGCTTGCAAATTTTTGTGCTGAGCATCTGTGACATTTTTTACAAATGTGTTAAAAAAGTATGATTTTTATTGATAATGCAGACATTCACTGTTTTAGGAAAAGACTCGAGTGTACAGGAGCCTTTCTCAAACCTCGGCTTGGGCAACGGCTTCGCCTGATGTTCGAACCATCGTGTACAAATACACGCTGTAGCAATTTTTTGAACAAAGCCCAAGCCAGGGACTGAGCCCAAGCCAAGGTTTGAGAAAGGCCCCTGGATAACAAAATAGTTGGCGGTATGTATGTCACTGGTACTCCCAGGCTTTGGCATTGGAGAATGCTCAGGTTTTTATATGGCAAATCCATCCATTGCATACATTTTTTACTTATCTAACCAAACTGGGAGCAACTTCAGGCAGAAAATGGTTGCAAAAGTGACTGTAGGTGTCCCACTGAAATAAATCTGTACCACATGTATTACCTGTCAGGATTCTTGCAGACACTCGTCACTGTAGATGGATCGAGATGGAGTGTATTGAACACAGCCTCTCTCACTGTGATGGGAAGGGTGGCTGACATCACAAGGGTGGTAACACTTCCCAACATACTCCTTAGCTCTCCAACCTGACTGTAGACATGCCGAAAGTCATCTCCCCTAAAATGTCAATGTATGTAAAATATTGTAAAGTCATGATTGAAATATATATAATAAAGTAACATAAACTTTAATAATTGTGTTTAGTCAAAGTTCATTTGGTTGGTTGCCAATTGTACTCTGAAGTACAACCTGTGTCCATCAAGCTCTTATTAAAGGAACATGTGTTGTATCATAATCTGTTTCCTTTTCTGTAACACTTGATATTTGCTTAGAAAAAACACACAAATGATAATATTTTAAATTGAAATTGCAAAGAAGCTTGTCTGCTTTCATGAAAACAACCAGTGTAAAAGTTCACTTCTCTGCAATACACCAGTAATACATGTCTTTTTGGGGTTTATCATAAACATACCAGTTTGTAATGCAATGTGCCTCATCAAAAGCTAACAAACAGATATGTTTTCTTGATGACTTTTTCCGCAACATCTCCCTCCACTTCTGACCAAAAGAAAGCACAGACTCCGGTGAAGTAAATATCACGCTCAAATCACCCTCAAGAATACCTACATTGCAAAAAAATTAAGAACATTTACAATGACAAGTTTACAGCATTGGCGTTTGTTAAATTTCTACATTCCTTCAAGTGTTAATTCAACCCTATAGTTTCAAGAGAGTTGGGTAATTTCAATGACTGTAGTGTAAACACTGTGAATGTACATGCTTGTGTTTTCAATCAACATTATGTGACTTCTTTGAGGTTTGTTATGCTATTTCAAAGAAATCTAAGTTGTGGGGGCTGGTCACCCCCCCCCCCCCCCCGCCCAGAAGTACCCCCCCCAAACAAAAAGAGGAAGAGACATACCCCTTGTTCCTTCTGGTGTCATCTCAGCTGGTGGCAGGATGCAGCCTGTGCGGATGCCCTTTTCAGACCATCTGTGATGCTGGTCCTTCATTAATGCCCGGAGAGGAGTGACAACCAGTGCAGTATGAGGTTTGTTTTCAGGATAAAGCTGTTTTTAAAAAAGAAATGCGTTCAATTGAATAATGGCAACAAAACTAAACAAATGCCCCCCCCCCCCAAAAAAAAAAACAAGGGAATAATAATAATAAAAGTTATGATAATAAGCTACCAACACAAAAGAAAATGCAATTTTTCTTTTGTATGCTGTGATAAAATGAAATAATAATAATAATAATTATTACAATAAATATAACAAACAAATGAAAATACAACTACTAGAAGTACTACCGTTACTACTACTAATCCACCAAAACACTAATCTAATCATTTTTTATTCAACACACTGTACACTTGTAAATAGCCATTTCCATTAATAATTGTTAACAATAAAAAGGCACAATTTGTAATTTGGGAGGTCAATTTTCATTCAAAATGATTTTGCTGTATGGCCAAAATGCAATTATTGTTCTTTATTTGTTAGAAAAAGAAATTAAATTAAACATTATTTACAGAGGGAATACTGCTGATAATCGTAATTTTCCACACGCAGTAAAGATTGTTAATACATGTGTACAGCTTTTTAACTCTATTGCATCAATTGTTTTTTATGGGGTATATGGGGTATCAGCAGATCATGGAATAACCAAAGGGCGGTTGTGTGTGTGTGTATATCAGTTTAAATTTCCTAGGCCTCCACTGGACCCTCCACTTTATTCATACAATGCCTTTGATTGCAATGCAACATAATTTATAAAACAACTAGACACTCACCCTGTCATATACAAGGGGCATGATAGCATACAGTAGGCTCTTTCCTGATCCAGTTGGAAGCACTGCACACACATCTTGTTTTGCCAGCAAAGCTAAGAAAACCCTTGTTTGTTCAGCAGTTAAGTCAAAATTTAGGGACAATTCAGACTTAATATCAGAATATATTTGTTTAAGTGTGTGCTCATCCATCTTTTCTATTACTTGTTCTACTATTGTGTGTATTAATTTTACAACAGGTGGTTGTGGAAAAAAATGTGTTGGGCATGATGTACCTTTTCCTCTAAAATTCAATATTGTTCAATTCAATATATTTTTTTCAAGGGAAACATTTAGTATGACAATTACTCAACATCTTGTCAGGGTTACTAGTTTTAATCTTGAAAGATTTTGGAAATAGAGGGCCGTAAAAGGGTTCTATTTGTTTTTGAAACATGTTCATGGAATCACATGTAGTTCAGCGAGCCTTGGCTTGAACCATTGTGTAAAAAGGTGAATATATTTGCCTGAACTTATAATTAGCTCAAACTCCTTTGGTTAGGAGACATATTACAACTGTATTTCTATAAAAACTACAGTCTAAATGATGGCAATCAAAGCTATTTGCTCATCGTGAAGTTAATTACTAATATGTTCAATATATTCATCAGAAATATATAGATGCAACATGCACTGAACGATCGACCTCTGCCGAGTTGCGTGTATTATTGTCAATAAAGTAAGCAATCTGGTTTTTTAAACACCCACCCCCTGACACTTCGTGTTTTGTTTTGTTTTTTTGTGAGAAAAAAAATAGTCCTTCCCCAAATGTTAATTTCCAGTTTTGGAAACATAAATGATGTAAGTCATACATGTAAATATAAACCAAGTCTGTTTGAGCTATCCTAACTATATTTTTACTTTTCCAAAAAGTAAAATTTTAATATAATGGTATCGTCCAACATTGTTGTGTTCTGCATGGTGCATGCAGTAAGAATCCAACCTCGTCCCCATGGTTTACTTTATTTCCAACCATGCAACCTCGTACACCTCGTACTGCGACACACCTTGGGGACAAGGTTGGTAAGAATCGAGAACTTTGTCTAGACTCCAGTCTGTGTTCGTGTGGAACCCGCCTCCCCATATTGTAGGGTTCACATAAAATAGCCGTTGAATTGTATTTGCACCCTCACACTCCGCCCACAGCTTGGCCGGCCGATGACGTCATGCTGTTTGGGACAATTCCAAGATGGCTGCGCCCGGTACAAATCGAGGAAATTAGTTCGGAGTAAGTCGCACAATTATCATTAAAAATTTCTTTTTTTAAATGTTATTGGTTTGAATATTCAAAACACTCAAGGCAAGCTAAGAGCTAGGTGAACACATTCAGCTAGTTTAAACCGCCGACTGGCCCGTAGGGAATGCGCCATAATTGTTTATAAATGGTTATTTTTTAGCTGCTAAATGAATGGTCGGGACGTGTGGCCAAGGATTCAGCTAGCCTTGGCCACACAAGTGGGGCTAACGTGACTCAAGAGAAATAATGGACTTTATTTTGGTTGAATTTTGTCACAAAAATTGTACCTCTTGATCCGTGCACATTATGATGACAAAATTCCCGATAACGGCCGGAGGAGTCCCTTGGCCATGCTGGCATGGGCAATAATGTGTAACAAACATTAGGCTAGGCCTAAAGTAAAGTAAACGTGTCAACGATAATTTTTTAGGCCAAAATTTAATGTTAAGTGTAAGAGAAGAAGCTTGGAATTTAACCATACCTTATTTTACGTAAATATGCATGGTGAGGTTCCCCTGATCAGTAGGTTCAGTATTTCTACATGTATTTGGAGTGGCACCCGGTTGAGCAGTTGGGGGGGGGGGGGTTGAGTGTACCCGCACTATTCATTTAGTCTAATAATATGGTCCAATACTGTACATAGTTAATTTCCTAAAAGGCACATAGGCATTTGCCTTGTCCCTGTACTGGCCATGCACTGACCAACTTATGATTGTCGGTTAGCAGTAGGCAGCAAAGAGTAAGCAAAGTTACCACCTGCCTCATTTCCTGTGCCCAGGTCCCAATTTCATAAAGCCTGTCAAGTGTGAGCACAAAAACTTGCTTTGCACAAAAAACTTTTGCTCAGCAAAAATAGGTTACCAGCCAAAATACCATATATATATAGTTGACCATTATTGTGACTTTTATCCCACTCATTTTTTGCTTAGCAAAGCAATTTGCTGAGCAGAATTGTCTTCTAAACAGCTTTATGAAATTAAGCCCTGCTCAATAATCTGGTGAGTTCTTGTTAGGCCTATAAGTTGCACTTTTTAATTTTTTCTGCTTAATTTCTAATAACTGGATGAGAACTCCACACACAGTGTTGTTGCTACTTTGATCATAAACATAGAGCAATGCTGATTGAACTGTATTACTATTATCATTTGTTGTACTTTATTTACTGTAGTTCAGATTTGTTCAGTTTGAAAGCACTGATCAACATAGTGTTGTGATCAAACTGTTCATTTTTATTTAAAAAATATACTATTGTTGTCTTTTTATAATCTGCACACTAAGCCACTGTGAGAAAATCCACTTAAATCTAGCTCCAGTGAATCCTGGGTGGGTTTGTTCGCACTCCATTCTTCTGGTAAAGTAGTTTTCTCCAGGCCCTTGGGGACCTGCGGCTGTGACTTTAATTTATGAATATGCATTGACCTTCTGTATGTGCTGTTTATTTTTAGTCCATGTGTGGTCACTCATCGAGCATGCTTGGCACTGTCCAGTCTCCCATTTATTATACATTGCTTTAGTTTTAAATGTGATAGACACTTGACCATAATAAGGGAGTTCTTTGTGTAAACAGCTCACATAATATCACCCTTGAATTGGAAACCTGTTTTGCCAAACTTCTTTTCTCTTCTAACTTTTCCACACTTTTGTAAGGTCGACTTACTTGTTTTGTTGCCAGTTTTTGTATGTCTAATGTTCTAGACACTTTCCTTATAAACTAGATTTCAGGAGTTCTTGAAGTTTGTAATTGTTCTCATAGTCACCTCTGCATATAGTCTCTGATAAGTACAACTTTAGTTTTTATTTTTGTATATGTATGTTTTCTTAACTTTCAACTTAGTACGATTCCTAAACTTTTTATATTTCCTTTGTATTTATTTTAGGTATACAGGCTATTCATGTATCTGTTCTGATTTAAGCTGTTGGTGTGTTTTTTATTAAGGTTCCGTTATAATCTTTGGTTAACATTTGTTCTGGCTTTAAGTTGATTTTTCTTGGGTTGTTTCTTACAAACAGTATTCAAAGATTAATTAAAGTTCTGGTTGTTTCAGTACAAATTGAGTGTCTTTGCCCCAAATATTTAAGGAAATCTGTGACTCATCACTTAGATCTTTGGTTCTCATTGCAATCCCCATAAGTTTGTTATTATTTTTCAAGTGATCCATTTTTCGTGGTTACATATCGGGTGGGGGGGGGTGTCAAACGGCCCCCCTAAAAAATAAAACTGAAAAAAGGAAATAATAAATCTGCAAAAAAAAAAATATTAAAAAAGTCTGCATCGTTACTGTGCAACTAATAAATTGAACACACTGAGCAAAAGGTTTGTTCAGTCTGTTTATTATTGTTAAGTTATGACATTTATACCAAACAAAATATACAAAGATGTAAATATAGAGACCAATGGGTGGCATTCTGTCTGAGCATTAAATATGCAGAAATAATATTGATACAAAGCTGTTATTGAGTTGTTTTCAGATATAATAACCAATATCATAGCGCAAAAATGGTGCACCATATGGCTTGAATTGGGCATTCTTTTTTACAAAATATCAAATTTCTGAGGGGGACATCCTCCTGCCATTTTTCCCTGCGTCGCTAAGTGACGGGCGGCGCTAACCTGCCGATGTACATTTTCTTTCTTATTGGCTGCCCCCCCCCAAAAAAACTGGTTAAGGGCCTGAACAAGCCCCTTTTCATCGCCTTTTTACTATTTTTTTTATAAGATAATCTGGCGGGAGTGTAAACCAAATTAAAAACAAATTTTTAAAACATCGCAATTATCTCATCAAAGCGTATAAAATTTAACATTTTACTCTGGAAATTTCCAATCACAAAAGTCCAAATTTCAAAGGGGGGGGGCACGGACATCAATTGGGGGGCACGTGCCCCCCACACTAGTTACGCCACTGCCCAGAACTGTCTGTAAGTCACCCACGTACGGCCACGGGGAAGAGTCACATTTCTGGGAGTAAACTTAAGCTAAATGGTTTTTGAAAGACTATGGCTTCTGTAGGTTCATACTTAAACTTGTAAAAGCCAAAAACACGCCAACAATGCCGACCACATGCCGCTAAGCTGGGTACCCGTAATATCTGTTTTCCAGTTCCAATACCTGGGTTTTTGTTTTGAGAAATAAAATTAAACATACAGGTAGCGCATGTTGGCGGCTTGTTGCCGAACAAATTTTAAACAAAGCAATGTTTAAAAAGCGGATGGACTCATGCAATTAGTTTCGTTTCAACGAATTTTGCCGCCGGAGAGAATCCAGTTTGCGGTAGATACAATGAAACAACGCAGTTTATTTAGGCTGACACCGACTTTACTTTGTATCTTCAATGCGTTTACCTGGTCCACATTCCTGGTCTCTCATGCCACACTTCGTTCGTTCACGGACGGCACAGATTTTGTTTTGATTACTTACAATCATTTGAAAAATATTTTCCAGGTGATCCGGTCATCCAGATTATCAACTCATTAGCACAGCCATACAATTGATTCTGTACAACTGCACTGTAAGTTTTTCTAATTCATTTGTCCTTTATCAAGAGAATATTATTTTAATTCATCTGTGTTTAGATAAATACCGCAATGTGTGCATCATGGTCAGGTCGTAGAGATTATAAGAGAAGATGGATGAGGGCATATCGTGCCTTGAAGAGAGGGCCTGATGACATACATGTAGCAAGTAGTGAGAGTGACGAAGAAGCTCTGATGGTACTACAAGTACAAACTGATGACTCGGAACTTGATGTCGGATTAGCCAATCCAGTTCAAGTTGATAATGAAATTGACTCTGGGGACGATCACATACATGTAGCAAGTAGTGAGAGTGACAAAGAAGCTCCGATGGTACTACAAGTACAAACTGATGACTCGGAACTTGATGTCGGATTAGCCAATCCAGTTCAAGTTGATAATGAAATTGACTCTGGGGATGACTGGAGAGACATTAATTCAGATGTTATAGGTACCTCTGAATCAGAATTGGAAGATGCGTCAGATTGCTCAGACGAAGAATTTCATGTCCCTCATTTCTCAAACGACTTGGCTAAGTGGGTGAATGATCATCTAATTACACATAAGGCTGTGGACAGCCTTTTGAAAATTCTGCAAAGGCATGGTCACCCGGAGTTGCCAGCATCAGCACGTACATTGCTGCAAACTTTAAGAAAAGTCAAGACTAATAAGGTTTCAGGAATGGATTACATATATCTGGGATTAAAGGAGCAACTGACTAAATCCTACAGGACATGTAAAGCAACCATTGCAGATAATGCAGACACTATAGAAGTTAGCCTCAATGTAGATGGCATTCCTCTTCATAAAGACACTAACAAATCCTTGTGGCCAATCTTGTGTGGTATAAGAAATGCATCATCTGATGTTTATGTGTTCCCAGTAGCATTGGCGTATGGGTCTAGGAAACCAGATAGTCTTGCCTTTCTTCGTGACACTGTGAATGATTTTAAAAACATTTTGAGGACTGGCCTCTCTGTCGATGGAGAGACAATCAAAGTGCATCTGAAATACATTGTTTGTGATGCACCTGCAAGAGCTATGGTAAAGGGAATTAAGATGTATTCTGGCTACCACGGCTGTGACAAATGTGACCAAACAGGAGAGTGGAAGGGGAGAATGACTTATCCAGAGACCACCAATTTTCGAAAAAGAAGTGATGAATCCTTCCGGGCCAAAACACACCCACAGCACCACAAAATGGATACACCATTGTGTGAGTTGCCAATTGACATGATTCAAGCCTTCCCAGTTGACTTCATGCATCAATGTTGTCTTGGTGTGATGAGGAAGCTTATCCTCATTTGGATGCGAGGAAAAGGCAGGTTGCGCAACTTTCGAATTGGGTCTGCACAAATCGAAAGTGTAAGCAAGAAACTTATTACCCTAGGGAACTCGATCAGTCGTGAGTTTCAGTGGAAGCCTCGTCATCTTTGCGAAATAGACAGATGGAAAGCTACGGAATTAAGATGTGTATAGTCATTTCATGACATTGAGTATTGCAGCATGCATTCTAGTTAATCCAAACTTGTCTGCATTGTATCATGCATATGCTGAGCAGTTAATGGTGTTTTTCAATGATCAGGGACGTGTTTTGTATGGACAAGAATTTATGGTTTATAATGTCCACAGCATGGTACACTTGGCAGATGAGGCACGTACATTTGGTGACTTAAATGTCTGTACTGCATTTCCCTTCGAAAATTACCTTCAGTATATGAAAAAATTGGCAAGATCAGGAAAACGAACCATAGTCCAAATTGCCAAAAGACTGGATGAGAGGGACAGATACAGGGAAACGCTATTGACAAAAACTCAAGTTGTAACAACTAAGAGCCCTAGCAACTGCTATGTTCTCAGTGAATCTTCATGTTGTGAGGTGCAACAGGAAACCAATGAAAAGAATGATGATGGTGATCCACTGTACTTGGCCAGGGTGTATACACACAGTGAAAGTGCATTCACTTCACCTTGTAACTCAAAATTGATTGGTGTGCACAGAGTTAAGAGACAAAACACCTCCATGCGGATGATTCCACGCCAAAGGCTGCAGACGAAAGCAATGAAATTTGAAGCTGATAGAAATTCTTTCATTTTCATGACTTTGCTTCATTGCTGCTGAAATTAATGGTAAATCTAATTGAAAACAAAATGTGATCTTGGGGTTTACCACAACAAAATATTTTATTTTTAATAACGATGTTTTTGTTGTGGTCGATTGTGATTGCTACATGTTTACTCTAATGAGGTTGATAAAGATAGGAATTAAGAGTGTGATCATTTTTATCATTGTGACACAAACGGCTATACAGCAGGAATACCACATTTTGTAACTTTCATCATTTATTTATTTCACCACCAATGTTTATTTGGTTCTCTTTTCCCAATCAAAGTTTACAAAAAATTGACTGCTGAAAAATTACCTAAAAAATTTAATAATTTCCTAACACAAGAGGTAGACCGACAGCAAAAGTATCCTAATTTTATTAACTCATGTCAGGTTTTGAAATTTCAAGTGTCTGAATACATGCATGTATATTTTTCTTGCTTCAGATGGGTGAGTACGCCACTGTTATTTTTCTGGAGGAAAATGCAGTTGACGTTGTCTCAAGTTTATGGATTGAAGAGGAAGGCAAAGTAAGTTTCATAGCAATAACCTTTAAACATATAGTGTTCATAAGTTTATGTTAATCTAATGATCTGGACTATGGAAGGTATTTGGGACCACAAAAAGTGCTGTTGTTTAACATGTACTTGTACAGTGTACTCTTTGTTTTGCAATTTTTTTCTCCAAATGTCCACTTTCTTTTAATTATTAAAGACACTGGACACTATTGGTAATTGTCAAAGACCAGTCTTCTCACTTTGTTTATCTCAACATATGCATAAAATAACAAACCTGTGAAAATTTGAGCTCAATTGGTCGAGACCTCGAAATCAAATTCGTGGAAAATTACTTCTTTCTCGAAAACTACGTTACTTCAGAGGGAGCCGTTTCTCACAATGTTTTATACTATCAGCAGCTCCCCATTACTCGTTACCAAGTAAGGTTTTATGCCAATAATCATTTTGAGTAATTGCCAATAGTGTTCACTGCCTTTAAACAAGCAGTTAACCACATTTTGTTCAGCTTAAAGGTAAAATATACATGTAGGATTGTAGGCCTCGAGCTTAAGAAAAACAGGGGCCGGCCCGGGCAGGCCAAATCGGAACAATAAAGTACATTTCTAATAAAGGGCATGCTGGCCAATTTTGTAGTGACAGTGCAATTCCTTAAAGTTGAGAGTACAGCATTCTATGTGCCTATCAAATGAAAAAACATACCTGTGAAAATTTGGGCTCAATCAGTTGTACGAGTGAGGAGAAAATAGTGAAAAACTGTACACATCATTTACCATGTAAACACATGGTTTTAGTTGGTTGTTACAACCAAAATTACAATATGGGTCCTCAAATTATATTTTCTCAACTTTGACAGCATTTCAGAAAAATATTTTTATGGGAAACTTGTACTGGCATGAACTTCATAATCAGTGAGCTTTCATACTAATTTGAAGATAATTATTTTTGGTTGAATAACAACAATCATATATTTTACCTTTAACAATTTTCCCTCAGACAAGAAATACCTTGGACTACCTTGCCCAAATGCAAAACAAATGCTCTGCTGTAAAATGGTCTTCCAAGTTAAATTTTCATCTACATGTAGGTGAATACACTCTGGGGATATAATTTCATTTACATGGCATTTTCAAAATGTTCTCTTGAACAAATGTATTGGTGCTCCTACACCCAAACCCAATGTTTACATAATTATTTCCTGATTAATTTATTGACTTGTTTAATGCCCTAAATGTTGCTACAGGAGTTGTATTCCTATTGGCCATCACACAAAACAGCTGACAGGGCAAGAAAGCATGCCATTCCTGATAAAGACAATTGGGGCAGATACAAGATAAGATTGCTGAAAAAGACCAGTAAGTTATGTGTTTCTTGATTTTGAATTTAATGTGTGCAATGCCTATACTACATGTCGTATGAAGACAAACCAAATCCCTGGGCTGTTTAATTGTGTTGCTGTGACATTGTAATTGTAAATTCTTGGAATTTCTGTGTGACTAATTATCACCTACTTCACATAATATTAAACTCTTCAGCAATCCGCAGAAAATTGTCCACTCCATCATGTCCATTATCATTACCGTGCATAATCCACCCTTGGCCTCTTATAGTCTAATTTCAGTTTGCAACATTCATTATGTGAACTCTAATTCTGGACATGATCCAAAGTTTTAATGTTCTACATCTACACCATTATTTCTTATAAAGGTATTCACATGTGTTTCAAACCCTACAGATAACTATGAGAAAGCAAAGCAGAGTGCAAGAAAAGCTGTGGATACTTCTAGTTTGGAAAGTGATGATGAGAGACCAAGAAAGAAGCGTCGACCAGCCAGACTGGCAGAGTCAAGTAGTGATGATGGTGGCTCTAATGATGGTGGCTCTGATGATGGTGGCACTAATGATGGTTAGAATTATCAAATTACATTAATATGGAAAACAATTGAGAAATTTATGGTGTAATGGGAAAATTCCTGCCCAGCAAATTTACATTGACGTTCTGTATGTATAAATGACGGCTGACAGTTTTGTTTTACTGTATGAGTTGTTATCTTTAGCCATTATAGAAAGACCATGGATCACAAGTGGGGATGTTAAATTGAAACTGAAGTGAACGCTTAACTTAAACAATGCAAATCAATATCGCATTGTCCAGTTCACAGTGAACTGTAATTCTTTAAGAATTTTATGTACATGAACCTGCCTTTGGTGATCAATTTATTTATTTCCTTTAAATGCCAAAGTGCGTTGTTAAATTTGCACCGAGCATGCTGCAAATTCTGGGTAAATAATGTTAAACAGTTAAAATGCATTAGAAAAGACACATAATTGGTGTTCAGAGTGTTCAGTGATTTATGTGTTGCCATTAACTGAATGTGAACCAAACAAATTTCCTTACCTGTTTGGATGGTCTGTTTTATTGCTTTTACTTTGTGGGAAACACAATGAGGGCCCATACTGCTGGAGAAGGGCAACTGTCTCATGGGGTTTGTTTGTTAGGGTGTTTGTTTCTTTGTTAATATTTATTTTAAATTTTTTTCCAGCTATTGACTCCCAACCACTTGTGCCCATCATGCCACAAGCTCCAAGAGTTGGGCATAGCCCCAAAGCGTCAACCAGCTATGCCAAACCAGCAACGACAAGCGCTTCCTTCCCGCACCAAAACTGGCCATGCCCAAGCAGTCAATGTATATTCTTCGACAAGCATGACTACTTCCCGACAAGTCGAAGAGGAACTACCTCAGAAAGTATGTGTTTCAGAGCATTGTGATGTGTGCACAGCTTCAATCAATGGTTCACTTGACACCATTTTAAACATAGTTATTGGTAGATACACATTTTTCATAAACACATCTTAATTTTTCTTTTTGGAAGCTTTATATGTTAACTTTGTAAATATATAGTAAACAGTCTAGTGCGTGTGGAGTACAGCGCTTCTGTGTTTGAGTTGTTGAGAAGTTTCTATGTGAAATAGACCGATCCAGTAAGCCCTTCCCCCTTACCATATTGACCAATCACACCATTGGCTGCATCACAACTGAATACAAGGGCAGCACATGTGTGTCTCTCCAATGCCACACTCATGACGTGATTGCCTGCACTTTAAGTATGTGCGCAAGGATGCTTACATCTTCCAATGGAATATATGTGTTTCAGACTTTTTCTGACCTCTGGTTGCAAAGCCAGGACTGTGATTTATGAACACGTAAATTGGCTGGGCCTAATGGGTTGGTATTTTATTACCCACAATATCAGGTTCTAAATGAATATATTCTGAGGACGTTATCTATTTTCAGGTGGATGTTTTTTTTCAAATTTGTCTGCATCTCTTTATGTGTTGGCTTTGCTGTGATTTTTGTTCTAGTGGTAGTTGCTGCTATTATTAAAATAACAAATTTTGTTCAACAGTGAGCTTTCAAGTGAACGTTCTCCTGAAATTAGAGAGGATTCAAGACAGTCAGGAACAACAACTAAACCTTATCAGAAATCTGTTGAAACAGCAGCCTTCAAAGTCGGATCTAAGGTTTGAGGAAGACACAGAACCTTTTGAAAAGCCATTTGAAGATGTAGAGCATATCAAGGCTGTGGAAGCTCAACTGAAGGAGGACAATTTCAGAAAGAAAACAGTAGGTTCAATTTGACTCTCCAGGTCAGTGATTTTGTAGAACAACATTTTGCACATGTAATGTCAGTCTGAAAATTTGATTATGAGAATTTCATTTGTTAGTTTCAACACTAAACAAAAAAAGTGCCCAGTCAATAGTGCCAGAAATAATGTTCTTAGCCAAAATGATAGAACTACAACACCCATCAAATTTTGTGACCCTTGTAGTTATCATTATAGCAGTAACTGTTAATTATTGGTTACACGTATCCACCCAAAAATAAATATTCTTGCTTTTGGTAACAGCACAGTAAAAAACGCATTACAGTATAGTTATTGACTGCTGCCATGTGTGAATTGGCATTTTTACAGCAAGTGGGGCACACATCAACCCTTGGTGAGGCTATGCATGGGACCCCGAAATGATGAAACCTCTATGTCCTGTGTCACAATCACAAAATGTTGTGTACGTCATGTGCATTGCTGCATACAGGTTGTGCACATTGGCAGCATATGCATGGTAAATGGCTTCAGTGATTACAGGATGTATGAAACACATGGACTGTTCTAGACAAAATGAAAACACAGGATCCAAGACAGAATATAACACAATTTTTCTTTTCATGTTTTAGATACGCTTCCTGAGTCTGGTCGGGGGGAAGGATGCAAACCAAACCGTGAGGCGGATTCTTAAGAAAGTTGGCACCAACAACCTTTGGTCTTCATACAGCTTGTTGGGGCGGAAAGGCAAAGAAAGCCTCACAGAAAGCCCTTTTTATAAGGTCATCATTAGTAAGTATAACTTTATGAAAATTGTGATTGACCAATTAGGCTTCACTATTACTTTGAATCTCTGTGACATGAAAGATTCTGCCCCGGAACTAGGACTTTCACTTTAGTATACTACAGTGACGTCCTGGATATGAGGGTCCATTTCTGGGTCGGAAAAATTCCAAAGCTTCTTAACTCAAATTTTACCTCTAAGAATCAACTTATTTCACTGCATTCACATTCCATGGCCGCATTCTTTTTTGGGCGCTGGGTTTCGGACATCATATATTCATCATAAATCCATCATTTTTGTGAAATAATACAGCTCTCAACATTTTAAAAAATTGTGTAGTTCGTTCACTCATAAATGCATTTCGTGCATACGCGTACACTTGTGTATATTTCATGTGCTAACATTTCAGCGCCTTTTGCTGTTTAGTCATTATCAGCGCATGCGCAGACATACCCACACACATGCATTATGATATAATGTTGAGAGCTGCAATATTTAACAAAATGACAGATTGATGAGGAATATATGACGTCCAGAACCCAGCGCCAAGAAATGTATGCGGCGGTGAAATTAATGTGATTCTGGTGAAAGTAGTGGCTTCTGTTACAGGTAAGATTTGAGTAATGAAGCTTTGCAAAATGAAGCTTTGCAATTTTTCGGCCCCACAAATGGGCCCTCATATCTAGGACTCTGCACAGTAAATGCTTGAACGACTACAAAGTTCAACTTGACTTTCTAGTTTCTGCTTTTTGCTGCTTGTAAAGTTTCAGATAAATTTATATTTTAAAATGACCTGCAGTCAAATTGTATCTCAAGCCATAGCAGTGCAGCATAATATATAATGCAGCAGGTTATATAAGCCATTTACAACAATCTGGTTGATTTAATTCTACTTTTGACAATTGCCATATTACATCATATTTCTTCCCCCAGGGGCATGCATGAAAAACCACCCTAATGCCAAAGAGACCGAGATTGACAAAGCTCTCGGGGAGTTTCTTAAAAGGTCTCCCAATCTTCCTGGCGGGACAAAATATAAAGTAAGTTAATTTCTGCAAATTTGGTGTTCTTTTACAATCCACTGCTGAGTAGATTTTATTAGTTACAGTTTTAATTTCTCTTTTTATGTTTGACGAGCTGTCCCTCTGCCCTTCCATAATGATATTTGTTTGTTTTTCACCATGGTGTAAGATTGAACTCGATTTGAAGCCTCTTTTTAGGGCACGTGTCTTATTTCAGGGCTATAATTTGGTTGGATCCTTTTATATAAAACTTAACTGTTAAAAAGTTCTTCTTTTGTTTAAAGGTAAAATTGAGGATTGGCATTCACCAACTTTCTTTCTTCGTATCAGTCTGCAAACGCAGTTTATTATGATGAAGTTCACACCATTATACCAGTCTCCCATTTGTCTCAAATCCCGTCAAGGTCAATAAAATGGAATTCAAAGACCCCAATTTTAATTTCGGTTGTAACAACCAAGACCAATGATTTTACATGCTAAAGAACGTGCATGGTTTTCACCACTTTCTCCTCACTCAGTCAACACATTAATGAGCCTAAATTTTCTCTGGTTTTCCTTTGTCATGCTTTATGTTGAATCACACACTGAAATATCAGCTTCATCAATCCTATATTTTATCTTTAATAATGTAACAGTTGTTAACATTGTCGGATATTGCCAAGTTAGCGTGTGCAGATTTGCAGGGATTATGAAACCTGAACATGTACAAAACAAACAATTAGCATGCCTTTGCACATTTTCAGTGTTATTAAACTCAACATGTCTTGTGTTTTGTGATGTGATTTTGCAGAGGAGCCCTCTAAGGTCTATTCAAATGAGTTGCCTTTTAATTTAGTCTTTATGTTTCTTTATTTCAGACGAAAACTGTAAATGGAGACGTTGTTGTCCTTGACGATCAGGAGGATAATGGAAATGGTGAAGTCGCAGTCCAGGACGATCAGGAGGATATTGGAAATGGTGAAGTTGCATTTCAGGGCAATCAGGAGGATGAAGACTCGCAAGCCATTTGATCAGAGCTAGCCAGTTAAGTCCACGATAACACAACAACTTGCCAAATTCAAATTCAACGGTCCCGACAGTTGAATTTCGCTTAGAACCGAAAAAACAAAACGGGGTGAGTCAAAAAATAAGTTACACTTTTTAAGTTGTGTATTGTTTGAATATGGAAGTTTAAAATGTTAATGTGTATCAAGTGCTGGTAGAATAACTCTTTCAGATTCTTTTGATACCACATTTCATGGATAATTTTACACAGGTGACTGCACAGGCGGTATTGTTTGCGATTGGGTCAAAACAGCTGTGAAAGATTATCCATCAAATATGGTATCAGAAGAATCAGAGAGTCGCACTCTACAGTACATGATACATAACGTATTTACAATTCAATATTCAACACTTTTTTTTTGACTCGCCCTGTAGAGACCAGGAAGTCCCAATGCCTCCTTAGTAATGGTGTCATTTCTCATGGAGTGTATCATGTTGTACGGTCGGAAAGCACAACATTTGCCACACGATGGTCATCAGCGCGTCAAAATCATTTAATTAAAACAGAGAACCCGGACTGTCCTATACCCGCAGTGTAACCGCGTCAATCTTCATGGAGCATAAAATAGCGTACTTTTGGGAAACCTGACATTTGCTTACAGCACACCAAAGCGTGCCTGAAAGATTATGTGTGATGGGCAGCTTTAGCGCGCCCATGTCCAGAGCTTACTGCGGGCGGGCTGCAGCGTGTAATGCCTATTCTTGCGATCGGGCGTGTGTGTTAATGGCACTCTACTCCGCTCGTTATTATTATACGCATTCACCGCGATGTTAACCGAATGCATTTCGGCACAGCCGAGGCACGCAGAGGGTACACACTTTTGTGCTCCCTAGATGACAGCAATGGCGGAGAAGTACAGGTTCTCTGTTTTAATTCTATGGTCAAAATAGTGCTCCTGAAAAACATGACGTGTTTTCTATGCATGATCCATAACAAGATTTTGATAACAAGATTTGTTCATACCAAGTATAAATGTTTAAATTATTGATTTATTAAATTAGGCAGTTAATGTCAAGACAAAAGGAAGAGCCAGCATGGAGTATTCAAAACTAGAATTTCCCCTTTGAAACACCCTTCAAGGTGACTATAAAGGACCCGAAGCTGCAGTATTTCCAATTTAAGTTCATTCATTTTTTAATTCACACCAATACTTTTTTGTATAAAATTGGTTGGGAGGATATAGTGAACGCCGTTTCTTTTATAATGATGCTGCTCAACATCTCTAATTACACTTGTTTTGGGAATGTAAAATTGTTTAAAAATGTTAGAGTGAGATCCAGAAATAGTGAAATCACAACAATAGGCGGCCAAACCCCATTATTTTCAATGCTTATGATTATATGGTTTGGATTTGCAGATGACCCAAGTAGACTTGTCTTACTTATCGTTGTAGAAATTCGTTTTGATTAAATTGAAATTCAGTTCATGGCTAACTGCACAACTGGCTCCAAAAACCTACCAAGTTCTAATTGGAATAGTTTATTTGAATAAAATTGTTGTCCCTTAAAGGGTGGTTACACCATTAGTAATTACTCCATAACTCAAGGACCATAAAAACTTACCCGAAAGGAACCAATGGAGAGCTGCTGATAGTATAACACATTGTGACAAATAATTTCTTTTCAAGGAGCGGGGTTTTGAGGTACGTTTTCATTCCTGAAATATGAATTTTCAAGCATCTGCAAGCACACGATTCATCAACAAGACTGGATTTCTTTTTCACCATTTTCTTGCAAGTTCGAATTACCATTAGAGACCCATTTTTCACAGGTTTACTTTTTTTAAGCATATGACATAAAACACAATACAGGGGACCACCCTGCATCCGTCACGTTAGCAGGATAAGTATGCATGTCTGTTCTTATGTTGGAAGCCTTTTTGGGGGCGGTTTCAGGTATTTAATAAAAATTACAAGCATTAGAATAACTGCTAATGTGACCGTAGGTAAGTGGCCCCCTTTATTGTGGTTTGTGTCATATGTTGAGATACACCAAGTGTGATGATACTGGACCCAATTTCATAGAGCTGCTAAGCACAAAAATTTGCTTAGCATGACATTTCTTCCTTGATAAAAACAGGATTATACCAACCAAATTTCCATGTGATTTTCAGGATAAGCAAACAACAGCTGAATACCAGTAACAAGCAATACGCAACACATGAAAATTTGGTTGGTAATCCTGTTTTTATCAAGGAAGAAATTTCATGCTAAGCAAATTTTTGTGCTTAGCAGCTCTTATGAAATTGGGCCCTGGTCTTCTAAACTAGTAGCCCTTTTCGGGAATGACTTGCAATTTAATTGAAAGGTAAAATATAGGATTGGTTTTCATCAAAAACATTTGATTCTTCATATCAGTCTGAAAGTTCATATCAGTCTGATTATGAGGTTCATGCCAGTACCAGCCTCCCATAAGAAATAATTTTGTTTGAAATGCTGTCAAAGACAAGAAAATAGAATTTGAAGACTCTGATATTGATTTTCATTGTAACAACAGAAATCAAAAAGCATGTGTTGACATAGTTGAAAAAGTGCATGGTTTTTCATTATTTTCTCCTGACCCAGACAACGGATTGAGTCCAAATTTTGTCGAATGACTATCAGATTTACCAAATCATATATTTTGCCTTTAAATGGTGTAATAATTATTTAAGGTATTTAATAACAGGTATTTTTTTTCTCTCTTTTCTTGTCTTGGGGTATTCTTGGTTTTTTTTTCATGTATAGTTTTGTTCTTTTAAAACGGAGATTTGTCGATGGGGCAGTCATTGTTTGTGTTTACATGTTATTGAATAAAAGGGAATAATAACTTGTTAAAAAAAAGGAATTAAGATGTTAAACAGAATAAAGTTTTGATTACACGGTGTCTTTATCGTGCACTAGTTATGTGTGACTGAAACATATTGCTTATATTTATTATTCCTCACGTACCGAAATTGTTACATTACCTCTTTGAAAATGGTTTAGAAACGTTCAAAAAGACAAATAGAATTAGTATTACTTTGTAGTTATTATTTTCCAGAGCAGGTGGAAAAACAAAATGCTTTAATACTACTATTTATGCATTTTTCTTTTTCACAAGGTTTTGTGTGGGTCTCCGGTAAGTACTCGAGAACGTCACAAAATGACGTTTTTAAAACGTCCAAAAGTGTCCACAAACTTTCGTCCAAAAAACATTTTTTTTCAGAACGCCCAAAATACATTTAAAACTTTACATAAACGTTCAGAAAACGTTTTTGTGTGTTGTAAACGTTTTTAAAACGTCCAAAAGTGTCCACAAACTTTCGTCCAAAAACGTTTTTCAGAACGCCCAAAATACATTTAAAACTTTACATAAACGTTCAAAAAACGTCCTTTATGTATTGTAAACGTTTTTAAAACGTCCAAAAGTGTCCATAAACTTTCGTCCAAAAAATGTTTTTTCAGAACGCCCAAAATACATTTAAAACTTTACATAAACGTTCAGAAAACGTTTTTTATGTGTTGTAAACGTTTTTAAAACGTCCAAAAGTGTCCACAAACTTTCGTCCAAAAAAACGTTTTTTCAGAACGCCCAAAATACATTTAAAACTTTACATAAACGTTCAAAAAACGTCCTTTATGTATTGTAAACGTTTTTAAAAACGTCCAAAAGTGTCCATAAACTTTCGTCCAAAAAATGTTTTTTCAGAACGCCCAAAATACATTTAAAACTTTACATAAACGTTCAGAAAACGTTTTTTATGTGTTGTAAACGTTTTTAAAACGTCCAAAAGTGTCCACAAACTTTCGTCCAAAAAACGTTTTTTCAGAACGCCCAAAATACATTTAAAACTTTACATAAACGTTCAGAAAACGTTTTTTATGTGTTGTAGACGTTTTTAAAACGTCCAAAAGTGTCCACAAACTTTCGTCCAAAAACGTTTTTTCAGAACGCCCAAAATACATTTAAAACTTTACATAAACGTTCAAAAAACGTCCTTTATGTGTTGTAAACATTTTTAAAACGTCCAAAAGTGTCCATAAACTTTCGTCCAAAAAACGTTTTTTCAGAACGCCCAAAATACATTTAAAACTTTACATAAACGTTCAGAAAACGTTTTTTTATGTGTTGTAAACGTTTTTAAAACGTCCAAAAGTGTCCACAAACTTTCGTCCAAAAACGTTTTTTCAAAACGCCCAAAATACATTTAAAACTTTACATAAACGTTCAAAAAATGTTTTTATGTGTTGTCAACGTTTTGTAAACGTTTATTTAACGTCCAGAGCACACCAGTTCGTTGTTTGAACGTCCAAAACGTTTTATGTAGGTCTCCAGTAAGTACTTGTAAGTTTTTAATCGTTGTTTTTCACGTTCTTTAAACGTTTCGAGAACGTCACAAAATAAGGTGTTTAAAACGTCCAAAAGTGTCCACAAACTTTCGTCCAAGAAACGTTTTTTCAAAACGTCCAAAATACATTTAAAACTTTACATAAACGTTCAGAAAACGTTTTTTGTGTTGTAAACGTTTTGTAAACGTTTATTAAACGTCCAGAGCGCACCAGTTCGTTGTTTGAACGTCCAAAACGTTTTATGTAGGTCTTCAGTAAGTACTTTTATGTTTTTAATCAATGTTTTTAACGTTCTTTAAACGTTTACAGAACGTCACAAAATAACGTGTTTCAAACGTCCAAAAGTGTCCACAAACTTTCGTCCCAAAAACGTTTTTCCAAAACGTCCAAAATACATTTAAAACTATCCTGCAACGTTCAGAAAACGTTTGCATGTGTTGTAAACGTTATTAAAACGTGTATAAAACGTGTAGTGCACGTCAGTTCGTTGTTTGAACGTTTAAAACGTTATATGTATGTCTCCAAAAAGTACTTGTAAGTTTTTACTCGTTATTTTTACGTTCTTTAAACTTGTCGAGAACGTCACAAAACAACGTGTTTAAAACGTCCAAAAGTGTCCACAAACTTTCGTCCAAAAAACGTTTTTACGAAACGTCCATAATACATTGAGAAACTTTGCTACAACGTTTAGAAAACGTTTTATGGTTTGCTGGGTAGTGCCCTCCCTAGACTTGCAGGGTCTGTCTGCACTGCAGCCATTGGAAGTATGTGGTTTTGCATGCTATATTTGATTTGAAATTTCAGGCAAATCGACTCGAGCAATGTCTTTTACCTGGCTGCACGACATACACACTTGAAATTGTGTAGTTGCACTGCATAATGTTCAAGGAGACCAAGTAACTGGGGCACTGTAGGCTACTCCTTTAAAACAAAATTTGACATCTTCGGTCGTACTAGCGCCGCCCCAGATAACCATCGGGGTTCACGATGCAATATTTAAATTTTGCTATGATTTTCCGAAACCCAAATGACCAGCCACAGAAATCGCTTGAAAATCACCTACTGGCTTCTCGATATGACTAAATGCAAAATCAGGCATTTAATTGTACTCAAGATCATTTGTTGTACTCCAAATCGATGATTTTTAAGTCCACATCGGAGAAGCGATGTCAATAAGTTTTCATTGGACTATCACTGGTGCCCTGCCGTTGTGGCCGGTTCTCCGGCGTGTATATCAGTGGTGGATGTATTAAATCAACGACTGTTGAACGACACAATTGTTACAAGCGCTGGGGAGCGAGTGCGCACGTTCAATTTATGAGCAAAAAAAGATCATTCTTTCAAACAACCAGCCCGCAGAAGTTACGATGCTCATGATTGAACGTGCGCACTCGCTGCAGCGCCTGTAAACCAGTGTGCCGTTATTTATATAAAGAGTTGTTGATTTAATACATCAATTTATGAGCAAAAAAAGATCATTCTTTCAAACAACCCGCCCGCAGAAGTTACGTTGCTCATGATTGAACGTGCGCACTCACTGCAGCGCCTGTAAACCAGTGTGCCATTATTTATATAGAGAGTTGTTGATTTAATACATCCACCACTGATAGTGATATACACGCCGGAGATCGAGAACCGACCACGACGGCAGGGAGGGCACCAGTGATAGCCCAATGAGAATGCTAAAATATCGGTAAACATTTCAGAAGCATGCCACCAATTTCTAAGGAATTCGTTTGATTTTTTGAGTGATGTTGGACTTTATTTCCCTTTTTTTTAATATTCCTTGGTAGAAAGTGGTAGCTAAAACGCTAAATTTTGACCTTCAAAAATGAAAATTCAAGCGCACATTTCATCGCGCGGACGGAAATCTTGCGCAAAGTCCTGCACTTGTGCGCAAAGGAACTAAAATAGAGTGTAGCAAGAGTAGCAGCGCTGTCAAGACCACCGTAGTAGACCCGAAAATGGCTTATTTTTCATGATTTTTATTCTTTGTAGCCATTCAAAGTGCCTGTGCTTCTCTGTATACATTCTGTCAACCCTTCTACCTGGGCAGGTAAGGATAGAATTTGACCTAAATTAAGTGAGATAAATTGGTGGCATGCAGGGGAAAATTTACCAAATATCGCATCGTGAACCCCGACGGTTATCTTCTACTTATACTTCTAAGTTCTACTTTGTTACTCGGCAGGATCCATAAGTTAGGACATAAAGTTAAACCGTAACGCCAAGGAACAAGTGTCTTGCTCAATCAAGGACACAACAAGTGCCGGGACCGAGACTTGTCACCTGTGAAGACTCGGCCACCACAACTTGAATTCGGTGCCTAGGTAGTAGTACGAGAAAGGGAGAACAACGGGCCGTACAGCGCCCCAGTTACTTGGTCTAACAATGTCTAACGGCGTGCAGCTAAAGGTCTTGTTGATCCCCTCAGGCTCAGCTGCTCAGCATTGAACAAGATAATTGTGTCTAGTTTCCGGACAAACCCTTCTCATGTGAGTTCTGGAAACATGAATCGATCATGTTGATATACCATGGTTCTTCATCCATGATAATACCAATCGTGAAAAACCCAGCAAGTGTACTGCATTACTCGGACATGAAAGAATATATATTTTGTGAATACTTACATTTACAAATTTGTTATGGTGCGTATTTGCTCAATCGTAACATATGCCTGCATGTTGCTATACCTCCATGATTAGTTTAGAGTAGTTGCACACGTATGTCAGGCAGCATGTACGTGTACATGGATTGCTAGCTAGCACTGCATGCTGCTGCAGCAGACATGTTTAGTATTGCAATTGTGTGGTTGTCTTAAACCTGACAGTAGAGGGGGCAAATCAATCCACATAATGAACCTATTTGCAAAGGACCCTAAAAAGGGCCTAGATCCACAGAATACAGTTGGCATAGGGGAGGGTTTAGGGTTAGACGTAATCTCCTATCTCAAGACGGAATTGACATTGTTACAGTACAAAACCCCTCGCTGCGGTGTAAAAAAAAAAAAAAAACGTTCCCGCTAGCGGCCACTCGCTCCGGTTCAAATCATCTCGCGGCTCTAAGCCACCAAGGAGGCCTTGACGAAATGCTAACTAAAAAGAGTAGGCCTGGTAGTTTTAACCATAGCACGAGTGAAAACAGTCGATATTTGTTTTACAACACCCCATCATACATTCTGCAAAGACGTGCACCAAGAAGCTTGTTGCAATGGTTTAAGTACACCGTTTGCTAAGGGTAGTGCATGGGTTGTAATGGGTAGCCTAGGCCTGTAAATCGGTGCATTTGCCTAGTTTTCCAAGTTAAAAAAATAAGACATAGGCCTACATGTGATTTGCTAGAAACCAAACCACAAGGCAGAATCTATTTAAAGGGTGTTAGAAAAATTATCTGGCAGGCCAAGAAGTAGACTTGAATGGCGACGCTAATTTTTGTATTAGTCGCCAGTAGAGGGCGTAGCATTGACTGGCTCGGAAGGACTGGGCAAGTCTACGAATTGTTTTAGAACTAGGTCGTTTTGTTCCAGATCTTCTCCAGAGAATTTGTATTGCGACATCGGCAATAATGAAAGAAATGTGACAAATCAAGCCTAGCCAAATGGGGGATTGCAAGGAATCGAGGGTAAGACAGAAAAATGAAATGGAGAGAAAAGACGAGAATGGTGCTGGGGGAGCGGGTAAAATTAAGAGAATGTGAGAGGGGGAGAAATAAATATCATCATTGGGAAATGGTCTCTGAAGACTCATGGCAAGCTTTGTGACAACCACACACCAACACACTTATGCTTGTGAATCACAATCAAGGACTTCTCTTTGTTCTCCCATTGTTTCGACATTGTGTACACAAAAGCGAATCGAGGAGGTCGTTTTAAAACACCCGGATCCCTTTTGAAAAAATCCTGGGTTTTCACCAAAACGGTCTGGAGGCTTTCGCTTCCGTCTGCTCCGTACAGAGTCCTGACTAGCTATTGTTCCTGCGTCATCACCATGGTTGTGGTGTTCTGAATCGTCTTGTTTGCTTAGGGGCTTGGGCACTCCCCTTGAAAGTCTTGGCATACTTCAGCATTCGGGGGACTCAATGGCACTGGTTCCTCACTGTGATCTTGATGCTCTGTGGCCTCCTGCTGACTGGCACTGTCCCCCAATTGAGGTTAGAGCCACGTGTTGTCCACCTCCCCATAATACGGCTTCAATCGATTCACATGCAGTACTTTTGGCTTGTGTCTTGGCCCCCGTTGTACTCTGACAACAACATCACTTAACTCATGGGTGACGATATATGGACCATCCCATTTCGGCTGAAGTTTTGGAGACAAACCCACTTTCTTAGTCCCGATTCTCACCATCACCGCACTGCCAATACCAAACTTTGCTTTTTCTGCTTTGAGGTTGTACTGCTGACTTTGGTAGCAGGCAGACTTCTTGAGTTGAATGCAGGCTAACTCATGAGCAGATTCCAGTCTCTGTTTCAAATCACTTACGTAGGTGGAAAACATCACTGTGTTTTTCACGCGGAAGACCACACATCACATCTATTGGAAGGTCCACCTCTCTCCCAAACATCAACTTATCTGGAGTGATACCCGTGCTTTCGTGGGGTGAAGCATGGTAAGCCATTCATACCGATGGCACATACTTGTCCAAATCTCTCTGATTGGTCGAGACATACGAAGCCAGCATAGCAAACAACGTTCTATTGAACCGTTCCACCTGGCCGTCACTCTGGGGGGGATAAGCTGTTATCTGGGTTTTATCTATAGCTAGAAGCTCACATAGATCCTGAAATAAGTTGATTTCGAATTGTCGACCCTGGTCGCTGTGTTTTTGACGGGGCACGCCAAATCTACTGATAAACTCGTCCACCAGCGCTCGAGCTATGGTTTTGGACTCAATGTTTGGTACCCGATAGGCCTCTGTCCACTTAGGGAGCGTCTCAAAAGTCGGAACGGTAGGATTGTCCTTTTTGTATCGCAAGAGTGTCCCCGCTGGTATACTTGGACCGGTCCTTTGGACCGCCAGAGCGTTCTTTTGGATCGTTCCAAATGTGTGACCGCGTCAAATCTCCCCTTGGAACGTTCTTAAAAGAACGTTCCACAGGACCCGGGCGTCGTGTCCCAATTGCGAAAAATGAGCCCATGTTTTGCTGACACTAAACTGCCTGCGAAGCAAAGGAAACTCGCAAGCTTGTTGTTGGAGCTGAACAAAATGGCTGACCGTGCGGGTTATTTCGGTGCTGGTGGTGGTGGTGAGTATTGATTATGATGAATTAGTTACGCCGTAGTGTTTGAATATTCCTACCTCCATGGTTTACTTCACTATCAATGACAAATTTTACTTAAGTATTGGCTGTTTTTCATAGAAAATCCATTTGCACACTCGGCGGAGACTAAAGTTTGCGAGAGGATTTATGTTTGTGCCCAACATCAACATTTAAACTCTTTCCATAACTTTATAGATATCCAATAATTGTGCGGTATGTGTTGATTAACTCCCTTTTTATTTTGATCTTAAATTTTCCTCACACAAATAAACAAATGGACTGAAAACGAAACTAATATGTGTTGATCGTGACACGATCGACGAGCAGCCGAGGAGATATCTGCTGAACCATGGATGTAGAAATACACGACCAGCGACCCCATTCCCCCTTTTGATTCAACTCCAATAAAAGAAAAAAAATAAGAAGACATACCTTTTTTCGTAACTTTCTTGATACTGAAGATATCCAAACGAGGTAGCTGTCTTTTTTTATGGACGTTTCTAATACAACTACACAGCTTGGACCATTCACGAATGACCGACTGGTGTCCGTTCCACAGGACCGGTCTTTTGAAACGTTCCGCTAATACTTCGTCATGATGTTGCGGTCCCGCGGAATGATCCCGCAATCCGTTGGATCGCAGGCATATGCCCGTAGGAAATGTTCTTTTGCGCTAGGAACGTGCCCGACTTTTGAGACACTCCCTTACTGAAGTAGTCTGAAACCACTACTATGTAGCCATTGCCATCGTTGGTCCCCAGAAAAGGGGCCGGTAATGTCAATTGCAATTCTCTCAAGTGGCACACCAGAGATCTGCTGCTTCATTGGAGCTCTCATTCTTTTCTGGGGTATCTTCTGCTTGGAACATTCCAAACATCTCCGGCACCAGTCCTTGACACTGTCAAGCATCCTCCACCAGTAGAAGCGGGCCTTCACCTTTTCATATAATTTTCGTACTCCCAAGTGTCCCCCAGTAAGTGAGTCGTGTAGTTGCTTTAGAATGTCAACTTGCATCTTGTTGGGTATAACCACGAGGTAAGGGATTTCTCTTCCAGAGTTATCCTCCCACCTTTTACACATGATCCCATTCTCAATGCTGAGCTGGTCCCAAGCTCCCCACAAGGCTTTACACCGGGCATTTTCTGCCGATACCTCTGACCATGGCGGTCTTCGATAGTCCACGCAGAATCTTACACTCCCGTCTTTCTTTCTCACTAGGACGATGGGTGACGCCCATGGTCCCGATGCTGGCTTGATGACACCTTTCATTAGCGTATCATTTATCTCCTTCTCTGCCACTTCCCTCTGATAAATTGGCAATTGGTTGCTTCACAGGAAGTGAACTACCGGTTTTTAATACAGTGCTTGGTATAATCTGTCCTACCAATATCTCCATCTCCTTTTGAGAACAGTGCCTGGTTCTTGTGCAGGAGTTTCTTTAACTGGATTTCTTCTGTTCCGTCTAAGCAAAATGTGCTTCTTTGATAAAGGTCAATTAAATGTGGGGGAACTGGGCCCTGTTCTCCCTTGAAATTCCCATCACCATCACAAGATCTTGCGATGTTGACTTGCTCCGATTTCACTGGTTCACCTGCATCCAGGTTGGACCCAACTGCGTCAACTGTTTGGAATGTACCTGCTGTCATTCCTTTGTAGATAGTCACTTGATTGTCAGTTGGATTCATCAGTCTTACTGGCACTGTTCCCTTATTTCTCTTGACAAGACCAAGGGCGGGTTCAATCATCCCATACGGAACTCTTCTTTCATCCTCGCTGAGTCTTCCTGCTTCCTGCTATTACCATTTCTGTCTGTGCCGGTACTACCACCGTTTCAACAACGGTCACACGACAGCTCCGCCGTCGCTCGGAAGTTTCCCCGAGTGGTAACTCTATTCCCCTCCATTGCAGACTGTTGCTGGTTATGTCAATTGAGCAATTTTCAGATTGCAAGAAATCTAAACCCAGAAGCACCTCATTGCTGATGTCCGCGATGATAAATTTGTGAGACACTAGGTGACCACCCAACTTCAGATTCACTTATTTCTCCTGGGACTGCCAAACTCATATCATTTGCGCCATTCACCTCCACGTCAGTTTTGGCAATGCTGCATTGTTCTGTCTTTGACCATTTATGGACTATTCTCTCAGATATAATTGACACCGAGGCCCCCATGTCAATCAGAAGTACTGCATCTACTCCATTCAAAGAAGCATCTAGATAAAACCCCTTTTCCAACGGCATTAACCTCCCCCTTTGAAGAGTGCTGATAGGCCCCTTGTCTACAGCTGAGTCTTGGCCCCCAGGCTCAGCTACTAACAGTTTTCCTGTGTTTTTAGTGTGGTGAGACTGTGGGATTTTCACAGGAACTGGTGTAGTGCTATCAACCCTTGCCAATAAGGGACAGTAAGGTCTGATATGGCCATACTCCTTGCAATTACAACACTGAGGCCCCCTTCCGTCCAACCTCTGGCCCCCGCCGGGATTCCTTCTGTTCAGCTGTCTTTGAAGTTCCCCAAGCTGTTCTGAAATTTTCATTATTTGCTGTTGCAACTCTGCTGGCTCTGAACGTGTTTGAATGGCCTGAATTGTTTCAGTTGGGGTAACCTGTCTCACATTGACTTTCTTCAGGTCCCCCATCTGACGTTTCTGTTCTGCCGTTTGAAGGGCTTTTAATTCAACTGCTGCTGCGACTGCGCCGTCAAGTGTTAATGTTCTCATTTGTATAACCCTTACTCTAATGTCCCCGTCAGCCAACGCATCTAGAAAATGGTCTCTACCCATGTGATCTTTGCATTCAGCCGGTAGGTCCACATTTCTTTTTTTCCACCAGTCGTCGGATCTCCTCAGCCATTTCTACAAGGCTTTCTGGGGTTTTTTGTCGGCAGTTTCTGAAATGAGCCCTATAGAGTTCCTTCCTTCCCAGTGGGTCGAAACGGCCCAGCAGCGCTTTCACTAACTTATCGTAATCTCCTGTCGCATCTTTTGGCATTGTACCTCATACCTGCTGTGCTGAGCCAGTTAATAACACGGCCAAATACTGTAACTTGTCTATGTCACTCCATCCATTGAGCTCTGAGCATAGCTCAAAGTGCTTTAGGTATTCCGGCCATGATGTTTTCCCATCATATCTGTCGGGTTTGATCAAGGGCCTAGTTCTCTCTGCCTGCTTGGTACCTATCCCATTATTTGCCAATGTCTTGTCTTTAATGCCGAGTGCTTGCTGATCCTCATAAGGTACCGGATTAGATTTAGCCCTGACATCGTCTCTTCGGGGCTCTTGTGGCTGACCCTCCCTGGCTGATATCTCCAAAGCAGGCAACGGTACACTTGCTACGGTTGGCTTATATTTTGTCTGTCCATATCCAGTCCCGGCAGGCACGACGTTGGGCATAATGCCCATAAAGTCTGGTGTAGAAAACTCTTTTCTGCAGACGCTGACCGGTCCGTTCCCCTCTGTCCATGTAGGCATTGGCTTTTGTCCGTACCCATTGTCACTTTCCAGTCTCTGAGTTTCAATAACAGGCCGAAACAGTGATGTTATGCGGGTCGACTCCTTCTGCGGTGGCTCGGGGGTGATCTTGTATCTTCTTAACCCTTCCATCGTGTCTAAAGTGGAAACAAATTGATTTGTTGTCCCTGTTGTTGTTTTCGGAAATTCATTTCACTTCTCTATAGCAGAAGAATACCGAGGGCTGGAGTTTTCAAATCTTCCTGCCCATTCCTTTTGAACTGCCGCTGTATTTTGGGGGGGTCATTCCCCCACCTGTGTTTCAGTTAGTAGCACAGCTGTTCGGCAGCCGGACACCTGTTGATTCTGTTCCGCTGAATTCAACCTGCCATAGGGTGTAACCTATCTGCTGGCGCTCATCAAATTCACTGGTTGGCTCGCCACTGGTTCTTCCTCCAAAAGGTACAGTCTTTTGCAGACTACTATTGTGATCCTGTATGCTCTGAGAGATTATTTCAATCTCTCTTGTTACTGCCTTATACCTTTCCTCCAGTAAACATTGCAACATCACAATAGAGGGCTGCTGGGGTTCCATGCTGAACTATGGCAAGTTAATAAACAAAATTAATCTCCGGGCGGCTTTCCGGGCAGCTTTCTGTGCGTTTTTCCAGGCGGCTTGGAAACTGGTTCTGGACGGCTTCTGTGTGTGTGTCTCGGTCTACACCACTGACCTGATTTATCCCTGTACACTACACACCAGCGGTTCCATGGATCGTCTCCGGCTAATGGATCTTTCCGGGCGGCTTTCCTGGCGTCTTTCAAGGCAACTCTCCGGGCGGCTTGGACCTGACTCTGTTCTGTTGTTCTGCTACCTTATGTGAGTGCACCTTTGTTCTGCTACCTTATGTGAGTGCACCTCGGTTTACACCACTGGCACAACTGATTCTCTTTTTTCGGGCGGCAATGGTTATCTGCAAGTGCCTCGGTTTACACCACTGGCACAACTGATTCTCCGTAAAATATTAACCTGTCAGCTCGGTTTACACCACTGCCGAAACAAAACTCTACACAAGCATGTAAAGGGAGTTGAAGAAAAACAAAAACATCAAGCTAAGTAGTAACACTAACAGAAATATCCCGACGCTGCCACCAATGTAAAAATTTGTCGAGCGGTCTAGGACTTATTTTGGGGGGGATACAACAGTATATCTCAGCTGTTCACTGGACACGAGATGAATTAAACAATCAACTGCAATATTCTGATTTCTTCTGGCTTCTTCCTTTATTCTATCTAAATTCCTTTCTTTCTTTCTTAATCATGTATTCTATCACTTGAGTCCAACGCAGTTATCGTTACTGACCTGGTTCTGGCGAATCTGTTCCTCAATAAATGTAGGCCTGCTTGCAATGCTTCCAACGACGATCCTGCCTCAATGGCTGCCGAACAACAACTGCCTCACCGCGCAGCCCAAGCGTGGGAAAGCTCGCGCACACATCCGGAGACCGGATGCCAGAACCAGGTCAATCAACAGCGCCACCACATGAAGGTTTCGCTACACTATGATGTCAACTTTTCCTGATAAGGCAACAAACAAAAAATTGTTGAGTTGCCCTCCGCGACCGACCAAAAAATGCTGAAATCTCGGGTCGGGTTTTTTTTTTCCTTTTTCTTTTTCATTTATTTGTTAATGAAACTTACACATTTTCTATGTTTATCCAAATTAAAACAAACTATTTTATTACAAATGAGCTGAAACAAGTTTGCAAAGCACAGATTTTAAAGTAAACATGCAGGAGATCGACATTTTGTGCCGCTAAACTCGCGATGCCACGCAATTTGCACATGACAAAGACTAAACTGCAGACAGAATGCTTGTATACAGCCCAAATTCGGATAGGCAGGCGAGCCGAGAAGCGGTTTCACTGGTACCCAACACGAAACCTCCAACACTTACTTTGAGAGCGAGTACCAGGTAGAATTGGTGCTGACATCAAACGGTCATTTTTTGAACTTGGCCAGCTTTTTTGCGGCGAGCCACGATTTTCAAGGCACAATTAGCATTTTTTGTTAATTACTCCTCTTATGAATAAAGTGGAAAGCCTTTTTTCTTGACTTTTCATAATACGATTGAGAAACATAATGGAGAATTTGAGTGGCCTAGCTTATCTGGTTTACCCGCTACAGCCAATTCAACTGGCTGGGGTCCAAGGTTCAAGGGGATTTCCCCATTGACTTGTGTTGACAAAATGCCTTAGCATGCCTTAGCATACAAGCTGGGTAATTGAAAATGCCAGACAGGCTTGCTATCAACATATAAGGTTACAGACTTGATGGTCACCAGCTGGCGGCTTCACCATAGCTTCTAAAGAGTTATTTACAATTGTGGTAAGGGGTTGGGGGATGGTAAGAGGTCATAAAACAAGATTGATTGAAGCGTGAATTGAGTTTTTTTTTCTTTTTTTCTTAGTGATATAGGGGAATCCTTGGGGGGGGGGTATGGGGGAATTTTTGTTATGGTTTTACAATCTCTAGACCATCTCAAAGGTGTTGGGGATGCTCAGAGTCCATTATGCAGCAATAAATCCCCGTGTGTGTACTGTATTAGTGTGTGTGTTAGTGTGCCTTGATTTTCGTGGACCGCCTAATGCATAGCCTTTTCTTTTGTGCGTAGCGGAACGGATACTTCAAGAGAAAACAAATCACCGATACACTGCCAATTACCCATGACTCAATCTACACGTTTAAATCAAATGAACCATCACACATTGTGCGTTGGCTTCGCAAAATGACACATGTGATGGCGACGCAGTAGCAACATGGATGACTATACGGTGTCCATGGTTGCAAAAACTGCATCGCCAGAATTAGTTATTTTCAGTCGGGTGTCACGAATATCTTTAAACAGGTCCTTCGATGAACTGTTTGTTAAACATTTAGCAGAGCTGGATAGCGAAGAGCGCAAATTTATTTTGTTTGAAGTAGTGATTTTGTCGACCGCCCAAGGACCGTGGCAGTATGTAGACCTGCACGAATCTTTAACAGTCCTTCGTGACATGAGCATGAGGCAGATTGTGTATTACAATAACAGATTATTCTTCCTGCATGGACAAACTGCTCCAGATATTCGGTGATATCTCCAAAAACTATCACCCTTTCAAATATGAAGTGTTTACAAGTTAGTTTTATTGTATACATGCATACAAAAAGGAACCAATAAAGTGCCGGGGAAAAGTGTTTAAAATGTTGAAATAAAAATGTTAGAAGATATGAAGTTGAATGTTTCTTGTCTTTTCATTTTTTATTTGCTTCTGCACACCACTAGATTATTGTATGTTGAAAGACATTGTGTTTAGGATTAGTTCCAATGCATTTCAATCTTAAAATGACAGTTGAGGAAAAAAAAATCCGACCGACCGACTCCTTCAAATATTTCTACTGGAGGGCAACTCAACAATTTTATTTTTGGGCCTAATTTATCTCGCCATCAATAATTTTTGAAACAAAGATGTCCACTTACAGTGATAACTTACTTCCCGAAGACGATTTATCTAAAACTTAGGTGGCATGTCAGCTTCTACACTTTCAGTTGGTCGTGTTGGTAAAGGAAATTACCACAAGTTTTTTTTAAAGTTGAACAAGTCATGTTATAGTAAAATAAACTCTCAGGACAAGTCGAACTGTTCCATATATATTGTTGACATTTCTGTAACTGTTTAGATAACAGAAATGGCACTACTGACTTCGTATCAAATTAATCGAGCTGTAAATGATGTGTTGCTAAATTTTACAACCGCGGGTGAGATGGGGGTACCAAGGTCTCTATGACAAATGCATAGGCCTAAGGCCAATGCAAAACAAAAACAAAATTAAGGGGAAACTAATCTGAAAAAGAATTAAAAATTAACATCGTTATGATTTTAATGTAGAGGTCTGTTAGGATTGTACAGAGCTGCTAAAGGAACAGATGAAGAAAAAACACATGAAAAAGATTGACAAAATGTTTTGGTTTTGTTTTCGTGGAATATTTCATTCCCTGATATTTATTATAGTTTGTTCCCTTAAGTTATCGTTAGTTTATTCACTCGAAGTCGTCGTTATAAACCATCAAAATAAGCCTTCTAGGTCTATTTGTTCCCAAGCAACATCAATTTCGTTACCCCACAATATGTATTTCATTCCCAAGCAACATCATTTCATTGGAACGAAATAAAAAATTTTAAAAAAATGGGGGGGGGGGGGAATTTTATTTTTTCGTTCCCACAAAAACATTCGTATCCTGTAAAAATATTTGTCAGTACAATTTAAAATGTCACTGTTTCAATTAACTTAACTGGTAGGAGCCCACGATATGCCACTTAATTTTTTGGGATATGAAAACTTATATTGTAAAGTGTCTTTGTCAATATCGCTGCAACACTAAGGGCCGATTTATGTAATTTATTTAAGTCTTAATTCCTGAATTTAAACTCCAAACATTTGAGGGTATACAAGGGGAAGCAATGGGGACAATGGGATTCAGTACAATACTGGTCATGGTAATATTTTGTATAGCTCAGTAGAGACAGTGATGTATAACTGGATATAGTCACTACATTAAAAAAAAAGAATTTTTTTATACTTTTTTTTCTTCTTCAAAAATAACAATTGTCATCTTCGGGCAATGTATTTGTTCCTTTGAAGTGCCTATCAGTATTGTGACGTCAGCTCCAGTCGCCGTCGTCGGCACTGGATACCGGTGGTAGCGTCGGCACGGTGGTGTCGATTCCCTGCAGTGGTAGGCCACAGCACCAAGGTCTTCCCTTGAACACTGAACCACGAACGGAGAACTTTTCAATCACCCGGAACTAGACATTACGTCATGGAACGGTCTAGTATCTATCTACATACAACAATGATTGGTGACCTCAGGATTGTGAACTCTGAACTATGTACCGCTACAGTATTAAGGCAACCTCAGAAATAGTTTTCATATCCAAATAAATCAAACTGAATATCAGAGGCTGTTGACCTGCTACGTGTTAATTACTTAGAACAAAATGTTTCGTTTCCTGAAGATTTTGGGTAAGAAATACATTAAAGGTACATGTTACATCAGAGTCTATAGGAGGGACCTATATGTTCAAGGGAGCTGAATAATTTCAAGGCAACAACATTTTTTTGATAGAGAAAAAATAATTTTCAGTAACCAAATAATACATCAAGAAAAAAGCTATGGATCAAAATATATTTTTTCTTTTAATAAAGTATTTTTCTTTACCTGTCCCTTTGGAGGCTCTGGAAAAATGTAGGACTTAAATTTAAAAACTTTCAGAACAGTCTACCAACTGACTATGTACCCAGCTTGCAAAATGGACACTAATTGTCATTTTCATGCAGATGTAAAGTACACAGATAACAAAATGTGTGTCCACATGGCATCAGGAAGCTATCCTTTTCTCTATCTGCACAAATATAACAAGTCTTCTTGAAGGTTACCTGTGTAAATCACACAATAAAATAAATAATAAAATATTAACATAACAAATTACATAAACAAAATTTAATAAGTGGGTTT
This sequence comes from Plazaster borealis, assembly GCA_021014325.1. Lineage (NCBI taxonomy): Eukaryota > Metazoa > Echinodermata > Asteroidea > Forcipulatida > Labidiasteridae > Plazaster > Plazaster borealis. The sequence goes on from CM037461.1 coordinate 13,059,409, forward strand.
TAACTCTGCGCTGCAGTATCAAGGTCATACTAACGTGGTCCCCTCATGGTGCAGTCGCTGACTGCACCGTTACGCATTTGTGTAAGTTTTTTTTTTAGCTCCTCACAAACTCTTCTAAAATGGTTTCAATAGACTCAGAAAGGTTCACTGAATCCCCAGAACCCCTCAAAAAAGGCAAAAAAATTCCATGTGTGGATTGCAGTCGAAATCCCCAAAAAACCAATGTTACCAAAATCCAACTTTTTGGTTATACGCGCAGTCGCTGACTGCACCATTAGACGTTCGTGTATAGTTTTTTTTAGCTCCTCACAAAAGCTTCTAAAATGGTTTCAATAGACTCAGAAAGGTTCACTGAATCCCCAGAACCCCTCAAAAAAGGCAAAAAAAAAATTCCATGTGTGGATTGCAGTCGAAAAAAAAAAAAAAAGTTACCCAAATCCAACTTTTTTTCGGTTTTTTTGCACTGCTTACCAGTCTACTGAGAAACAAGGTATCTTATTTATTTGGCCCACCCTGGCCATTTTATAATAAACATCTGGTCCTCTTGTGTCGGCCTGAGGTCTCCAACCACAGAGCCAGAGTGACAGGATGATTGATTGCCTGATAGTAGAGGCACAAGATCAATGACCTTGTAGGGTGTGTTGATGTCAATGTGTATACAATTCCCATGGGATTTTATGGGGCTTCGAAGTTAAAGGTGACTGTATAGGTTGATGACTCACCCCAAGCTAAACAGGCTTTTACAGTGTTGTAGATGGGGGGGGAGTCGAGGATTATGAAAAATTTCAAATTTTTTGACCGCACCGTTAATGACTTAACACAATTTGTTTACGACGGTACAGTCAAATACTGCGCGATGCTGCGGCGCAGGGTTTTAAGCACTAAATTATAAATCCTACACACTCAAGTTGAAATAAATAATGTAACAATGTTAAATTATGCAATTTAATGAATAAACTTCAAAACATTTTGAAGAAACTCCAAGGACAGCTTTTAAAGGTGTTTAATTTATGTTGCACTTAGGCCCTATGTTGTATTTTGGGGGTTTAAATTATACATACCCTAGGCGTCCCTGTTGGCAGACTGTCACTACCCGTAGGCGTCCCTGTTGGCAGAGTGTCACTATCCTAAACACAGGGGGGGGGGGCATGGCGATTGTAAGTAAAATTTTAGATCGTTATTTGGAGAATTAAACAAATAATTATCATTAAACTGATCAAACATAACTTGTATTCATTATTCTGTTTGTATGAGAAATACATAGGCATGGATAGGGTATTAAAAGAAAAAGTCAAACAGATCTTTTTAAAGTCAGAGCAACGTAATAAATTCAGTGGGTACGGAAGCCACATTGTTTGGTGTTTTGGTTGATGTTCATGTTTGTTCATTTATTTAAATTCTGTTATGTTTGATGTATCAATTAATTAATTAATCAGATCATCAATTAATTTTGTTTTAATAATTAATAATTGGGGCGAACTAATTATACCTTTCAGATGTTAAACTGGGAATTAATGGGACAAAGTCTACATTGGTAGGAAGTACGTACCACTACCCAGCTAACAATTTGACGTTCTCACAACGTAATAAAGTCAGACGTTGGTGTAAGCAACGTTATTGTTATAACGTTGTAACAACGGAACTTTGTCAACTCCCCTATATGTCTTCCGAACGTTAGAACGCAACGTTACAACCACGTTGTTGGCACGTTTAGCACACGTTTCCAGTGACCTTGTGACAACTTTATATAAACGTTATTACAACGTCACCACAACAGGTTATTTTGGGTTTTTATTACATTATCTTAAAAACGTTGTAGCAACGAAATATTGTCGACTCCCCTATACGTCTTCCCAACGTAAGAATGCAACGTAACAACCACGCTGTCGGCACGTTTAGCACACGTTTCCAGTGACCTTGTGACAACTTATATAAACGTTATCACAACGTTGCCACAACAGGTAAATTTTGGTTTTTATTACGTTATCTTAAAAACGTTGTAGCAACGAAAGTTTGTCGACACCCCTTTACGTCTTCCCAACGTAAGAACGCAACGTAACAACCACGTTGTTGGCATGTTTAGCACACGTTTCCAGTGACCTTGTGACAACTTTATATAAACGTTATTACAACGTTGCCACAACAGGTTATTTTTGGTTTTTATTACGTTATCTTAAAAACGTTGTAGCAACGAAATATTGACTCACCTATACGTCTTCCCAACGTAAGAACGCAATGTAACAACCACGTTGTTGGCACATTTAGGACACGTTTCCAGTGACCATATGACAACTTTATATAAACGTGATTACAACGTTGCCACAACAGGTTATTTTTGGTTTTTATTATGTTATCTTAAAAACGTTGTAGCAACGAAATATTGTTGACTCACCTATACGTCTTTCCAACGTAAGAACGCAATGTAACAACCACGTTGTTGGCACATTTAGGACACGTTTCCAGTGACCATATGACAACTTATATAAACGTTATCACAACGTTGCCACAACAGGTAAATTTTGGTTTTTATTACGTTATCTTAAAAACGTTGTAACAACGAAAGTTTGTCTACTCCCCTATACGTCTTCCCAACGCAAGAACGCAACGTAATAACCACGTTGTTGGCACGTTTAAGACACGTTTCCAGTGACCTTATGAAAACTTATATAAACGTTATTACAACGTTGCCACAATAGGTAAATTTTGGTTTTTAAAACGTTTCTTAAGACATGTCGTCGCAAAATAGTTTGACGTCTTTACAACGTAATGAAGCACCGTAAAAGCCACGTCGTTGGCACGTTTAAGAGCGTACTAATGCAACGTAATAAACACATTGTCTAAACCATAAACTTCATTACAACATAATAGCCTTTAATTTGTGGTTGTTATTTTGTATATTATGAACAAACAAAATAGTTCGACTGTGGCAGTATTTCTGTAACTTTCTAGATGCATGCAAAAATATAAATCAAACATGAAAAATAAATGCCTAATTATCTCCATCATTTACGGATAGTGATTGAAAACTCTCACTTTTCTATACAGATCAAAATGTTTACAATATAATGCCCTCTGCTCATTAAACCGTTCAGTAATTAATTACCATTGCTTTTTATGTTTACTATCAGTTTTGTAATAATCAATTCTCCTTTTTTGGTATTATAATTATTTTGGAATTGAACAATTTTTTTAAAGGGAAGGTGATTTGCAAATTGTTAGCTTCAAAGGTTTTTATATGTAGCAGCCTGTAAAACCCCTTTCGTTTTTTAGAAAAGTAGTTCAAATGAAAAGTTGATCAATGAATCCAATTTGCTCAAATAGAGCATTGTTGGTTTTAATAATTAAGAATACACAATCGTGTATAATAATGTATAAGAATATAAAACAACATGGTAAAATGGTCGGATACAGGGAACATGATCAGGGTTTTTTTAAGGGTATGTTTACCTTTGGTAATCACTCTTAAAATTAACGGCAATAAAAACCTACTTGGTTAGATGTACAGCAGCTTTCGATATTATAAAGCATTTTGAGAAACATTTCACTTCAAAGTAATGTGTTTATGGAAAAATATATAAATTTTTCAAAAAATTTTTGAATCTGAGAAACATATCTGCAAATACGTTTCTCAGATTGTGTATTCCAATGATGGATTATTCTTCCTGCGTAGACATATTCGCTCAGGATTTTCAGCGATATCTAAAAAACGCGACCACATATTGAAATGAAGTTTTCACAGGTTAGTTTGAATGTAGGCCTAATATCTACATTTATGTAAAACAATCGAACGGTTCCAAAAACCAAAGGTAAACATTCCCCTTAAAACTGGAATAATATGACAACAATATTAAAGAATAAAGTATGGACGCACTAATAAGTTAAAGTCTATCGGGACCTGGAAGGGGTGGGGGGCACAATGTGCACCTACCATAATTTTGCCCGTAAATTTAAAGAGGAAGGAAAATGTCAAATTAAATTTTGTGATTTACTCATTTTCCACTCAAGTGAGTGGGGGGAAATTATCTTACCTCACGTTATTATGGTGTATAGATTGCCATTGTATTCCCTTCCAGTGCAAAGTTTGAAAACATTCAAAACATCCTATGTCATCATTATGAGAAAAATGGGTCTTTATACATTTTTGTACGGGAATATTTAATCAAAACGGCCTTGAATTTGACCTTTTGTGTGACAAAATATTTCTCTTTGGCATGTAAAGACCCAGTTATTGAAATCCAATGACCTCATATTTAACATTTCGCTCTAACATTTACCTTCGTCTTTAACACTGCATGCGATCACCACCAATGTTTTACTTTCCCAAAATTGTATCTATAGAGTCATAATGTTTCCATGAAAACCGTTTTTTTTTTACCTTGGGCCACACGTTTTTACCGTTTTTATTGAATTGTTTTGATCTTTTTTCAACACATTTTCAAAGGTCAAATTAGTTTCGGGCAAAGAAATACTTTAGAATCGTAAACCAGGCCTCATTATGTCACTTTGGGTCCCGAAAGCTAACGACTAGACTTGCAAGTGAATAATTTGTAATACATATCATTTTCAAAAAATATGATCATGTAACGATTATAGCGCCCTCAACACCGATCCCATTGTTAAAATATATTGCCGTTGTTTAGATGTCAAAATTAACAACTTTGCAAAGATGTTAAGTATTCGGACATAAAAATACTGAAACTATTGAAATTATTTGATTTTATTTAAAAACAAATTTCGTAAATAGGCCTACATGTCATCACATAATCACATAATCCTCATCACTGTCAGTGTCAAATATGTGACTCCTGTTGTCGAAGTGTTGTGAAGTGTTGTCGTCACTATTGCGTATCTGAAATAAAAAGTATTATTTGTATGCCAATTAAAGTGTTAATTTAATATCAACAAGTAAAAACGCTTTGTGTAATTTAATATGGTATTTTACAGGATTGGTAGAGCTGGCAAAATAGTCGCAGACATTGTTCATGTTTTGTGTGATCCATAAACATGACATAACAAATCTGTGAAAATGTGGGCTTAATTCGTCGTGCAAGGAGAAAAACATTGAAAAAACGTGCACAATTTTCAGCATGTAAAACATTTTCCTTAATTTTGGTTGTAACAACCGAAAACAGCTGTTCCTTTTTCTGTTTTTGTTTTGATTATGTTTTCAAATAGTTTTCTCGAATCATTTCACAGGGAAATATTTCACATAAACAAAAATGCTTCTAGTATATATGAATTTCATAATCAGTAAGCTTCAGACTAAAAATAAACATTGCTTTTTATCCTTACCAATCCTGTATAATGCCTCTACTGCAAAAGATGCATTACCCGTGTGTAGATTTAAGGCTGATTTAAAGTATTAACCTTCACAAGCGAATGAATTTAGAATATGCAATAATAATAATAATAATATACAGCGCTTGTATAGCGCTATTCCAAAGAACATGATCCGATAGCGCTTTACACATGAACCACTACGAAAACAAAATATATACACAAAAGCTGAGAAAAATATATAAAGCAGAACAAAAATGAATTATTAACAAAGCGACAAAGATTAACATAATTAACAGAACAGGGTGTGTCTTTAACTGGCGTTTGAATGATGTGATGTTGGTGCAAGACCGTATGGTTGGTGGCAAGTCATTCCATAATTTGGGGCCGGAAGCACTAAAGGACCCACCACCAACCAGTCTATTAGTTGCAGGTGCGACCAGCCGAGTTGTATCATTGGCTGATCGGAGGACCTCCCTACCAGGTATATAAACAGAAAGACAGTCAGTGAGATATGCTGGAGCTTGACCATTGAGAGATTTGTGAACATGAAGCAGTGTTTTGAAAACTATTCTTTTATCAACCGGAAGCCATTGGAGTGTTTTAAGCAGTGGTGCAGATGAATGATGTTTGGCAACCTGAAAAATTATGCGAGCAGACCTATTTTGCAGAAGCTGTAAACGTGTAATGTTGCTCATGCTGCATCCAGACAAGAGTGAGTTGGCATAGTCCAGTCTGGAAAAAATAAGAGCTCGCATGGCATGATTGCAACTGTCCTGGTCTATGAAATGACGAACTCTAGAAATGTTCCAAAGGGTGAAATTTATGGACCTGCATAAAGAGGTGACTTGAGCTGACATATTCATGTTGGAATCAAAAATGACACCCAAATTCCTAATTGTAGTAGAGGGAGTTATGTCTTCAGAGCCAATGCGAATGGTTGTGTCAGAAAGTTTAGACAGGTTGTGTTGAGAGGCGGCGATGAAAAATTCCTTCTTAGATTCATTGAGTTTTAGCTTGTTTACGGTCATCCATGAATGAATTTCCTCAACACATGAGGTAAGCCTGAAAATAGCACAAGCGCTATCACCAGGAGTCTGGGTTGAAAGTCACATATAGTTTGACATCGTCTGCGTATATGTGGAACTGGATGCCGTGCCGTGACGGCGTATGATATTAGCAACTGGTTGTGCATACATAGTAAATCCCCTCGGACCAATAAGAGAACCCTGAGGAAGACCGAAATCAAGATAAAAAACATCAGACATCTTTCCCCCAACACAGACACAAAAACTGCGCCCTGTTATGTTAGATCTAAACCACTCCAGGGCTGTGCCTTTGATACCATAGTCAGATTCAAATATGTTCAGCAATATTTCATGATCTATGGTATCAAAGGCAGCAGACAGGTCAAGCATGACTAAGGTCATGCAACGAGATTTAAAAGAAATTCAGATACCTGATGTCGTTGGAGACTGTTTTTTTCGTTTTGTCACTATAATCCTTGACGGTTTTTTCAATCAAGGTATGAAATGAAAGCTAATAAGCGGGCAATGCACCTTTACAGTTAAACGACCAGTTTGAATCTCATTATAAACCAAACTTTCATGGTAATGTCTACATTGTATACCTTGTATCGAGATCCTCCGGGCTTGCTGGGAGCATGTTTGAGAAATTCTGCCACTTCATCCTGCACTTTAGACTCCTGTATTGAGGAGTGCGCCCTCATGCATGCTCCTACATAAATTTTAACAAATTACATACATCAATAACAACATTTCTTTTGGCAGAAGAACATCCAATCCAGTGATCCAGCTTTTATTAGTTACAAAATTATGCAGAAGAAGTTACACATTTTAGAGCAGGGGTGAAAATGTGACGGTTACACCCCTATGTTCCGACATCCTTATGTGTCGACACATGTTCCGACACCCCTAGTGCATTTTCCTAATCTTAATCCTAACCATAACCCTAGCGTGTAAATCATCAGGGTTTTGTCGGAACATAGGGTTTTCGGAACATAGGTGTGTCTGGATAGAACAGTCACCAAATGTGAGAGCTTCATGTACCTTGCAGAATGGCGACGGACACATTTGCCGTGTCGTTCGTGACCACAAAAGGGCCGACCATTTTATTATTCAGCAAAGTGGCGACTGTTAACGACATTTCAAAATGCAAACATATCTACTCCACTCTGAAATATTTATGCAGTGTGTTTTGTTCATTATTTAACATCCAAACCAAATAAAATAAAACAAACAATTAAAAAATCGACCTACCGACCCCAAACAAATTGAGGTGAAAGTGCAACCCCACTTTGTTTAGGCCTTATTACGGTACCTTTTGTTTTACAAACATTATGAAGCACACATTGCGAGCGCTCCGAAAATAGATATGATTAACTGTGAAACTTTATATTGATACTTACGGACATCTACCATGTATAGTCCTGTGCCTTCGAAGTTTCTCTTCCCCTTTTTCCCCTTCAAGCTGTATAGGGACCAAAGCTTGTTGGTCCCCAGTTTTCGCAACATGCGGCGAATTGTGTCGCCACATGATTTCCCGCCAATGGCACTCAAGTATCGTACCTGAAATCAATTATGAAACCAACAGTTTGAAAATCAACGATTGATAATGTATATTATGTTAATTGATGCCATACCTGATTTGACTAACATGGGCAAAATAACATAATGACGCTTGAAAACATACTGTATGTACATTTTCATTAAATAAATACATAAATAACAATTCGGCACCAGAATCTTGAACTTGATATGCAAACGATTATATGAATTATCAATAGGCCTATAATTCAAAAAATTAAATTAAATCGAAACAGATTTTCCAGACTTACCATGCTCTTCTTAAGTTGAGCATTGGTGAGTTGATCGCATAAGTGATCAACTCCGTCAACTGAGTCAATCGGTTCGCTGGATAACACCTCTTCATTTAGTCCGTCCATCTCTTTTGCGGCCACCGTCCGCCGCAGAAGAGATAACCCTTCCTCCTGGTTTTGGATGATTGTTTCCAGCTTCATGAAAACAATCCGCTGGAAATCTGTGGATTTTAAAATTATTGACAGTCTTGTGATAAGCGGAATTTATCTTTTGACTATGTACAAAAAACAGCATATGAAATCAAATCTATAAGTATAAAGTGTAAAATTATATTACTAAAAATAAATGTACTTTATGTGAAGCTTTACAAACAAATATTGGGATTTAGGTTCATTTATTGAATAAAAAAGTATTACACATCTTGCAAAAATGGGATATTAAGTTGCGACGCATTATATCAGTATTATAGTGATTAAACTATTTCGCTCGAGTCCGTCTTACCACCCCTCTCGGCAACCTCATTGTACAAACAGTTTTCTTCATGGGTATCGTGGATGACTTGTTGACATTAAACAAACAATTCTGATACCGAAACAAAACCAATTCAAATGCATTTTTAGATTTACCTATCTGTAACAATAATGGGTTTTTTGTATTTAGCATAAAATGTTATTTTATACGACTGTGTGCTTTCACTGGCGAAAATCACTTCAATAAAATAAGGTGAAAAATTTACATCCGAGCACTTTATTTATGTTATTCATCTTCGCTTTTAAAACCGATGAAGGAACAGCGAAATTGTACGCACATGTTATTCCGTAGTATGAAACTATGTTTTTTGTTGTTTGTTTTTTTTCAAGGGAGGAGTTCAACTTTATTTGTCACTGAACTGCACTATTATCCCAATTGATAACAATTAATGTCTCCCTTTAGGGTTTGTTTTTTTCGGCCGGCATTTCGTTTTCAAGACGCAACAACAGTGTCAGTCAAACATTATACAAGCCGTGTTTTCGATTCTAGAGGATTAACTGTTTTTCGCCTCGTCAATCAGGCTGGCATGGACGTAGTTTGACGGTGCATGACATAGCAGAGCAAACATTCAGTATGCTTTTACTGTCCTTTTATAAAAAGTCTTAAATACGAAAGGACTATCATACTAGTAAACTTAGATACTTACTTTGAATTCTGTTTTCACTGTTTTCACATTGTGACGTTTTTGATGACGAAGTATCTTCAACTGTATTCCCAAACAGACAAATAGAAGTAAAAGCAAAATAAATTGTGTTAATGTGACCAGGCACCTTTAGTGCATTGTCCCTTTAAAGGCACTGAACACGTTTGGTAGTTGTCAAAGACCAGTGTTCTCACTTGGTGTATCCCAACATAATTTTGTATGCATAAAATAACAAGCCTGTGAAAATGTGGGCTCAATTGGTCATCGAAGTTGCAAGAAAATGATGAAAGAAAAAACACCCTTGTTGTACAAATTTGTGTGCTTTCACTAGGAATAAAAGGCTTCTTGCAAGAAGTCTTTTATTATTTTTTAGTGAGAAATTACCTTTCTCAAAAACTACGTTACTTCAGAGGGTGTCGTTTCCTACAATGTTTTTTACTATCAACAGCTCTCTGTTGCTCGTTACCAAGTCAGTTTTTATGCTAATATATATTTTGAGTAATTACCAAACGTGTACAGTGCCTTTAAATAAGGTATTTAGCGGTGCAACCTTTTAAGTGCTGCTGTTGCCTAGCAACAACCACGTGCAGTGGACGAGGTGTCCAGCACCCAGCACTATAACTTATAAGGGGCATTTCTACACTATTCCCATCACCCCTCTGTGAGGTGGACGTGCTGGAGAGATTATTGTTTTTAACTGGAATTACACAAAGAGACTGATGATGGTTCTGGCCCCTCTCATCGATTGGTTTTATTTTTCACGATGGAGCTGTGGTTTCACCACCTGTGAGTGAGTACCAAATTCTTCTTTCTTGTTCATATTTCATAGTATTTTGTTGCAAACTTAAAGGAATGATCTGATGGACATCAGTGGTGTGAATGACATTGCTGATTGTATTGATATTTGTTGTTTTATTAGTATCCTCTTTATAGTTTCGTTGTAATTTTCTGTTATTTTTGCTTTGGTTTGGAAGCACTAATTAAGCCAGATGTTGTGTCCAAACATTTCCCTTCTTAGAAATCCTCTCCAAGTGTTAATAATGTAAGTGTTTTGCGACCATTTACGCCTTTATTTTGTTTGTTGTTGAAACAATCAAAGTATTGCACTGAAGCCTTGCTCTATGATTGAAGTTGGAACAGTTGGGAATAATACTTGTGTTTGAATTAATTAACCTTGCCATGGAGGAAGGAAGATATGCTCTTGCTTAGTTCTGTTTTAAAGAAGTAGCTTTAGTTTTATTTTAACTAATTTTACATTTTACTGAAGAGGAAGTCCATGACTATTTGATTGCTTTTAGGCCAGGCCCATAAGTGTTCATATATTCCTCCATGCTCCTAATAACTAGTGTGGGCCAGAGTAGTTTGCCCCAGGCATCTTTGACAGCGTGTCCACGGTACTGTACGTGTATACGGGTCCCCCACTGGGATTCTTGAAACCACCAGTTCTGTTATCTTAATTATAAGAGCAGGGAACTTGGGTTTTATTGTTTATGCCCTTAGCCTAGTCCATTTGTTACAGAGCAGTATAGTTTGGCAAGTGTTTCTTTATTTTCTAGTAGTTGACTGAGATCTGAGGTTTATTAGTGACATAACTTTGTTTGCTTAAAGTGACAGTCAGGGTCTGGTAATTGTTTAGTTTAAAGTGATAATGTGAGGACTGTATAGCTTCGTTTTTCTTTTGCTGTTGTTGTCACACTAAAATCTCTCGTATAACAAAAATGTCTGAATATGGATGCGGCAATCTCAACTTTTAAACGCTGTATCAGATCACAACCTAATTTTCTAACTTTTCCCAATATGTATCAAGGGTTATATTGCGAAAAGAAAAGGTTGCGGGGGTCGTCACCGTGCAACCGTTTGTTTAGTGTTGGGACAAACGATTTTGACGGGTTTTTTAAAAATTTGTTTTATTAATGATTTTGGGGTTTTCTTCAACAAAAGTTTTACTCTGTTACACTTGTTGAGTCCACAGGAAGTGGCAGTGACGTGTTGGGATTTCAAAATAGCAGAGATATCCGGCGGCCACCTTGCATTGTGTGCTTTCAGCCCGTATTTAAGGGTTCAGACTATATCAAGTTTGTTATCAATTAGATTTCTTGTAATGCTAATTGCAAACTTTTCAGGCCAAGAAATACTTCAGAATCGTCAGACGGGCCTCATCATTGCACCATGGGCCCCAAAAGGTTGGCGGCAATATCTAACAATAATAATACGAGACATTTATCTAGCGCATGTAGGGAGCCGCTATGCACATTCCGTAAGTCGGTCCATAATGCAGGTGCAATGAAGTTTAATGATCTTTGACCATTATTTTGTGGAAAAAGTAGTTTGCGTCAGTAAGGATTGGCCAGCAGAATGAAGAGGACAAACAGGAATATTCATCTCCTACCTTACAAAGCTCTTCACGTGCGGCTTTTCACCAGACTATCTCTCTTAAAGTTTAAGTTTGAAATTCACTCTCATTGATTGAAACTAGAACAAAATCATCTGCAGTTGTCACCGGTTTCAATTGATTAGAGTGCATTTCAAACTAAAACTTTTAGAGAGATTGTCTGGAAAAAGGCCGTGAGAAGAGGGAGGAGATTTTACTTTTTACGTGATACACATTTTAATCCGGAGCCAGTGGAGTTTGTGTCAGATGGGTGTTATAAGGAATATACCAGCGCCCCAACGGTAACCCCATATTATAATGGCATGTTTTTGAATAATGTCAAAATAAACCAGTTTGGAAAGTTTCATAGCATTGGGACAAAAAAACCCTGAAATAAATGGAAATTTCGATTCTTGACCAAAAATGGGTCGAAAACTAAAATAAAATTCTTACAATGACAAATTTGAAATCTGTTTTATACGTCATCCTGTAAAACCTTGTGAAATTAATATTTCACAGTATGGGCACTATAGTCGTTGGTTTAGCCAGTTAGTTTGCCTTTTTTTACTGGGGCGATGTTTTTGGGGGTTTTTTCCAGTTAAAAATCGGTATACTACCGCAAACATTTGGGCCCCAAGGTGCAATGATGAGGCATGATTGACGATTTTATATTATTTCTTTTCCTGAAAGGTTAGCAGGAAATTGGCACGTACAAAAATATTAAATTGATAAATGATAGTTTGACCCCTACACGGCAAAAACTGGGGTGTTAAAATTGAAACCAAAGTAATTGTGTTGGCCAAAAAAGAGTGTTATTTTAACACCTTTTTGGTGTAAATTTTGATTTTTTTTGGTATCTATATAGGCCCTATGTGACAACACCCATGGTGTAAATTTTAACACCCTAGTTTTTGCAGTTTTAAAGCAGGTTAAGAACACAAAGTCCAAGACGGCTGCTTTTATCTCTTTTGTACAAAGCGTTAGTATTGTCTATAAAGATTTGTTTCCAACAATAAAGGCCCTTGTACAAAAACGTAAGTACATACCTTGTTGACTGAAGGCACTGTTATCGCTAGAGCTTGGTGTTGATGTAGCCAAGGGCCAGGCCCGCGTCGCTGGTGGTGGGGTTATATCTCCATCTTTAAATATTGTTACATACATTTTCGTTTATGAATATTATTACATTCAGATGGAATAAAACTGCACATAAAAATAATTATGCGAACCTACTACTAGTGTTGTCGGAGGCTGTTTTAAAAAACAGCGAGGCATCCGTGAACTCGCATTTGGACATCGATCGTTTTACTGCGGGAAACAAAACCAGCATATTTGTCTGTATTTGACTGTAATAGCAGCTGAATCAACTGTCGCAATTTTCTGAATCGCATCTTACGATTACATCGTTGTCATTTTCATTTAAGAGTAAGGTAGGCTACTGTAAATATCAAAGATTTTTTAAAATGTTGTCCACGGGACAAAAATTGATTTCCTTCATACTTTTATATTTTGCCTTGGCCCCAAACCATAAACAAATGTCGAAAAACAATTCAACACATTACTTCGTTGCCATGGTAACAGCCGATTTGCCATTTCGAGGTGGTTTTGGCTTTTTTCCGATTTTAGTGAAATGTGCCTTTTTTCAAGGCAGCGTTTCCATTGAACAGCAAAAAGAACATTTATTTTATTTAACAGTTATGGATAGGTGGGACCTTAGAGGCTGCATTGAATGCATTCAAATAATCACAAGGTATATAGGTGGGTTATACCATTAGTTTCAAATAGGGATGTTTATAGACTTGTTTGAAAGATGAAAATATCCCATCTTTTGACAACCCATATGTGGCAGTGCTCCGATTTCAACATCGACCACATTAAGTTGAGATGAGACATTGGTCTTGTGGAAAGAAAAAAAAAAAGATTGGGAAAATGCTTCATTTATTGCTGTGGGCACATGGGCACATGGGCACATAGTATCCCTGCCAGGATGGGGGGGGGGGGGCACAATGTGACAATGTGCCCGCTACCACACTTTTGCCCATATCTTTTTTAACGCTGAATCCGATCACCCACCGCCAAAGGTTCTGACTTTTCCCAGTATTTATCAAGAATTACATTGTTATCGGGGTCAGCTGTTACCATGGCAACCGTCGACAAAAACATTGTCAATGTTTTTGAATGATTTTGTTCTTGTCTTTTTCGACATAAGTTTTACTTGTCGTTTTGTTTTTTCTTCCAAATAAATGGTGGTGATGTGAGACTTATATGTGTCACAAATGCATTGTGGGAAATCACAATGGCCGCCACATCCGGCGGCCATCTGTGGCAAGTTTCATAAAAATCGTTCAGGAACTTTAAATAATACGGAGGGTGCCACTATGTGGACATGTTAATGAAGTATTTTCCCTAAGCAAATGTTTAATTTTCCACGAGACCAATGTCTTATATCAAGTTTATGTGGTCAATGTTGAAATCGGAGCACAACATAATGGTTGTCAAATAATGGTATATTATTTTCAATCTTTTAAAAATGTCAAACAATGTCCCTATTTGTAACTAATGGTATAACCCAGCCATATACCTGGTGATTATTCGTATGAATTCAATCCAGCCTCACGTATATCCATAACTTTTAAAGAAAATAATTTTCAATTTCTATATGGTTTGCTTTTTAATGGTAATGCAGCCTTTACCATTGTGCATACTCAATTATTACTTCCCTTCTTCGTTTATACATAATTACTGTATTTTCCTGCGGATAAGACGCGTCTTATCTGACTTTTTTGACCCCCAAAACGTTGGTGCGTCTTATCTTTCGGTGCGTCTTGTCTGCTGACGATTGATTTTTTTTTGGATGATCACTGCGTGAAATAATAAATACCTTCTTGTCCAGTTCAAATCAACGGTCTTTGTGTGAGGAATCCTTACTCAATAATGCGGTCAAACATCAAACAAGGCTGAACTATTTAGACACTGAGACCCTATTTTCGTCTGAACAATGCCGCAATCCCCCAGACCGTGCTTTCATTCCAACAATGCCGCAACGTGTTGTTGATCCCCCGGCCCATGACCATGCTTTCATTCCAACAATGCCGCAATGCGTCTAGCCCCCCCTTAACGATGGTGCTTTCGGTCCCACACAGACGTCGGCGTCGTACAAACGTTTTTCTGTGTGGCCGGGTATTCGTTCCGACATGACAATTGGCAATTATTTTAAAACCCAAGTCAACAAGGTTCTTCCATTCACCGCGTTTTGGTGTTGCTCAAAGGTGTGCTGTTGGTTTTTTCTGCAAGTCTGAAGATGAGGATGAAATCCGGCGTATTCTCTCCACCGGCCACCTGATATACAGCTTCAATTAAATCTTGAAGAACCAACTAAACCAACTGTCCTTTTCAGGACGACCAAACCAGAAAAGAGATGGTTCATGTGTCTGTTTCGTTTATTTATTTTATAAAACCAAATATCTTTTGAACGAGATTAACAAATTATTATTAGAAATAAATCAAACGAACTCAAAATTTACTAAAATATAACTTCAATTGCAAAACCTTTAATATACATATAATATAATGAAACAATTTTTTATGTCCTCTTGGGTGTTACGGGAAAAACAAAACCAAACGAGAAAAAATATGGGTAATGTGTCTGTTTCGTTTATTTCATTTGTAAAATAAAAAATGATCCTTGACAACAAATTCTTTTGAACAAGATTAACAAATTATAGGTTTGGAATAATAGGAAATCATTCAACAACATCCAAAACATTACAAAAACTTCAACAAATATATTTAATGAAACATTTTATTACGTCTTCCCGGGTCGGGATTATTACAAAGGCGACGCCAGTTTCGGTATTAGTCACCGGTAGAGGGCGCAACATCTACTGGCTCGGATGGACTTAGACTGGTTACCTGCCGGTATCAGCAAGGATCCTCGTTGTGGGACGTCAGATGCTCAGGCTAGGAGGGCCTGGGTTCGTGTTGCAATATCTTCAAACAGTGCTTGGATCATCGTTTCTGGCCGTTGATTGGGCCGGACCTCATATTATTTTAATAAAACAACGGACAGCATTGGCTGAATGGGTGGATGAAGGTCGGTATCATTTTACGTGTTTTTTTTTTGCATGGGTTTGTAGAGCCAACAAATGGTGGTTACGGTTTAATTCATGCTTCTGAACGCTCAAAAAGGCAACAAAATTATGTATTTGTGTCAATGTACCGGCACTGGGTGGCGCCCGGTGTTCTTTTGTGTGCGGTTAAACATGCGCCTTGTGCGGTGGTGTGCCTTGTCTGCTGACGTTTGAATTTTTTTTTGGGTCAGTTTAGGGTCCTGCGTCTTGTCCGCCGAGCGTCTTATCTGCAGGAAAATACGGTAATTCATTGATCGTTCATCAATTTTTCTCCTTTTGAGAAACAACGTATACATACTTTGGATCGTCCTTGCTGCAGAAGGTGGGAGCATCTGACAAAGTTTGCCTAACCTTCTGCGTAACCTTCTTGCTGGATTGACCTTCATCTAAAACATGTTCAAGAAAAGTAAATTATTGTAAATTTAAAGATACATTAAGCGTTGTTGAATTGCTATTTGTTATATGAAAGCTAATTACTTGATGTAAAATTAATACTGGTATTCAATCGTCCTGTGAGCTTATACGAGTTATAAAAATATACGAAGATCGTATACGGGCCAAGGTGCAAACACGTTTACAGTAGCTGCAGGAGCAAGTGAATCAAGTTTACGAACTTCTGTATATAGTTTACAGTTAGGTGAAAGACATAGTGTGCCAACACAAACATAATCCAATAAAATTTAACACGTTGATCACTTAATGTGCAATGCCATGGAACAGGCTTCTTGAATGATGCACTAATTAAGCTAAGCAAGGTTCAGCTGTTTCCATAAATTTTATAATTTTCTCAAACTAACCTTCATCCTCTGATTCAATCGATGAGTTGTACCTGTAGGGCCTTTTTCTTTGCCGAGGTGCTTCTAATTCATCACAACTCTCTATGTTGGAGGTATCCTCTGCCATTTTGGCTGTTTGCAGAGCCTTTTCCAATGTATCTGTATGAAACAATTATAGTTATATTTATGCACTTATTCAAAAAATACATTCATCCAGCTAATACTAATCCATTGTTTTTCATTAAGTTGCAAATAATAAGGGCAAACTATAAATATTGGATCTCTTGTTTTCGGTCAAGCGCGGTAGCATGGGATGTACGGAGCCCTTTAAGGACTGGGTAAACAAATTAAAATGAACTGTTAAGGAATATTTAAAAAATAACTTATAATTCCCCGAAATACCTAAGCGAGAGGGAACGAAATAATATTTCGAAGGAACGAGATGATTTCAGGGAAACAACTTTTTGAAAAAACGAAGTAATGACAAGAAACACCTTATATCTAATTTACTAATTCTTTAGAATTTTTTTTTCAGTCTTTAAAGGTCCGTTTTGGGGGCTCTGTAGTGACAGGAATCCTAATATATGAATATTTGTCTGTTCACAGTCCTAGTCAGCACATAAGCTCCCATTTATTGTTATGTTGATAAGGCGCATTGTACCCAAATACTGCCCTAGTACCGACATACTAAACTAATTCAAGTTCACATAATAAGTAAGTTTAATTCAATTTTAAATGCTACGTAAGTTATAATCCTATCGGTAGTAAAAACAACCCAAAACAGAAAACAAACCAAACGATTTACCTGTGTAAGAAAACACCCGTATCTTATGTTTGGACCACCTTTCCTTATCGGGTATCTGCCCCCGTCTGGCCTTTGCCGAGTGATTTTTTTGCGGCCAATAGCAATACAGCGCAGAGTCCTGGAATGTGGAAAAAGTGTTATTTCTTAGTAATAATTAATTCATTTGTATTGTTTATTGTTATTTTTATTTATTAAAAAGATGGGTGCGTAAAAGTAATGTTCTCTTGTAAACATAACACGAGTTTCCTCTACCGATTTATAAAGTATAAATAATAACTTTTCCAATTAGTTGGCATAGGCCTATATATTGCACCTTGGAAGAAAAAAACCCCGAAAATTAATATACACAGTTTTGCTTTTAAACTTAAAAAAGCAGGGCAGGTTTGTCTACCAGTGGCAATCGCCGTTTCCCCCTTTGGAAAGTAATGGTTTAATGGCAATAACTTGGACTACAGACATCTAAAAATTTAAACGTAGCCTGAGGTTTTTTTTGACTTGTTTTTAAATTTTTTAAATGTTTGTCATTCACCAAATCATTTGATTGCCTTTGTATATACATCTACCTGTTTCCAACATGATTAAAATCAGACAAATGTCACAAGAACGTGAAATATACGCTTAGGCTATGAAAATTGAAGCTGACCTTGTAATTATGACCAAAAATCTGAGGTGCGTTTGGCCTTAATTATTCAAAATAAACATACTTAATGTGTGTGTAATATTGTGGTTACACTAAACTCACCTCCTCATCAGTTACATTCAGTATCCACGATACGTGTACAACCTCCACTGACTGTTCTTCTACAAATTCAACAACAGCAAAGTTGGGCGCCATCTGAAACCAAAGATGTTAAAAACTGTTTTATTAAAAATGATAAGAATTAGCCCTTTCTATGTTCTGAGAGGCATGTTATTGATTGAAGATTGATTGCTTTGTTCGTGTGTTTTTTTGTTTGTTTAATTATGATGGAATTTCCTGTTACATGGTAACAAAAATATGAAAATTTTAGGCAAATTTGGCGATCCTTACAACATTGTATCAGACAACTATCCAAGTAATTTGATCATTGTAAACGGCTTTAGGTTCGTCACCGTTGCATAATCGGCACAGCTGCAAGCCACTGGTCTAACCCGGTGATTTATTACCTGTCCTGTCTATCTTCGCCTTATGCTTTGACCAGGGACCATGCTGTACCCATAGAGAAAGGACCACCGTAGTTATATCTTGTGTAATAGGTCAGGATTTAAACCAATTCGGCAATGAAAAACACATGAATATTAAGACTATATTAAGCACGGAAAATACTAGGTCTTTTGTTTGTTGGGGTGTTGGGTTGTTTGTTTGTTTGTTTGTTTGTTTGTTTGTTCACCTACATTCCTGGGACCAGTGTTGGAAAAGAAACCAATAAAGCTAGGACATTTTGGAAAGTTGGGACCGAAAATTCGGTCCCGACTTTTTTAACCCAGAAAAGTGACTAAATTATTGCACCCTATTGTGTTTAACACATTACACCTAGGTCCTATATTTCGCGTTTGTATTCGTTTTGTTTGTTTTAAGATTACGATGTGACGCTCCGAGAGGAAACCAAAACTTAAAGAGCGCCCTCTTTTTTGGAGCAGCGCACGAGCCAATGTTTTTGGGAAGGCATCCTACCCGTTAATCTTGGGACCGAGTAATGTTTGTTTTGTGTGTGTACACACAAAAAAGGCATGCACGAGTCAAAGGAACCCTACACGTAATCTTGGGTCCGACGATTCTGCAATCGTTCAACATTTGACGAAGTCCTGCAAGTCTAACTACAACTTTTTGAAAGTTAGTATCATGTAATTTTGACAAGTTTTCAAGTAAAGGATGGTGTTTCCGTCATTTATTAAATATGTATGGTGGAGGATCACAGAATTAGTATTTAGCAAACTCAATATTGCAACAGGCCCACTGGCCACTGGGGCGCACTGCACTCGTTTTTTCGACATTCGTACTAACTACTAACTACGTCCTAGCGCCCCAGGACTGAATTGTAGACTCGATTGGGAAACCTCAATATGCTATGATTTTCCCACTCTAAGCCACAAAAAATGCCTCAGAATGACAAAAAAAACCAACAAAAATAACTTTAACATTAAAACCGCCCACTGGCTGCTTGATACTACTGTTAACTCTATACTAAAAATTCGATGAAACAAATAACAGTGTACTGAATTGTTTGTTGGAATTGACACCTACATTCCTGGGACCAGTCCCAGTGTTGGAAAACAAACCAATAAAGCTAGGACAGCCTGCCTCAACCGTGGCGACTACGGCAGGGCACCCGTCGAGACATACGAGATGTGTCTCGTGATGGATAGTTTCTCAGATTACTTTAAAAAAATCATCAATTTGGAGCACAAAACATGACCGTGAGTACAATTGATTGTTTGGTGTTGGATCTTATGAAAAAGCCAGTAGGCAGTTTTTAAGCTATTTTGTTGGGTATTTTTGTCATTCTGAGGCATTTTTTCGTGGCTTGGTGTGGGAAATTGAGGTTTAACAATCATAGCTACGATAACAATTACCAGGGGCGCTAACTAAGTATGACCGCAGATGTCAAAAATTTGATGAAACAAGTAAAGCGCCCCAGTTTACTGGGTCTAAATGGAAACCATGTTGGAACAAACACATTGTTAAAACTACAGCCAAAACACTTGGTCTTTCTAAGCTGCATCCAATATCATTCAATTAAACCAATCTGTCAAATCAACTGCATACAAACCCTGGTTCACCCACAACTCAAATAATGCTCAACCATCTTGGGATCTGAATCTGAATCTGAATTATACATTTAATAGTCGGCAAGGCTTGCTACATATCACTAAATAGAAATATCACACCAACTTTTGTAAAGAAGACAATGAAGAAGTTTCAGTTTTAGGTGTGAGAGGCAATCTCTATGGCTATGGGGGAAAAGAACACAGTAGACCCAGTAACTGGGGCGCTGTACTTGTTTTTTCAAAATTTTGAAATCTGCAGTCAATTCATACTAGCGCCCCAGGACTGAATTGTAGACTTGACTGGGAAACCTCAATTTGCTATGATTTTCCCATACCAAGCCACAAAAATGCCTCAGAATGATAAAAAATACGTCCAACAAAATAGCTTAAAAACCGTCTACTCAAAATTTTGAAAAAACAAGTAAAGCGCCCCAGTTACTTGGTCAGGTAGGGACTGAAAAACCCAATCCACATGCAAAGCTCCCGTTTGGGTATCAATCCGGGGTCCACAGTGGTGAAAGACACTAGACGGGGACAACAACCACTGAGCCAACCTGATCCAGTCACACCATTAAGTGTACGTTAACTTCAGAGTGGCCAGATGCAAGATTTGTCAAAAAAGATCAATCAATTCAGTGGGGATAGCAGTGGAGTGTTTTTTCGATAATTGAAGATCTGGGTTGGAAGTCTTTGGAAGAAAGAAGATTAAATCCTTTCACTCCTTTACAAAACACTGCACCAATTTGTGGCCATCGACATCATCGTGGCGTGTTTTGGCCGAAAAATACCGGACTCAAGCTCTGTATGTATGATCAGCAGAGTGTGGGTTTGAGTCCCGGTCGTGACACTTGTGTCCTTGTCCTTTTTAAAAGCAATATACTTAATCATTGTTGCTTCTTCCTTCAGATGGGATGTAAAGCCATAGGTCCTGTGTGTTGTGTAATGCACGTAAAATAACCAAGTGCACTTATCGTGAAGAGAAGGGGTTCGCCCAGTGTTCCTGGTTTGATTGGCTGCATATATTGCCACAGCACCTTGTAAACCATTACAATGTACATAGCGGAAAAGTCTAATACTTCAAAAACGTAGCTATGCATACCTTCCTCAAAAAAATATAAGAACCCATGATGTATCATCAGGAAGATCAACAAGACAAACATCAGCTCTCTTATTTAATCACCAGTTACCCAACAAAGACTGTTATTGCTATAAGTGCTCCTCCTGCCAAGAACTGTCGCACAATGGAACACTCTGCCTGCTACAAAGTTCACCGACTATCGACTCTTAAGAACCAAAGTGTTCAGCTTATGCGCCCTGTGCTGGGCTTAAAGGAGTTTGCACAGTACTAAAAAGATGCAATGCATATTGAACGTTAAATGTTTTATTATTTAAAAATTAATCATTTGTGGTGCAATCCTTCACACGGTCAACCTTGTTTATTCCTTGGCCTTGTATTTGTATGTTGTAATGCAATACTATTGGGAACAAAGTAGACTAAATTTTTCCAAACTTAGCATAGTCTCACCTTATAAAAAGAGCAAGGTTCTTGCTGTATACCCTATCGTACAGACCAAAGAAAACAATTCATGTCTGTATTTATTGTAGCCCCATGAATGGGGCCAATCCACTTCGTATCTTTGGCCCTAGCACCATTGCAATCTCATTTTTGTGCTCGATGTAATTTTTCATTGAGGGCATTCTCGATCATGAAACTTACCAATCGAATGCTAAGTTGTACTTGTACATGATTGTAGATAGCCCTACAGCTGAATTTGTATTTTAAACAATCATTGATTTTGGCATTTCTAGTCACATGAGAATTCTTTGATACAATATTAACAACTTGCACGAGAACCATACTTGTCAGGTTCCCTCAACATTTGTACAACATTTGTACGATCAACTGCTACGATCTTAAGGGGACCAGACTGATTTACTTAGTGCACCCAGTACAATATCTCTTTGCGCAGACGGGCTGGAGATCGAACCGCATTACACATAATATTTCACAAAGCCTTTTATGGTTACAGCTCGATAGTCCGAAGGTTCGTTTGTCCGAAGGTTCGTTAGTCCGAAGATTCAATAGTCCGAAGGTTCGATAGTCCGAAGGTTCGATAGTCCGAATTGACAATAAGGTTCGATAGTCCGATTTGACAATAAGGTTCGATCGTTGATTCGGACTACCGAACCGTCGGGCCAGTGAACCTTCGAATCATATGAACCTTCGGACTAATGAACCTTCGGACTATCGCATCAAATGTTTGGATTAACGAACCCTATTTCATTTTCAGACTAATGAACCCCCTGTTATGGGAAATTTGTGCATTCGGACTATCGAACCTTCGGACTATTGAACCTTCGGACTAACGGACCTTCGGACTATCGGGTGGACACCGATTGCACATGGCGTGCTGAGTAAATCAGTCGGGTACCCAATAGATTGCAGTGCAGTTGATCGAAACCTGACAAAGTATGGTTTTCGCACAAGTTTCAAAGTATGTGATCAAAAATTCTCACTCACAACTCAAAAAGCAAACAATTTTCCCCAAAAATCTGTGATAATGTTTTTACAGTTTCAGCAGTAGCGTTTTCTACAAGTACAGCATCCGATCTGTAAGTTTCTTCACGTGGATTAACAATTTTAAGCGTGCACAAAAAAAGGAGTGGATTGGCCCTATTCATGGGGCTAGATTTATTGTAGACATTGTCATAGCATATTGTACTACTACTATTCTAATTGTACTATGAATGATGACAGCATTCAGAATTAAAACCTGCTGAGTATCAGCGTGGAGATGTAGATGTTTCCCTCCTCTGTTACTCTCCATGGGAGTCAATTAATTTATCAACTGAACTTTATAGTGTATATTGTCTAAGCACAACTTACTTTGGCTATCTTTCCGGCACAAGCTTGGACATGACTTTGTGTCATAACTGTCATGGGAAAGTTGTCCCGGTTGGGGGGTTGGGGGGGTGGTATTTTTCCCTGATGTCTGTCTTGCGGTGTACAACTACATAGCTGTGCTTCCATTATAAAAAAAATTGTGGGGAAAAATGAGTAATTTTCGACTGATATCTTGGATTTAAACTAGCCCAACCTTCTTAAAAAGATGACAAATTGTGCACACAGTGCGTGTTAAAGAATGCACGACACGTTATTTTCCTTTCAAGCCTAGCCTTGATTTCACTCAGGCTGTGCAATAGCTTTTTACAACTGCTACCCGAATCACACTTGTTCCGAACATGTACACAATACAAGTATAATACATAACATGTACATCATCCCATACATTATTGGACTGAAGACATGGGTGCTGTGTATGCGCTTAACATACACAAGCTTCGCCAATGAGGGTGCTACTAATCACAATCCATAAATAGAATCCAGAGAATGCGGAGCATACATGTAATGGGCAATTGTAGCCAAAGTAAGTACAAATGTATGCTGTGTAAAACAAAAAATTGACCCCAGCAGAGTAATTAACATCTGATCCACTATATGCATGATGTACAATGTACTTAGTTTTAAGCAGTTATACAAAAGTTTGTCTCAGGTTATCCTATAATTTTAATTGAAGCTACAAAATTGGTTAACAAGTTGATCTTGAACTTTGAATTCATGTTCACAATGTTTGTTAGAAATAAAATTTCTACAGTTTGAATGGCATCTCAACTGTTTGGGAAGTCAAGTTGATTTGTATCAGTAGAGAATAAAATAAAAAAAAAATGCAAAGGTCAAATTCTATCCATATCTTCCATGAGCTTATACTTGTAGGTTCATACTAACTGTTCAGTCCTTAATAAAAGGTTTTTCTTTGAAAAGGTTACTTGTTGATTGGTACCATTGTACATGTATTTGCATTGATAAACACTTCTCAGAGTGATATACCATACATTTTGATAGTGAGAACAAAAATTTGACAGACAGTGAACCATTTATACTTTCAAACGCATACTTAGTATTCTTTTAGTAAAGTATAGTTAAATACAAACAATTTTTAAGTTGATAAATGAAACATTGATCAATCGCATCTCTGAAAAGGGATTCCTTTAGAATTTGTGTATTTGATAAAAGTAGAGACCAATTTGTTGTGAACAAAAAAGTAATTCCTCTGAAATTATTTTTTTCAAATTAACTAGAGCTGTAAATGTAATCATGATAGATGCTGAGATTTTTGAGGAAAGAACTGAAAGCTGATTGTCCTTTTTTAGTACTACTATCCAAAACCTTGACAGAAAAATAAAGTTTTACTTGGAGAAATAAGATCTTCAGATGGAATTTTTTAGAGGTCTATGTCAGATGCTTGCTTTAGAGTTACAATTTAGGAAACTATCAATGATTATTGTAATTGGGTTCTGTTCTCCCTAAAGCAGGATATTTTCTTGTCTTATGGCTGTGACCCTGCATAAAACAGCAATTCAAACTATTAAAGGCAATTTTCAAACTTCATAAGAAATGTGATGCTTTGTGTTTCAAATTCATTTGATATCTGTCTCATACTTTAATTTAATTATAATTGTTTTGTAAACAATTTATTTTTTAAAACTTTGCAACTAAAATAATTCTCATAGCATAATTTTGAATTATTTGAGTAAATATTCTAAATGATGAAAGATATTCACTGGTTTGAGTGTACATGAACCTCTTTTCTCTGTCCTTGCTCTAAGGGGGGGGGGGCGCGGAGGTTCTGCCTGTGTTTGCTCTAATTGTATTTTCAGTAGTCATGGCCTTGACCTGTTTTCGCCAGTTAACCAGTTAACCTGCTTTCGCTGTGGCATACAATATCATAAGATTTTTTTCTGCTATTCATCAAGCTGTAAAGAGTAATTAAAAGTAAATTTCGTCGAAGTCCACCCAACTATACTGTCTAAAAGCACAGACAACTATGACACCGAATACAGATCATACAGCATGATGATTGTACACGCATTCCACGCAAGAATGGATCCTACGCGTAATCATGGGACCGATTAAAATTTGTGTGACCAGACTATCAGAACAGTGCCAGTGTTGAGACTGGACCGAGAACATGTAATAATTCAGGCATAGAAATACAGTACATGTACATGTAGTTAGTTGCGTTCATATGGTTATTGTGTGTGGCGGCCATTCGTACGTAACCCACAAGTTTAAAACACTATTTGTTTTGCTATACACAGCGTGTGGATGTCAAAGTACTACACTCCCTAGCCTAGGACCAGGGTGCAATTTTTGTCTAAATCACACAATGTGCATAGAGAAAGGCTTGTGTTATTGCATGCTACGGAAGCCCATTAGTGCCACGTTGCGTTTCTCTTTCACGTGGTAGTGTTTCTCTTTCACCGGGTTGCCGCCAGTTAAATAACTGGCGGCCGCCACTTAATAACTGGCGGCCGCCACTTAATTAACTGGCGGCCGCCACTTAATTAACTGGCGGCCGCCACTTAATTAACTGGCGGCCGCCACTTAATAACCGGCGGCCGCCACTTAATAACCGGCGGCCGCCACTTAATAACTGGCGGCCACCACTTAAATAACTGGCGGCCGCTACTTAATAACCGGCGGCCGCCACTTAAATAACTGGCGGCCGCTACTTAATAAGTGGCTTTCGCCACTTACATAACTGGCTATTATTGTAGGCCTATGCGTGCATGAGGTGGACCAGCTTCTTTTTAACCTTTTTGAAACGTCAGCTTTTTACGATGATGCTCGCCCTTCGCCTGAAAAATGCAGTCTGACTACACGATAGAGCGTATTTAAATCAACTAATGACACAAACTTAAAAGGTACGTATGTTGTAGCTCACAATATTATTTTTCATACCGTACGTATGTATGCCTATACATCACAATAAGATTTATTTAATTTGGCGAAGGTCCACCATTAGACAATGATGTGGAGATATTCGATGTTTAGCAATTATTCCTTCTTTTGAATCCGGAAACAAAACAGTACTGAGTATACAGTGCTTTACACACATCGGTGTATGGGTAAAACCAAATATAATATTCTTTATCCCCGATGCAAATTTAACATTACATTAAATTGTCACTGTCCCCGCTGCTAAAACATAGGATTTGAACTGCCTCTAGCTACCGGGCAATCTCGGTGGTCTAGTTGGTAAGACATCTGCTCTAGAATGGCAAGGTCGTGGGTTCGAATCCCACTCGAGTAATATGCCTGTGATTTTGTTCACAGGACTCGGGAAAGTACTGAGTATACAGTGCTTTTTACACATCGGTGTACGGGTAAAACCAAATGTGATATTCTTTATCCCCGATGCAAATTTAACATCTATTAAAAATAGTAATTACTAGAGTGAATTGCGTGAAATACAATTAGACAACCCATTTATTTAATATTCCTTTCCTGTAACTTAAACAAATACGCAATTCAATTCTTAATTGAAGTTGTTAATATTAATAGCATCCTTTAAGTCTCATTTTACAAAGGCAATTAATGACGATTGATTTATAAATTCAGTATTAATCGCAATGTTACAAAGGGGAAACCCTATGTATGGTTATATTGACTTAATTCTTGGCTAATTTTTTTTTTTAACCATGAGCATATTGTACACTAAGTTTATCCGTATTCTCAAATTAAGTTTCACCAACTGTGGTAAAGGTGATGGTAGATGGTAAATTCGATGTGTTGGGTATCTTGAATTTATTAGCTAATTCTTGTTTCAAAAATATAACAAATCGGTTTTTGTTTTGTTTTTGTTTTTAATTAAGGTGTGACTGAATCAATAATGGAATACGATGCACACATCCAGCTGTACTTCTCTCTGGGACTTCAGTATCAGGAAATAATCAATGCACTGGCACTGAATCACAGAATAGTTGTCAGTATGCGAACTCTTAAGCGAAGTCTAAAGAGACTCGGCCTTTTCCGTAGGAAAAACAAATCTGATGTTGAGGATGTTGCCAGGTTCATTGCCGAAAATATAAAGAGAGGCAGTCATTACGGATATAGGCTAATGCACCTGAGGTGTATTCAGCAAGGATTTGTTGTCTCTCGCGAAACAGTTCGACTCCTCATTCAAATTCTGGACCCCGAAGGTGTTCTCCTTCGTAGCCATAACCGCCTAAGACGGCGTGCCTATTTTGCCAGGGGACCCAACTTTATCTGGCACTTTGATTCCTACGACAAACTGAAACCCTTTGGTTTTTGTATCAGCGGGTGTATAGATGGTTTTTCTAGATTTGTTATATGGTTGAACGTCTACAAAACCAACAGTGATCCTCGTATTATTGGCGGATATTACATTGACGCAGTACGTAGCAGAATGGGGCGTCCGAAACTTGTAAGAGGAGACTGTGGAACTGAAAATGGATCGGTGGCCGCATTTCAAACGTTCTTTTCAGACAGGCACTCTTTTATCTACGGAACAAGTCCACATAATCAACGAATTGAAAGTTGGTGGTGCATCCTTCGGAAAAGCTTTTCCCAATACTGGATGAATTTCTTTGGGCAGCTAAGAGATGAAGGGGCTTTCACTGGAGACTTTTTGGATACGAACATCTTGCAGTTTTGTTTTATGAAACTGATACAGGTATGTACGGAGCTTTTAAAGGGACATGCGTGAAGAAAAAAAAAATGGAAAAAAAATGTTCGTGCAAACGAAAAAAAAAGTTCGTGCGAACGAAAAAAATGTTCGTGCAAACGAACAAATATTTGCGTGCGAACGAAAACAAGCGAGCTAGATAGTACGGAAGCCCATTAGTGCCACGTTGCGTTTCTCTTCCACATGGTAGTGTTTCTCGTTCACCGGGTCGCCACCACTTAAATAACTGGCGGCCGCCACTTAATTAAAGCTTCTGATAGTATAAAGCATTTTGAGAAACATTTCACTTTGAGGTAATGTGGTAATGGGAAAATATATCAGTTTTTATCCAAATAAAATTGAATCTGAGAAGCGTTACTGCAGTAACGTTTCTCAGTAAAGCTTCTGATAGTATAAAGCATTTTGAGAAACAATTCACTTTGAAAGTAATGTGGTCATGGAAAAAAAATCAGTTTTTATCAAACAAAGTTGAATCTGAAAAGCGTTTCTACCAGAAACGTTTCTCAAGTTGTGTATCAGTGATGTGAATACTGATTGATAATAAAATAATGACTGAAGTAAATTATTTAAATTATCATAAATTGTCACTATCTCTAACTTATTGGACAATAATTATTGTTACCACGTTTTAGGCAGTAACACCACGTAAGTATCTATAATGGTATTTGTTGATGGTCTTTTCAGGATGGGCTGGATGAAGTGGTTCGCGAATGGAACTGCCACCGAATCAGGAAGTCAACAAACCAGAATGTTCCCAACGGGCGGCCACTGACCCTATACACGATGCCCGAGTTGCATGGTCACACAGATCAGCTAGCTGATGTGAACATCAGACAGCTTCAACCCTGCTTGGATGAATGCATCTTCAGAGACTATTTATGTGATGAGGATGTATTTCACTTATGCATTAAGTACATGGTACAGAACAGGGCAAGGCCGCCAACAAATCAAGAACAGGCACTTTCTCTCTATCTAAGGTTGCGCACATGGGTTAGACATGCAGTCAATGAAGTAGACAGGGCCTAGGACAAATATAACAAATCTATTGTTTGTAAGCTAGTTAAAAATTATTTAAAATGTGGTTTATGATTTATATTTCTAAACAAAACTGTATTCAATGTTTCTTATCCAACTCCAGCATTTCCATCATCTTATCAGTCGTTTATGGACTGTATAAGGCATCAATTCTGACGTTTGGCAGAACTCACACATACTAACAACAGCGATACACAATTCTGCTTAAACTTTAACACGTAACTTTATTAAGAGTAAATGTGCGAAGGCATTGATTAATAGCAACTAAAAGAATCACAATTATGACTGAACATAAGTCCTAATTACGGCTGCCTTTAGCCATACGCTGCAACAAAACGATTATATAATTTGTAATAATTATGAGTTAATTCAACAAAGTTTGAACGTGGAGGAAAAATAACCATAGCAAGGCAGTACAGCTCCTCTGTCCTACTGGAAATGCACAATTGCAAACAAGCGCATTAGAGCGAAGCAGGGCGTGGCCATGTTTAACTTTTGAAGTTACATGTGAGATCGTATGAGAGTAATGGGCATTTCAATTCAAAAATTACGACATATCACTTTAAGTCACACTTTTGACTTAATATCTCCAAACTTTTAGAAATTACCTTTTGTACAATGTTCTGTCTATGCTTTATTATTAATAAAAGATCGTGCAGCAGGCGCAATTATGTGCAACTTGGGATGAAATGTGATGCATTGGACGCCATTCTAGTAAGCAGTTCTTTTGATGCAACAATAGATCGGTGCAGACAATGAGCATTGCTATCAATGCTATAACAAAATGTTTGCTTACTGAAATTGCGCACAGGCGGTACTTCACGAACAATAGATCGAGCTCAGTTGCCTATCTTGCGCTTTGCGGTGCTATACAATCTTCCTTGTTAATGCAACTGTAACAATTTTCAAGTTAATGTGATCCTTCATACCATTTTTCATAACGGTCATTACATTCACAGGTGATTAAAGAGTTTGTGTTGAGCTTTAAGTTGGTCCATATTACAGGTTCACGAATAACGTTTATAGAAAAAAAAATGTACGGAATGAAGGGATACATAATAAACAAGAAAAGGAGAGATAAACAAGTATAGGTGTTTTACCTATAGGCCTATATATAATATATATAAAAAGTAATACGCATAGTGCAAAAGAAAATTTGAAAGTGAAATTGTTGAAAACTAATATTTGAAAAAAAAGGAATACAAATAAATTGAAAATAACATTATTATAGCCATAAACACCAATAACCCGTTTGTTCAGATACGATACTCTGTTAGTCTGTAGTTTCATTCTATTGTTAAATTTTTTTGGCGACAGAAGATATTTGAAGAGTGATTTGGTGAAATAAAAACAAAAATGTCTAATGCTTTTTAAATAGGCCTACTCAAATTTATGAATGTATCAACTCTTAAAAAAGCAACGTTATTTTAAACATTGCAAAACTGTAAACAACAAAGTGACGCATCCAGTGGACGTGACCCCCCCCCCACCCCCCAAAAAAGGAAGTGCCATCCGACATGATGAGATCCTGAAATAATTTACTGCAAGATGATGACATCATCAACTAAATTTGATAACATCCCGAAATACTTGATCTCGCAATGGCAACATCTTCAAGTAAGGCATCGTCTTCCCGGCATTTTCTGACTTAGAAACGTAGGATGTTGACTTCCCGAGATAATTCATCGTGGGATGATAACTTTCTGAAGATGACGACAACCCAAGATAAATTATCTTGGGAAGACAACATCCTACTTTCGGGATGTCGTCATCTTACGTTTATGATGTCATCATCTTGCAGTAATTTATCTCTAAATCTCAACATTTCGGATAGCACTTCCAGAGCTCTGTATGTTTCTTTTTCGAACAATGTCATAACTTTTCTCACAAAATTAAGAACCCTGAATTTTGGGTTCGTGTATGTGTGTGTGTGTGTGGGGGTAACAGATCATGGGTTTAAAACCTGGATATGCCACTGTTTTTATTGCTGTTCTGTTGTTGTTGTTTACATAAGAAACAGTTTCTAATGTAAACAACAACAGCAACAACAGTAACAACAGTAAAACTATTTAACAGTAAAAAAAAACAACACTTTAAACACTTAAAAGCAGCATTAACATTATCAATAAAGCACCATTACGTTAAAATGTCTTACTTATCATATCAGGTTTAGATGACCATGGAGATGAGTGGAGATGACCAATAGTTTACCACAGTCAAACTGTATTACTTTGACGTAAAATTCCTATTAATAAATGTGATTTTTTAAAACAAATTATCCCCAATATGCAGTGGGGTCGCGATTGTGGTTATGGACTTTAGGTTATTTGTGACCTTTCGACAATGTTCTTTTAAACCATCGTGACCTCCCCCTCACACTTATAAGCTGTAAAAATCCTGCAACCACTGTTTCTGTCAGAAAAGAGCAGTAAATTAAAATTTAAAAAAAAAAAAAAAAAAAAAAAATCATAAACAAGTTCGAAGAGCAAGAAAGGGGATGTACTCCACTACCCAGTTTTGTTTCACACATATTTTGTTTTTACAGGTTCATATTTAACTACAGTTTTTCATCTTTGGTTATTTTTCAAATTTACAGCTTAAAATTGTCATTATAGTCCAAAAATTGCTATTGAAACAGGATTTTAAAGCAACAAATTTTTCTTTTACCGTTTCCTCCTCCAAATTGTGAAAAACATGCTCCAGATTTTACGAATCAATCTATTTTTTATAGGCTAACAATTTAAAAATTGATAAATTTCTGTTATTTTTTAGCAATATATCGTACATTTAGTCATATTTGAGATTCAAGGGATAATTTTTTATATCCCCTCCTCTTTTTGGCTTTTCTTTTTGGGTTTGAGCAACAAGGGATACAAAAATCTATCCACTAACGTAAAATTATTACCACTCGAACCACAAAATATACTCCTTTTTTAGTCAGCTTTCTCAAAAATGAAGTATACATTGTAAATAAAAAGTTGTACGTATTTTTCTTTGATATTATGATGCAATAATAGTTTGGAGTACAAAATGTGGCAAATTGTTTTGCTAACCGTAAAACTGTACAAATCAAAAGGCTGTTAAAAATATTTGTAAAAGTGCACCCGATTGTTACTTTGTTCCTCCATCAATATTTTATGAAGAAAAACAGCACGATTTTAACATTTTGAAAAACAACTTCAAGAAATGTTGCTATATATTACCAAAAAAAGTGAAAAATTAAAAACTGTAGTTAAATATGAACCTGTTTTGTATATTTAGTCATGACATCAGGGTTATCGACGCCCTTTTCAAAACCACAGATTCGACTTTTGGATTCAACTTAAAACTGGTTCATACTTACTGTAAATGCTGCTATAACATTCCTAATAGTTGAGCACAAGGCAACTATCCAGTTCTAATTCGCACTGAGTTGTTGACGTCAAAGTCGCAAAAATTATTTGAATTTTCAGGAAGTTTGAACTTAGATTTAGGCTCTGTTCGCCTGTTTAAGACCCGGTGCAAAAAATGTACATTTATAAAATTACTGACAGAGCTTAAAAAAGCCAAGCCGAGGTTTGAAAAAGGCCCGAGTGGGTAAGAATGTTTATACACGTGTATCAATAAAATCATGTGTTGTTAAAAGTCTTCAAAGAAATCTATACCCTCTTATATTAATAATTATGAGTCGTGCTCTGCCTGACTGCTTTAAGAATTTCCCCTAATCTGAATGTCAATCAAAACATTTTGACATACTTTTTCCCAAGTAGAAAAAAAAAATAACTACTGACAAGAACATGAACATTGAACAGGGGCCTAAATTCTCGACAGGACGTCCTCAAATGTCATTGCATGTAGCCAGATGCACAGTGTTTTAAGGCATTTACCATGCAAACTTGAATGTGCAATAGATGACTCTAAACGATATCCATTTGCCAGAAACGGTTTCTCAACAGAGTAGAGAATTCAGACTTTAGAGACACGTATGGATCTCTACCATAGCTGTCAGGCAGTTCCAGCACTGCTCCGCATGTATGAGATGTTGGAGTACGACGGTGCATGAAGCGTCGGATTTGGTATAACGAATGGTTATTGTGTTCTTCACCATCATATCTGAGCCAGTGCAGAATCTAAGAAATAGGCCCAAGACTTCTGGGTTGAATTCGCGAATGAGTCGCTTCAGGTGGTTTGTCAATGTGTTCTGATCAATGTTCATGTCTTCTGGAAACTTCAAAACCTTAAGTACCTTCTTGGCTGTTGGCCGTAACTCAGAGTACATACGTGACAATTTGGGAGCATCTATTTTTAGTACAGCAAGAGCATCGCGCCATTTCTGGGCCACAAATGAAGGTTTCTGCACCATTTCTTTTTGGACAATTTCATTTATGATGTCTTCTATGTTGTCCTTCGTAGCCATCTTTTTGGCCTCATACCTGTCAAGGAAGTCCATCAGGTCATCTTCATCGGTAGACTCCCACTCTTTCAGAGCTTCCTCTATCACCGTCCTGTCCATTTCAGCGACATACTCAAGGAATGGCTGGAGGATGTTGGTTGTAACTCCAAAAATTGCATATTCTATGAACGGTGGCGCCAATTTGATAGGGAATATGCCCTCTTGCTCGAAACCCATCACAAGCACCAAAGCAACAGAATGCCAGTGACTTTCAGACATATCATGGCGGATCCATGGCACCTTGAAGTTGTTTCCAACTGTGTACTGCAGGTAAAATGTATCCCAGAATTCAGTAAGAGCATCACGCATCACTCCACCATTGTCTTCAGCTAACTCCAAAGAACCGTCTTCCTTTAGCATCTTTACTTCATATGTAACTGAAGGAGAGTATGAAGTTTGCATGAAATAGGCAATGAGATCTTTGCATGCCATTCCACGATGCACTTCAATCACTGCAACAGGTTTGTCTGACTCTATACTCCCAGGTGGAGTGTTTATGTCTACATCTGCACTAAGATTTAAGTTGTAAGTAGCTGGGTTGAATGTTATTTCACCGGATGAGTTTGCATCTCTGACAACTAGATCTTCTTCCATAAATTCTTGGGGGATGTCGACGGCAGCAAAATCTGTGGTGTACTGCATCTGAAGTGCTGTTTGAACCTCTTCGTATCTAGCAACCTCTAGCAAGGACATGGTATTTCCTGCGTTTTCCTGGACATCTACATCAGCAACGGGTAACTCGTCTGATGATCCAGAAGTACTAGTTGATGGTTTGGATATCTGATGCAACAGTGTATTCTCATCGGTGTTAGCAGATAGGGCAGATGGCTGGTGTGTGGCTGAATGGTCAGAATGATGCCCAGTTGTACTTGCAGGCCGCATTACCTCTTTGTTTTTGCAGGTTGGAGGTTGAGGAACAACATAATCAGGAAGTTCTTCATCACTAGAAGACTCGACGTTAGACTTTGCCAGCAAATAGCATCGTAGTTTTTTCAGTCGAAGTCTCTTCATAAATGATTCTGCTGTCTCAGTCTCGAAGAAAGGCCTTGATCCAGAAACATCCGAGGCTAGATCAAATGTAAAATCGGCAGATTTTCCAGGGAATCCTTCACCATCGGGGAAAAATGCAGACACTGCTTCCTTTATTATGTCGGACTTCAAAACTGGCTTGTTCAATCTGCAGTGACTAATACCACCACCATTTTGACACCTTATTTGTTTGTATTTTCCTTTGGTGTGCAGAGAAAGTCCAAATGTTACAGCCATGTCTTCTTTTTTTCCTCCAGCTAATTTATTATTGCCAGCTAATTTCTTAACATTTCCATCTATGGAATTTTTGGCTTTAGCCTCGGCTTTCTTACTTTTGTCCCCTGGCATCATTTTTGTTTTGATTCTGATATTCTCAAGAAGATGGTCTGTAGGTGTATTAGCAGCATCACTTAACTCTTCATCGTTGGTTGTAAACTTCATCTGCTGATAAAGTGACCTTGAAACTTCTCGTTGCTTATCTGTTTTGTTATTACCAAGCTCTTTGGAATCTTGTTCAGATGTGCCTTGCTCACTATTACGTGATCTCGCCCAGAATCGTAAGGATATTCTGTCTCCTTCATGAGGAAGATAAGTTGTTAACTCTTCATCGGTCATGAGAGAAACTACTTCGTCGTCAATCTGAAACACAAACAATAATTTGATTATGGAGTAACTATAGAATACAGGTACACTCGGAAATGTAACTGCGCCTCCGCGGAGACGGAGTCGCGGTCACGTACGGTAGTACTATAGTACTGTGTACTAATAGATGTGAGATATAGGTTGTGCGGTGGGACAATGTAGTGTGGGCGAAAGACATAGAGTGAATCAAGGAAATAAAAATCTAGGGGCTTAGGGAGTTGAAGCATGGGCGGTTAGGTAAGTGGGGTTGTTAATGGCTTGGCAGAGTGTGATGCGTTAAGGGGGTGGTGCCGCGGTATGTAAAATGGCCAATAGGGGGAGTTGGTTGGGAGACGTACAAGCCGTACTCAAGTTGTTCTCGTGAAGATGGGGGAAGGTGGAGGCGCGGAGGCGCGGAGACGTGGTGTGTTCAATGATGACCGGTAGAGGGAGTATTTAACAAGACGTGTGTGCCGTGAAGATGGGGGTAAGGTGGAGGCGCGGAGGCGCGGAGACGCAGGGAGGTCAATGGCCGTTAGAGGGCCTTTGTTGGAAGACGTGTATAGCCGTAGTGAAGATGGGCCGTGAAGATGGGGTTAGGTGGAGGCGCGGAGGCGCGGAGACGCAGTGAGGCCAATGGTGGATAGAGGGCGTTTGCTTGAAGACGTGTATAGCCGTACTGGAGATGGCCTTGTCAACTTGGGGAAGGTGGAGGCGCGGAGGCGCGGAGGCGCGGAGACGCAGTGAGGCCAATGGTGGATAGAGGGCGTTTGCTTGAAGACGTGTATAGCCGTACTGGAGATGGCCTTGTCAACTTGGGGAAGGTGGAGGCGCGGAGGCGCGGAGACGCAGTGTGGATATTGGCCGATAGAGGGCGTATTTTGGAAGACGTGTATAGCCGTACGGGAAATGGTCTTGTGAACTTGGGGAAGGTGGAGGTGCGGAGGCGCGGAGACGCAGTGTGTACATTTGTTGATAGAGGGCGTTTTTAGTAAGACTGGTGTTGCCGTTGAAGATGGTCTGGTGAAGATGGGGAAAGGTGGAGGCGCGGAGCCGCAGAGACGGGGTGTGTAGAATGGCCGATAGAGGTATCAGTTAGGAACACGTCCATAGCAGTACTGATGATGTTCTCGTGAAGATGGGGGAAGGTGGAGGCGCGGAGGCGCGGAGACGTGGTGTGTTCAATGATGACAGATAGAGGGAGTAGTTAACAAGACGTGCATGTCCGTGAAGATGGGGTAAGGTGGAGGCGCGGAGGCGCGGAGACGCAGTGAGGCCAATGGTCGATAGAGGGTGCTGTTTGAAGACGTGTATAGCCGTACTGAAGATGTCCTTGTCAACTTGGGGAAGGTGGAGGCGCGGAGGCGCGGAGACGCAGTGTGGATAATGGCCTATACAGGGCGTTGTTTGAAGTCGTGTATAGCCGTACTGAAGATGGTCTTGTGAACTTGGGGTAGGTGGAGGCGCGGAGACGTGGTGTGTTCAATGATGACAGATAGAGGGAGTAGTTAACAAGACGTGTATGTCCGTGAAGATGGGGTAAGGTGGAGGCGCGGAGGCGCGGAGACGCAGTGAGGCCAATGGTCGATAGAGGGTGTTGTTTGAAGACGTGTATAGCCGTACTGAAGATGTCCTTGTCAACTTGGGGAAGGTGGAGGCGCGGAGGCGCGGAGACGCAGTGTGGATAATGGCCGATAGAGGGCGTTGTTTGAAGTCGTGTATAGCCGTACTGAAGATGGTCTTGTGAACTTGGGGTAGGTGGAGGCGCGGAGACGCAGTGAGGCCAATGGTCGATAGAGGGCGTTTGTTTGAAGACTTGTATAGCCGTACTGAAGATGTCCTTGCAACTTGGGGAAGGTGGAGGCGCGGAGGCGCGGAGACGCAGTGTGGATAATGGCCGATAGAGGGCGTTTTTTGAAGTCGTGTATATCCGTACTGAAGATGGTCTTGTGAACTTGGGGTAGGTGGAGGCGCGGAGGCGCGGAGACGCAGTGAGGACAATGGCCGATAGAGGGCGTTTGTTTGAAGACGTGTATAGCCGTACTGAAGATGTCCTTGGTAACTTGGGGTAGGTGGAGGCGCGGAGGCGCGGAGACGCAGTGGGACAATGGCCGATAGAGGGCGTTTTTAGTAAGACGGGTGTGCCGTTGAAGATGGTCTGGTGAAGATGGGGAAAGGTGGTGGCGTAGAGGCGCGGAGAGGGGGTGTGTAGAATGGCCGATATGGGCAATGATAGACGCAGTTGTAGGAAAGTGTAGGGCCTTATTGCATAAGTAAACTTTTGGATTGTTGATATGTTATGTAAAGATGATAATGTCATTAAATGGGATTACACATAAATTGCATTTACTCAAATTTCAGGTTGAATACAAGAATTTATTACTTTAGGTATGAGAACAGGAATGTGTGAAAATGACACATAAAAAGTACTAGAATGGTATGTAAAATAATCCTCAGAATTGTAACTATTCCAGTAGATCTTAATAGGTTCATAAACAGAGAAATATTATATTGATAGTAGGAAATTTTTTGTATTAATGAACATAAATTTGAGTTTTAATTTACCAATGGTTCGCAAATGTGTTTGTATTAAAAAGAACACCAAGACAAATGAGATTATGACCTTGAATAGAAAATGAAGTATTGTAGACATGAAAAGTCACACACGTAATTAGAATGAATTTGCCGGGCTTTAAAGCTCTGAAATATGTAAGTATTACAAGTATTGTTAATGAGTACATTAACAGATAAATAATGATTATAATAGTAGGTAAATAGATTTTGGTCATAACATTACTGCTAAGTGGAATTGACCAAAGGTGTGTCAAGCTTATGGTATTAAAACAGAACACCATTCCAATAAGATAAATAACCGTAAAAGCGGAAAAATGAAGTGCAAATTTGAAATCGTAATGTACACAGAAATTTAACATAAATATGAAGATTGAATTTGGCGGGCTGAAAATCATTCAAATTTTAAGTATTCCAAGTATTTTGTATGAGTTCATAAATAGATAAATATGATATTAATACTAGGAAAATATTATCTGAAAAGAAAAACATTTGTAATTGTATATGCCAATGGTGTATCAAATGTCTTGGTATTATAACGAGCACGAACACAAATCAGATAAATACTCTTAAAAGCAAATGAAGCAACATTTATAAATCGTAACGTACGATAAAAAGTAGCCAAATATTAACATGATTAAGTTGCTCCCTTAGTATGTGCCGTAAGGACAGTAAACTGAAAAAAATATAAAGAGAGAATATATTACACCAACAACTTTGGAATGGCTTGACGTAATAAGGTTTCTTTGACAATATCGGGGGTGAAGTAGGCTTGAATGGATGGAGTTGTGCTAGAGGGTAGTGAAGTAGTCGTTGGGGAGATCCTCTTTGTCGATGACAGCTTGAAGAATGTTGATGGTTATTTTAGGACTGGTGTTTGCACTAAATCTGTCTCGGTAGAGGATTTCCTCCACAAGTTCAAATTGGGTAATAGTGTCCGGGTGTTTCTTGAGAAAAATGTGCACGGGTTTCGCTCGAGGGACTCTGACGGTGAGTACTTTACCATAGTTGGTCAGGTGACTTAATGCATTAGAAAATTCCAAGGTAACTATCTTTCGCATTGGTCGTGGTCCTGACGAAATAAAAGCCCTGTACGTCACGGCGCGTCCGGGAAATTGGAGGATAGCTTCTTGGATGTTGTGCAGAGTGTGTTGTAGATGTACCTTTTCTAGCACGGGTTGCACCATCTCGGTGATGACCTGTTGAGATACAATCGTGCTTGTCATTATTGCATGACGTTGGTGTTTGAGTAAGACAATTTAGATAAAAATGGATTTATCATTTGGAGTAACTTTGGTTTAGCCAAAGTGACGTGGAGTTGAAATAAACGCTAGAAAATTGCAATCATTGACATGTAACAATTTGTTTGAAGTTGCGCCTGGATCTGTTGTTAAAGTGGGCATGAAACTAAATTTGAGAAAGTACTTAACAGGGTAAGAGTAGGGTTTTTTCGTATTGAAATTAAATAAAGGCAAAAGGCTTGTGGCAATAGTTAAAAGTGATGACATAGTTCCTGAAACTGCGAGTGCGGTAGTCTGGAGGTTAGGGATTTAGTTTGTCACTGGGTTTAAGGAAGGTTGAAGTTATGCACTTGCATGTTTGAGCCTTATTGTAATGTTGGAATTTTCTGTAGTTGTATAATGAAATTCTTGCATGCTGAACACATGTCAAAATTCGATGGCGGGAAGTACCTTAGTACCACAGTGTTTTTTAACAATTGGCATGCAACCGTTTACCTGGTAATAGTTACTATCTCATTATAATTGAAGTTTAATAGTCAACAGTTGTTAATAGCCCAAATGAAAATAGCGTTTGAAAAATGAATTTGCTTGTTTGGAAAGATAGTGAGTAACCCATATTAACTTAAGTTTAATAGTTAAGCAGGTTTTCATAAGGCAAAATGAGGAGGCCCAAAATGAAAAATGGCGTTTGAAAACTGAACCTGGTGTGTTGATTTGGTGAATCGTTGTTGTGACCCCCCAAGGGTTAAGTTGTACGATAATTGCATGTGTAAGCGTGGAAAATGTCACATGTAATAGCTATTGCCACAAGATAGGTACTTGCTGTGAAGGCCAAAAATTTGGCGTGTGAAGCGGTTACAATGAATTTGTAATGTACGTTGTTGGAATGAATTAGATACAAAATTTGAAAAGTGAAACTATGATTGTTATCCAAGAAGGGAAATTACAAAGAAGAATAAAATATAGAAATAGATAGAAGGGGGAATTAGTTTGTGAACTTACCTCTAGAAATATGGTCTTTTGAGCTTCACAGTAGGTGACATACATCAGTGCGGCATCGATTGAAGCTGAATCGATGAAGGTTGAAGGGGGGGTAACTGCAACATTTTGGAGGAAACATCCGGTTATGTGTGTGAACACGTGAAGTGCTGCACTCAGCCTAATTATAAAGTTGAATGTTTTGGATTTCGGGGGAACTTGACCTTCAGTGATTGCGTTGTTGATCGTGGAAATGACTTCCTCCTCGATGTTCCGTAACTTGCTCTCAGCCGCTTCAGAGAAGGAGAAGGCATTAATTGGTAGTGTCAGTTCGTAGATTGCTGAAATAATGTCGCTAAAATTGAAGGAACGCTCTTGAGCCAGTTCTTTTGCTGCATGGGTCTCGGCTGGGGATGGACGTAGGCACAGTGGAACAGATATTATGAATCTGTCGATGAGACCTTGGCCTTTGTTGCAAATGGAGATTAAAGTGGCAAGAGGTTGCATCTGAATGCATCCTGCGATGCAGAAAGGAATTGAGGCTTCGATGTTTGTCGGTTCTTTAGAAGCGTAGGTGAAAGTTATCTTTTCGCCTGAGAAGAGTTGACATAGCAGCGCAGAGTCGGAATCTTCTGCTTTCAGAAGTCTTGACAGTGAGTCCGAAATCTCTGCGCTGACTATGTAGCCTGAGTTTATTGTGGCCAGTTTTTTGTTCATGCCAGCCGGAGTGGCGTTGTGGAGGATGGGGTTTTGGATGTCTTTGGTAGTTACGAGTCGTTGTAGCGGAAGGGTGGCAAACTCATTAATGGCTTGGCTCTTGCCAGTTGATGGAGGGCCTACAACCAGGTGGAAGACATTGGGTTTCTCCTTGTGACCTGCTGGATGCTGTACTTCGGTGTTAAGGCCTAGAACAAACGCTACTGTCGTTAGGAGAATGCCGGTAACATAACCAGAGCAAGTGCTTATGGAGGCAGCTTGGGTGGAAATGTAGGTTGAAATGTCATTGCTGAACATTCCATCTAAATCAAACTGCATGGAAGACAAACGTCGGTGCAAGGATGACCAAGTTGCTTCTTGTTGTCTTGATATCTTCAGTTGGGCCATGGTTGTTGATGAGCAAGATACCAAAAGACAGATTGATGTAAAAAATAAAGGGTTTGAGTTGTTATAGGGTGTTTAACATTGGGGATGGCTGTGAGTCCGTGATGGAAACCGTGATTCAGGCCAATTAATCCCGTTTAAGTTAGGTTACGGTATGTGATTGGTTTAATGAAACAGCATTGCACTGATTGGCTACATCAATGAAATGGTTGGGTGCAGTAGGCTGATCCGATTGGCTATACCATATCATTAGGGCTGCGTGCGGGTATTGTATGCGGCTTTAGAGGAGAAAGCGTTACAGTTGAGGGCAAATCGTCTTAGACTATTCCAGAATGGCGTAGATCAGCTTATCATGATGAAGTAAAATGTACATAAGTTTGTGAGAAAAATTAATATGCAGAGGCTATAGAAGTGATGATATTATCATTACATTGCTAGCTTGTTTGTACATTAGCCCCCCCCCCCCCAAAAAAAAAAAAAAAAAAAAAATGGTCAGAGAGCAGCGTTAGGGAACTGGGCCTGTATTTCCCTGATTGAAAACATCCTTGACTGGGGTCATTTGTGTTTACTATAATTTACATG
This sequence comes from Plazaster borealis, assembly GCA_021014325.1. Taxonomy (NCBI): domain Eukaryota; kingdom Metazoa; phylum Echinodermata; class Asteroidea; order Forcipulatida; family Labidiasteridae; genus Plazaster; species Plazaster borealis. Next base: position 13,100,667 of record CM037461.1, read on the forward strand.
GAACTAGGCGTTATTTCTCTCTTAAAATGATCCTCTACTGGGGTAATGTGTATTTAGGCAATATTATTATTCACACGGAACTGGGTCTTTATTTCGCTTGTAGGAGTGACGTATTGTGTTAACCGGTGTTTGGGTTGATCTTTCTTTATCCTGCTTTAAACATTCTTAAAGGGGCATTATAATTAAACGTGTGAAGAATAAGGAGAGTTTGACACTTGTCCAGTTGAATGGAATGATTTTAATGGGCTATAGGTACAAGGTATTTTGTTTGGGCTGGTTGTTGCCAATGGGCAGCCATTGTTGCTTGTTCAACAAATCAATAAGACACAATCATGATTTACAGACAAGCGGCAATATGAAAAGCATATATACCGCCGGTTGGATTGTAAAGGACAAGTAAATCCAGGCAGGATCAACTTGTAGCATGTAAAGGAAGGATTATCTTGTGGCATGAAAAAGACTGAAATGGAAATAGAAGCTAAGCATTGAGTGTTCTGTAGTTGTTACACTTTGCGGTAACATGCGGTAACACCTTGATCAATTTGTGCGCTTTGTTACTCCTATGGGGTTATAACCAGTGGGCACAAGAAGAAAGATAGCTTTGTTGTGCACCTTTCAGGAAATCCAAAGGATTCACAGGGTCAGTTTCAGACTTATCCGGTGCGATTGAATGACTTTATTTGGCTAGGTTGAAGATGCTCTGTTCATGGCGTTTGTTGCTAGGTTACAGCCCTGGCTGTGGTTCTATATTGTTATCCCTTCGAGAAATTATATTATGACTTTTGATGCTCTTGTAATTGAGTAATGAGTTTGACGGGCACACTGTAAAATATTTGAGTTTGGCTATGTTAAAGATACATTTTAATCATGCAGTAATGGAGTGATTTGTATGACAGGAATATTATGATTAAAGAGGAATTCTGGCTTTATTTGCGTGTTGAAAAGATGTTGTAATGGAGTCATGTGTTAAGGGAATAATAATGTTTTAATGTTGTCAATCTGATGCATGTTTGAAATAGCATGTGTTTTAAAGCAATATTATGTTGTATGGAACTTGGGCTATATTCTGCCTTCTTGAAGTGATCGTTGACTGGGGTCATTGAGACAATATTATGATTAATGGGAATTCGGGCTTTATTTCCCTGGTTGAAATGATCATTTACTAGATTGACATGGATGTGGGGCTTTATTTGCCTTCTTGAAATGATCCTCTACTGGGGTCATTATGATGAAGGTGGATATCGGGCTTTATTTCCCTTATTGAAATGTTCTTGTAGTGGGGTAATGTGTATGACAGCTATATTAGATTGACATGGATGTGGCGCTTTATTTGCCTTCTTGAAATGATCCTCTTCTGGGGTCATTATGATGAAGGTGGAACTCGGGCTTTATTTCCCTTATTGAAATGTTCTTGTAGTGGGGTAATGTGTATTATAGCTATATTAGGTTGACATGGATGTGGGGCTTTATTTGCCTTCTTGAAATGATCCTCTTCTGGGGTCATTATGATGAAGGTGGAACTCGGGCTTTATTTCCCTTATTGAAATGTTCTTGTAGTGGGGTAATGTGTATTATAGCTATATTAGGTTGACATGGATGTTTGCCTTCTTGAAATGATCGTCTTCTGGGGTCATATTATTGAAATGTTCTTGTAAGATTGACATGGATGTGGGGCTTTTATTTGCCTTTGATATGATCCTCTTCTGGGGTCACAGTGATGATGAATGTGGATATCCTTTTTTTATTCTATTGAAATGTGGTAATGTGTATTATAGCTATATTAGATTGACATTGATGTGGGGCTTTATTTGCCTTCTTGAAATGATCCTCTTCTGGGGTCATTATGATTAAGGTGGAACTCGGGCTTTATTTCCCTTATTGAAATGTTCTTGTAGTGGGGTAATGTGTATTATAGCTATATTAGGTTGACATGGATGTGGGGGTTTATTTGCCTTCTTGAATGGGGCAATGTGTATTATAGCTATATTAGGTTGACATGGATGTGGGGGTTTATTTGCCTTCTTGAAATGATCGTCTTCTGGGGTCAATATGATTAAGGTGGAACTCGGGCTTTATTTCCCTTATTGAAATGTTCTTGTAGTGGGGCAATGTGTATTACAGCTATATTAGATTGACATGGATGTGGGGCTTTATTTGCCTTTTTGATATGATCCTCTTCTGGGGTCATTATGATGAAGGTGGATATCGGGCTTTATTTCCCTTATTGAAATGTTCTTGTAGTGGGGTAATGTGTATTATAGCTATATTAGGTTGACATGGATGTGGGGGTTTATTTGCCTTCTTGAAATGATCTTCTGGGGTCAATATGATTAAAGGTGGTGAACTGGCTTTATTTCTCAGCTATATTAGATTGACATGGATGTGGGGCTTTATTTGCCTTTTTGATATGATCCTCTTCTGGGGTCATTATGATGAAGGTGGATATCGGGCTTTATTTCCCTTATTGAAATGTTCTTGTAGTGGGGTAATGTGTATTATAGCTATATTAGATTGACATTGATGTGGGGCTTTATTTGCCTTCTTGAAATGATCCTCTTCTGGGGTCATTATGATTAAGGTGGATATGGGGCTTTATTTCCCTTATTGAAATGTTCTTGTAGTGGGGTAATGTGTATGACAGCTATATTAGATTGACATGGATGTGGGGCTTTATTTGCCTTCTTGAAATGATCCTCTTCTGGGGTCATTATGATTAAGGTGGATATGGGGCTTTATTTCCCTTATTGAAATGTTCTTGTAGTGGGGTAATGTGTATTATAGCTATATTAGGTTGACATGGATGTGGGGGTTTATTTGCCTTCTTGAAATGATCGTCTTCTGGGGTCAATATGATTAAGGTGGAACTCGGGCTTTATTTCCCTTATTGAAATGTTCTTGTAGTGGGGCAATGTGTATTACAGCTATATTAGATTGACATGGATGTGGGGCTTTATTTGCCTTTTTGATATGATCCTCTTCTGGGGTCATTATGATGAAGGTGGATATCGGGCTTTATTTCCCTTATTGAAATGTTCTTGTAGTGGGGTAATGTGTATTATAGCTATATTAGATTGACATTGATGTGGGGCTTTATTTGCCTTCTTGAAATGATCCTCTTCTGGGGTCATTATGATTAAGGTGGAACTCGGGCTTTATTTCCCTTATTGAAATGTTCTTGTAGTGGGGTAATGTGTATTATAGCTATATTAGGTTGACATGGATGTGGGGCTTTATTTGCCTTCTTGAAATGATCCTCTTCTGGGGTCAATATGATTAAGGTGGAACTCTGGCTTTATTTCCCTTATTGAAATGTTGTTGTAGTGGGGGGATGTGTATTAGAGCTATATTAGATTGACATGGATGTGGGGCTTTATTTGCCTTCTTGATATGATCCTCTTCTGGGGTCATTATGATTAAGGTGGATATCGGGCTTTATTTCCCTTATTGAAATGTTCTTGTAGTGGGGTAATGTGTATGACAGCTATAGATTGACATGGATGTGGCGCTTTATTTGCCTTCTTGAAATGATCCTCTTCTGGGGTCATTATGATGAAGGTGGAACTCGGGCTTTATTTCCCTTATTGAAATGTTCTTGTAGTGGGGTAATGTGTATTACAGCTATATTAGGTTGACATGGATGTGGGGCTTTATTTGCCTTCTTGAAATGATGCTCTTCTAGGGTCATTATGATTAAGGTGGAACTCGGGCTTGATTTCCCTTATTGAAATGTTCTTGTAGTGGGGTAATGTGTATTATAGCTATATTAAATTGACATGGATGTGGGGTTTTATTTGCCTTCTTGAAATGATCCTCTTCTAGGGTCATTATGATTAAGGTGGAACTCGGGCTTGATTTCCCTTATTGAAATGTTCTTGTAGTGGGGTAATGTGTATTACAGCTATATTAGGTTGACATGGATGTGGGGCTTTATTTGCCTTCTTGAAATGATCCTCTTCTGGGGTCAATATGATTAAGGTGGAACTCGGGCTTTATTTCCCTTATTGAAATGTTCTTGTCGTGGGGGAATGTGTATTACATCTATATTAGATTGACATGGATGTGGGGCTTTATTTGCCTTCTTGAAATGATCCTCTTCTGGGGTCATTATGATTAAGGTGGAACTCGGGCTTCATTTCCCTTATTGAAATGTTCTTGTCGTGGGGTAATGTGTATTACAGCTATATTAGGTTGACATGGATGTGGGGCTTTATTTGCCTTCTTGATATGATCCTCTTCTGGGGTCATTATGATTAAGGTGGAACTCGGGCTTCATTTCCCTTATTGAAATGTTCTTGTAGTGGGGTAATGTGTATTATAGCTATATTAAATTGACATGGATGTGGGGTTTTATTTGCCTTCTTGAAATGATCCTCTTCTAGGGTCATTATGATTAAGGTGGAACTCGGGCTTTATTTCCCTTATTGAAATGTGTTTGTAATTTAAATCTAAAATGAATCAGGAGAGGGCGGACAATGTTTAGTGAGAAGCGGCAATATCAATAGCATATGTACCGCCGGTTGGATTGAAAAGGACAAGTAAATGCAGGAAGGATTAACTTGTATCATGGGAAGGAGGGATTATCTTGTGGTGTGAAAAAGACTGTCTTGGAAATAGCACGGAAGCATTCACTGTTCTGTATTTGTTAGACTTTGCGGTTACTCAAACCAGTCGGCACCAGCACAAAGATAGCTTTTTTAACCACCATTCGGAAGATTGGAAGGATTGACTGGGTAAGTTTCATACTTGCTCGGTTCGATTGAATGAGTTTATTGGCGTTTGTTACGTTGAAGCTGCTCTGTTTAGGGCCTGTGTTGCTAAGTTACAGTCCTGGCTCTGCTTCTTGAACAAAACAATGTGCGCAACTTAAAGCTATAACAAGTATCAGCCAGTAGTGGACATTATTTTGACACATAACTAGCATGTCGCCGGCTGAAAGACAAGTAAACCCACGAATGATTCATTTAAAGGAATAAAAATGTATACCCGTAAAGCTAATGTTGGCTGCCAAGCAGGTGTAAATGCTGTACATAGTGACGTTGGCACACAGGTTGAACCGTTTTCTTCCAGCTATCAACGGAAAAGCGGATGTTCCAGAGATGAGATGACATATGAGTATTTGCTGTTGAATGTGTTGCATTGCAAAGAAGCGACGTTGGAGTGGTGCCACAAGTTATTGTTGTTGAAGAGTTCATGTGATTGCCCTTTGTGTGGAGGGACGATGAAGTTAGTTTGTACAAATGACCGATGCGATGGGGTGAAATGGGAGTGTTCAAGACAAGTGAACAATAAACGCCACAAAAGCAGCATCTCCATACGGAAGCATTCCTGGTTCGAACAGAGTAACTTATCAATTCCAGAGACCATTAAGTTTACATACTTGTGGTGTTTGAACTTAACACAACAACAAATTAAAGAACAGCTTCGTCTAAGTTCTAACACAGCCGTGGATTGGGATATGTTTTGCCGTGAATGCTGCGACGTTATGGTGTCAAAAGAGTCGAGTCAAATCGGCGGACCAGGTGTGATGGTACAGATCGACGAGTCGAAAATAGGAAAACGAAAGTACCATAGAGGTCATCGGGTTGAAGGCCAGTGGGTGTTTGGTGGCATCGAAGAAGGATCAAGAAAGTGCTTCATTCAATGTGTTGAGCGTCGGGACCAAAACACACTTATTCCACTTATTCAAAAGTGGATCAAGCCAGGCACTCTGATTATTTCGGACTGTTGGAAGTCATACTCCTCACTGGCTGCGTTGGGGTACATTCATGAAACTGTTAACCATTCTAAGGAATTCGTGAACGCTGAGGGTTTTCATACCAACAAGATTGAAGGCCATTGGAGGCAAATGAAATCAAGTCTACCATCACATGGTCGTAAGAAGGAACATTATAGTTCTTATTTGGCGGAATTTTTGTACCGATACATGCACAGAGGTGACGATATGTTCAGTACATTCATGAAGGATGTGGCCACTATATACCCACCCAAATGAATACATGTTGAAAATAGTCATGTGAATATTGAGTAGAGAATGACATTGGCATAAGTAAAAAAAATTGGCCTAAAAATATTGTGAATAGGGTTTTACTAGTAATACGAATGTTATCTTTGAATAGAAGTGTGAAATAAGTGATGATTGTTGTTCATGACATAGTATATCATTGTATTTGTTGTATAACCTTGCAAGATGATAACTGGTAGTTGATTGAGAAATTGTGAACATGAGGAGATGAATATGTAAAGCCATGTTTTGTGAACTGATACTGTCTCCTTATTTGTTCGTGAATCTGAAATGGGTTATTTAAAAGTAATTGTTTGGACTGGTTAAATAGAAAATGATTTTGATGAAATGATTTGTTGTCAATTATGTAAATAGCCATGTTATTGGAAACCATTGTGAACCGTTGTTTGATTTGATGTAAGTGTGAAGCCATGTTGTTTTGGCGTGAACTGAAAGAGCTCCTTATTAGTTGGTGAAACGTAAATGGATAATGTTTAAGTTATTGTTTTGATTAAATACAAAGTGATTTAGGTCAACTGATTTTGTGTAAAAGTTCAATTTGTAAATAGGCATGTTTTTGAAATTTGTACACATTTTAGATTTGATGTAAACCTGAAGACTGTCTTTAGCCTATTTGTGGTGAAAGAGATGCTTTTAATGATTGGTAACATAATAAAATATGTTGTTGTGATGATGATTAGATGTACAATTGATTGAGTTTACAATTGATTGTGACAGTTCTAATAAAAGTAAATGAGCATGTATACAGGTAAAAAGCCAATTGTTATTAGGTAAATGAGTATATACATGTAGTTTTTCAAATATTTTAATGGGCATGTCAATGTTAATGATTGGTAAAAGAATAAAATATGTGATGATTGGTAAGAGAATAACATATGTTTTGTGATTGATTGAGTTTACAATTGATTGTGACAGTAATAATAAAAGTACATGTATGGCGGTAAAAATAAAATGTTTATTAGGTACAGTTTGTAATATATTGGATGGGTGGAAGGAGTTGGTTATAAAAATATAGATTTTAAACAGAATTAATAATAATAATAATTGAGACGGAGGCGGACATTGTACAAGGGTTGAAAAGTATTTATTGTCAGTGTTACAAAGAAAGAAGTAGAGTCATTTGATGAAAAACAAAGGCCTCAGCAAATTCGATTATGGAAACCTTATTTGGGGCGTTTTGATTCGAAAAATAAGGGTAATCTTGAGACTTCAGAAAAAGCAGACGCCCGAATACGTGTAGTTTGAAATTTGAGGTCAATGACAGAACAGCTGTGTTTGAGGGCGTATTTTTTGTTAAAAATAGACACTAAGGCTGCGTTTGATTAGCTTGCCCAGGTTGACCCCGTTGTGTGGCGAATTATTTGTCCCAGGATAAATGTGTGCCGATAATTACCCACGTTCATCCTGGGAAAAAAACCTGACACACACCGGGGTCGACCCGGGGAAGCTAAACGAAGCACCCTATGTAGGTTTAGTTGCAGAATTGAGATCATTGACAGCAAGAGACTAAGTAGGAGGGCACCGTTGTAAATGTGTTTGAGCGACTTGGAGGCGCTTTCAATGGAGACAGATAATAAACCTGAGAATTACAGTAATGAGAAAAAACACGATCCCAAGGTGCATATTAAGAGGGCGCTGTTGTGCATCGTCCTCGGAGAAAAGATGTCATTGTCCGATGAAGTTGTGCATGATTAAAGAGGGGGAGTGCCAAAGAGGGCGCTGTGAGAGAACTAGGAGTGCCCCCTAGGTTGCCAAATATTTGTACGTTGCGAGTGTGATCGTATTGTGACCGCGACTCCGTCTCCGCGGAGGCGCAGTCATTGCTTCGAAGTGTACCTGCATTCTATAGTTGTGCCTTGATTATATATTTTCCTTCACTAGATTAGTGCTCGAATCTTTTTAATGTTGAGACGAGTCAAACAAATATTCCAGGCTTATAACAATGGCGATGTCTGCAATGCCCTGCAGTAAACAACTTGACAATGTCCATGTTGTTGTCGTACAAAGTCATCATGGAGCAACGGAACGTTTGTTCTTCAACAGTATTCGCCAAGGCTTATTGCTCAATCATGCCCAAACATTGTAATTAATGATCGTAATACATAAACAAGTATTTTTATTTATACTAGCGGGATCCCGCGAGTTTGGTGCGATTCGTGCGTATACAATGTTGGAAATGTAATGTGTCTGACAATGTAGGTATTGTTGAAAATGTCCGTATCCGAATGCCACTTTTTCAGGCATGCGGTAACCAATCTCATTTGAGTAAAGATGCTATTTTATTTCATAATGAATGAAAAGGTGGCAGTCGGACGCGAAAATAATACCGGTTGATTAGTCAGGACTTGCGTTGACCAAACCACGGGTTTGTTTGCGTGAAAACTTTAAAGGGCACTGACACAAGTTGTAAGTTTCTAGCTGTTATAATAATGCGTTACTTCTAAATTAATATTGGTCTGTATTTCTCTATTTCTACATGTTTGTATTTCTTTATTTCTTGTTTTTTTTGTTCATTTGTATCTCCATTTCTTTATTTCTTAATGTCTCTTTAATTATATTATACTTTTATATGTCCGTGTTTCCCCTCTGTCTCATTGTATACGTACCGGTATGCTTTCGATTCCTTTATTTCGGTGAAAATTTTATTTCAAAAGGTGGTAGCATTTTTTGGAGATACATGTATTGCCGAAAATTCTGGAGCGGATGTCCACGCAGGAAGAATAACCTGGAATTGGAATACACAATCTGAGAAACGTTACTGCAGTAACGCTTTTCAGATTATTTATTTATTTTGTTATGTTTTTTTTTGGGGCGTAAAAACTGATATATATTTTTCCATAACCGCAGTACTTCGAAGTGAAAATGTTCTTAAAATACATTATACTATCCAAAGCTGTTGTACTTCTTACCAAATAAGTTTGTATTGCCATTAACTTTCACAGTCATTACCATTAGTCCCTCCCTCCCTCGCACGTTAACGCTGCCCCGGATTCGCTGGTCGACACCACCATTCATGTATGTTAACGGGGTCCTTCGTGAATTATCCCTCAACATCTCTCAAAACTTTCTTTTTTAATTTGTACATTGACAAACTTCCTGCATTAATCAACAGCAACGGCGCGCCCAGGATTATTTCTTGGGTGTGGTGGGGGGGGGTGGGGTTAAAACAATGTAGCGGGTGGTGTTCAGGAGTCGGCGTTACGGGGTCCAAGAGCGAAGTCCCCGGAAACTCTGAGCTTTGGTGTTTTGAGGTGAACAATCAAGCCTCCGTACGCCTAAAAACAGAGCGATATACATTTTTAAACACTTTTGATCCATATCGATCTGTTAATTTTACTGGAAATGTATCTGTAACATAAACAGGCTCAAATGAATTTTTAATCCCACAAATCAACCAGAGCGCGATATGGACGTAACCTTGAATAAGTGGGCGGCAATAAACCCACATCCTACCAATCATCTTTTATTTTGCCATAGTGGCGGCACAGTCACACAATAAGAATATGTATATCCGATTACAGTTTAAACAAGAAATTACTAGTTTTATTTGATGGGCATGAATTTGAAAAAAATTGTGATATGGTCCTTATGCTTATTATAGTGTAATTATGAAAATATAACGTTAACTTGAAACTTGGGGAAAATGTTGATGTTAATGATAACGTGCGAAAGCCAAGCGAAAGTATCAAAGCATCGTCGCTCTTGTATTATGAATTATATTGCTTAAAGGGTCTGTATACACTGTAAAAATATTTTGCAACTGGGTTGTTGGGTAAAATAAATAACACATTTGTTGGTTTATATTTACCCAATTAATGGATATTTCCCCCTTTTTTGCAATTTTTGTGTTTGTTATTTATCTGACAGTCATTAAAGTTGGGCATTTGTTACGCAATAAATGTCTACAAACGACAGTCTAACCAATTTTTGGCACATTTTATTGTGATTGCCTCGTCGTTTGGTACACTCTGTTGCGAGACAATATTAGGTAAAATTCAGGTCATGCGTGTGCGTGCGCATACGTTTGGTAATGACTCCAAAGTACAGCAGCTCTGGATAGTATAATGCATTTAAAGAAACTTCGAAGGATTGCGGTTTTTATGGAAAAAAAAGATATGTGTTTACCCCCTCAAAATTTAAATCTGAAAAATGTTACTGCAGTAACGCTTCTCAGATTGTGTATTCAAATTGTAGATTATTCTTCCTGCGTGGACATAACCGCTCCAGATTTTCGGCAATCTGAAAAATGCTACCACCTTTTGACAAGAAAGTTTCACAGTGTGTTCCAGTTACCAAACGTATACAGACCCTTAAAAGCATTGTACATGTACAATACGGTCTGCACCACACAGAGAAACATCGTCGCTGTTTAGTCTTAGATTACATTATAGTGCGTAAAGCATCCACCAAATCTCACGTTTGGATCTGGTCGCTGCATTATCTGGTTTCATGCATATTTATTAAAACACAGTAGGTAAGATCGTTTCTCAAATTCAAGCTTATAGTTTCGTATTATCTCGGACAAATTGGCACGTAAGGTTTCAAATGCTTATGTTATTGGTGCAAATTTAAACAATTACAAGTGACATGATCATTAAAGATTCATTTTGTTCATTTTGGCAGAAAGAAAAAACATGTGAATGGCATTTTTTATTTTATTTATTTTTTTTACTGAAGAAAAGGGGCGTGCACCCCATGCCCCTGTATCTGCCCCATGCAGGCTTTCTGCTTCATCTCGCCCATACACTCTTGCATTGCTGAGATAGAACAAAGAGCCATTACAACAGCTTTATTCAACGTACTGCATCTCCCCTGAGTTATTTTCATCTTTAATATTTTCTTCTTGTAGCCCGGTAGCAAGAGTGGCTGTAGCCTTGTGGGGCAAACTTGTATAAAAAGAAGCTATTCTATTTGTTGACAGGGGTACGGTTGTACTACTAGTAGGCCTACACATCTTTTGTTCACAGTTTTTACAGTTTCACATTTTCTTTCACAGCGTTCATTGCGTGTCTAGTGTCATTTTAAAATAAATAATTTATGATTTTTGTTCTTTGTTTGTGTATTCTTTCTCCCTTTATTTCTTGATTTATATTTTTGGTTGCTTGGGGTGTTCTTTTGTCCCTTTTTTCTTTGTTTGTTTATTTGTTTCTTGTTTTCTTTATGTCATTGTTCGTCGTTCATTGCTTGAAAATATTACTATTATGTTTTCACACCTAAAAGGGTCAATAATGCAAATTAACACCTATCTTGGTCACTTACCTTTTCATCCATTAACTTTTGGAGGACAGACTCAGCTACCTTTCTTTTCTTTAGAAAATTAATGAACTCCATGCTGCAAACAAACATATTATTTCACATCACTAGAGGGAGGTTAAAATAGACTTACTTCTTCAGCACTATAGAGTACCTTCCAAACTACGTAAAATCATTCATGGTAAAATAAACATTATTATTATTAGTTCTTCATTAAGGATCTAGTTGCTATGATCGTAACTCTACAAGAAACAAACATTCAGGACTGGAAGGTAGTTTAAAGGAACATTGCAGAATTGGTTTTTGCTAACAAAACAGTTGCTGGCAGTGTAAGCACTTTATATAATCCACCATATACATAAACTGACAAACCTGTAGAAGTTTGAGATCGATCGGCCATCTGGGTCACGAGAAAATAGTGAAAAACCGATTACATGTGTTATACAATGTACGACTAAAACGCTCACGAGCGATAAACTCCAGTCGAAATTTTGTTTTATTTATTTCTCATCAAATTTGGCATTTCAGACAGAAATATTTATAGGGATGTTTTCTACTACCATCATCATCCCCGTGTACGTTTTATGTAAATCTGTGATCTTAAAGAAAATATTAATTGCCAGTTCTGTAACGTTCCTTTAAACCTTATAAACATTTCGGGTACTCATTTCCGGATCAAGATAAAGGGTTCTAATACTGTAACACAGTATGATAATATTATACACTACAGTTTCGTCAGTACAACTCCGAACTACAGTACACGAGTACCCACTCAGTGTTTTATCACAATGGAGGTAGAAATAATACTACAGTAAGCCTAACCTCCATGGTTTAGCGTTGTTTACTCAAGTTGAAGTATTGTTTATTATTTGTGACTGGCCGTAAATGCACACACAAACTTCCTTCTCTTAGCCTTTATTACGGTTATTATTTAATGCCGGCATTTGCGTTGTGACTGCATAAGCGGCGGCCGCCACTTATTTAAGTGGCGGCCGCCACTTAATAAGTAGCGGCCGCCACAAAAAAAAATTGCGGCCCCCCCTTAATAAAGTGGCGGCCGCCGGTTAATAAGTGGGAGCCGCCAGGTAAATAAGTGGCGGCCCCCGGTGAGGAAGTGTCGGCCGCCTCTTTATTATGTGGCGGCCGCCGGTTATAACGTGGCGGCCGCCAATTAATTAACTGGCTGCCGCAAGTTATTAAGTGGCGGCCGCCAGTTAATTAAGTGGCGGCCGCCAGTTATTAAGTGGCGGCCGCCAGTTATTTAAGTGGCGGCAACCCGGTGAAAGAGAAACAGTACCACGTGAAAGAGAAACGCAACGTGGCACTAATGGGCTTCCGTAGCATGCTTCTTGTGGGTATGTGAGAGTACTAATGTGTCGAATCTGGTCCCCAAAATTGTCAAGTGTACCATACGTGTGTACTGTGACTCGTGATGTGGGCACACATACACGAATAAATGTTTGATACATGAAATAAGTAAACAAAGATAGGTGATCATGGTGGAAGAAATCCTTCATGGATGGATGGAGAGGTTGGAATGGAGGGAGGGATAAATAAATAAATATATATACGCTGTATATATACCTATAGGCACATTGACCACCTCTTTTGTCCTCACTACTTTACTCTGATTGGTTCTCATTATTTTCCCGCTTATTTTCTGGATACTTTCCTATAATCCCCTGCCGGCCCCATCTTTTACTACAAATGGATATGTTTATGTTTGTGCTTGTTTATGCCTCTGACGAAGGTCCGGATTGGATCGAAAGCTAAGGCCATCTACCCTACTAAATTGTTTATTTTTTATTTTATTTATTTATTTATTTTTATTTTTTATTTTATTTTATTTTATTTTTATTTTATTATTATTATTTTTTTTTTTTGGGGGGGGCAAGGGTTCTGCGTGTGTCACATTTGCCTTGCTCTATGCTCTAGCCCTGCCCCCCTCCCCGGTTATGCAGGGGTCTGTAGCGTGGATAACACTCTGTCAATTTGATTTTTTTTAACAATATACATTTTAAAAATCTCATGTTTCTAGTTAGCTGAACCTGAACAGAGAGAGCTTCATTAATTTATCGCACGTTGCCCCGCCTTGATCAAGCAAGGCATGATGGGAAAAACGCCGCAGCGAGATCCAACACCACCCCCCCCTGATCTGGGCCCAATTTCATAGAGCTGTTAAAGGCAGTGGACACTATTGGTAATTACTCAAAATAATTATTAGCATAAAACCTTACTTGGTAACGAGTAATGGGGAGAGGTTGATAGTATAAAACATTGTGAGAAACGGCCCCCTCTGAAGTAAAGTAGTTTTCGAGAAAGAAGTAATTTTCCACGAATTTGATTTTGAGACCTCAAGTTAAGAACTTGAGGTCTCGAAATCAAGCATTGGAAAGCACACAACTTAGTGTGACACAGGGTATTTTTTCTTTCATTATTATCTCGCAACTTCGACGACCAATTGAGTTCAAATTTTCACAGGTTTCTTATTTCGTGCATATGTTGAGATACACCAAGTGGGATACTGGTCTTTGACAATTACCAATAGTGTCCAGAGCCTTTAAGCACAAAAATTTGCTTAGCATGAAATTTCTTCCTTGATAAAAACAGGATTACCAACCAAATTTCCATGTGTTGCATATTGCTTGTTACTGGTATTCAGCTTTTGTTTGCTTATCCTGAAAATCACGGGGAAATTAACACTTGTTAATTAATGATGCATGCTTGGCATGAAAGGCCTATGTAGGTTGTATTGCCTACTACCACTAATGCAGGTAACAACTGCCAAGAAATAATATGAACTCTCACCCAGTTAAAGGGCGCCAGACGGGTATGAAACAACGCAGACCCTTTGCCGTGACAGTTGTGGGCCACCGTGAACAGACCCCAACCCCCACGGGTACCCCGAAGTTACAGGGCACCCTTTAATACGTCACAGTCAAAGCGCGAGCGCCTGACATTATATGAAACAACTCAGACCCCAACAACCGGTACCCCGAAGTTACAGGGCACCCTTTGTGACGTCACAGTCAAAGCGCGAGCGCCTGACATTATATGAAACAACTCAGACCCCAACAACCCACGGGTACCCCGAAATCGCCCCAGGACACATCAATTCAGCAGGGTGCGGGCGCCAGTTGACGTGAAAACATGGCGGCGCCCACATCCAAGATGGCGATTTAACGATCATTATAAGTACTAGCGGGATGCCGCGCTTCGCGCGCGGCACCCGCTAGGTGGGCGCATTTTGTGCGCGTATAAAAAGTTGGAGGATGGGTAATCAGAGCCGATCATGTTCTGAATTATTTTGGTAAAGATCGATGTTTAAATTATATTTTATATTTTAGTGACAAACATGTCCCGCTGTTTGTCAATAGGGTCTATGTTGTGTAAATACTGTTAGGAAGTGTCGCTACCTGTTTTTGTTTTGCATATTATTATTATGGCTTCTCATAGTTTTCCAACCACTCTAACGTTTATTACCATTCATCCATGATCCATCCAACGCCACGTCCCACGATGCACAAAAAAAGATGTGTCGGAGCATACAATGCAGTAAATATCTATATGCCCTGACTTTTCACAGCTTCTTCATTACCCCTAAGATTTACTTTCCATCGCTTCTTTACACGTAACATGTATCTCACAGCGAAATGAAATTTGAAAAAATAAGGGTTGATACAGAGGCCCGGACGACTATAAAGAGAATACAATAAAATAGCAATAATAAGTAATCTTCAAAAGTAAAAGAACAACTAATTCAAGAAATGTTTTTGTAAACTTCTTAAACAAAGAAAAACAAAAGCTACTACCACTTGTGGCATACAACAGAGCGAATATATAATGAGTTTACAGAGAAATGGTACTAATTGTTGATTTTCACTCATATCAAATAAGTAATAAACAACAATCCAAGGGAAAAGTAATTGCAATGTGGCTGTGATCACATATCGATTGGTGTACTGACTAACCGGGAACATAGCACAGTGCACTAAAACATAGTGTACAGAGATGCCAACATTGAATTCCCAAAAAGAGTAGCACCGCCGAGCACTTAAAACTTAAGTTGCAAGTCAGGCATAAAACTCACCGAGTCGTAAAAAGAGGAAAATTATGACATTTATGATATAAACTAATATTTTCAGCGAAAATCACTTATTGCAAAGCGGCCTGCTCTAGAGGTCTAACAATTATGAATTGTATTCTCAGTCTTTAAAAAAAAAAAATTGATTTTTTTTTTTTTTGATTTTTTTATCGGACCGCAATTTGCACTAGCTTGTGCATGAAGAGAACCCTTTCCAACTAAATTCAACAAAATGCTGTAGTTTCTGTCCCATTGTTTATTCAAATGAATAATGCTCACGTTTGCACAGCAAAATAGTAATAAAAAAAATACGTCACACCACCTGACCACAGCAGCAGGCCAGTCAAGTCTTCAAACGACTTCAGCAAGAGCAGTTTCGTCAATTGGCCTGTCCAACCAATTCCATTTCCACCCACTGCATTCTTATTTTTATCGACAGTTTTCATCAGGTCTTGGCCTCCATTGCGATCGATGAAATATTTTCTTGTTGTCACCATTATTTTAGTTGATCGCTGCAGCGATCGCGATGTTTCAAACAAACTCTACGACGGCGCGCGCTGAACTTGCGAATTGCATTTCAGATAAAAGTTATCACAGGGTCTGTTTGCCGCCGCATCCCACAGTCGTAAAGCGTTAAAAAAAACTGCGGAACCAGTCTCTACAAAAGCGACTGTAGAATGTATGCTGTACAAGGAGCCTTGCGGCTCAGTGTGTGCTCTGTGCTACGCGTGTGTCGGGTAGGAAAATCCTGAGTGCGATAGTTTATGGGATTGGTACCTCCTAAATAAGCACCAAAACGTGTCTGAATTCGGCGCCGCTCATCGCTTTTAACCACGCGGCAGCAGTCAACATTCGTTATAGTTTTTTTTTTTTATAAATACTTTTAGTATTAGTTTTTATCATGATACATTGTTCGTAACTACATTTACACTGGGCGGCTTGTTTATCGTATTTAATTGAAGATTATCGTACCGGCGTATTCACGGCTCAAAATCGTATTTTCTACGCCCAAATCGTGTATGTTGGCATCTCTGAGTGTATATCGAGAAACTATGCTGTGCAGCAACACTGAATATCGATATGCTGACTCCCATTAACACTATACTCTGCATAAACCCAAGGCAATTCTAAACTCTGCCCTCGGCTGCCCTCGGCTGCCCTCTGGCTGACCGCAGAGGAATGAAACATTCCAACACAGTGAGGCATTTACAACTGATGGAAATAAGTTGTACATGTGGCAAGTACATTATATGAACCAATCATAATGACGGGGAGACGGTGGAAGACCGTGCCACCCCAGTAAGCGGTGTCCGGCAAGCACACAATCGCGGCTACACGTCGAAACACCAACGCAGACCCCTGCCCACGGGTACCCCGACATTGACCCCAGGACGCATCCATTCAGCAGGGTGCGGGCGCCAGTTCACGTGAAAAGATGGCACGCTTCTAATCGAAGATGGCGCGCTTCTAATCCAAGATGGCGTGCTTCTAATCCAAGATGGCGCGCTTCTAATCCAAGATGGCGACTTAACGATCATTATAGTATAGATAGAAGTATAGAAGTATAGATGTTATAGGCCATGGTAACAGGCCCATTTATTTCATTGGATACAATGATTTCATTGGATAAACGTTCTGTTACGTAAACTTTCCATATGTGTTATGATTGGTTGAGTCCAAGGTCATGTATTGTTTGGGCTTGATCACCCGGGAAACAACGTTTGCCGCCGGTCCGGCCGGTCCCGCGGTTCGCGGGCTTCGTCAGCCTCGCTACCATGGGCAGCGCGCCGTATCGATACCTCTCGTCACTGTACTAACGTACAATCGAGCAAGGCATTCTGGGAAAGAAAACAAAATGGCGCGGCGAGATCGTACACCATGGGAATGAGACTGGGGCACTAATCTATATATAGTCTGCCTAACTATATATACTATATATACTCTTCCTAACTAAGGATTAATCCTAGGCAATGCTAAGAGATAGGACTAGTCTTAAGTACTGGTCCTAACTTAAGACTAGTCCTATCTCTTAGCATTGCCTAGGATTAATCCTAAGTTAGGAAAGTTTGGTGAAATTGACGGCTGGTTCCCAGACCCAAAAATCTCCGACTAGGCTCTGTCGTAGTCTGGTTCCCAGACCCAAAAATCTCCGACTAGGCTCTGTCGAATTTAGGGTCCGGTATCACCCAAAATCACGTGACCAAAAAGGAGGAATTCCTCCTTTTTCGAAGTTATCCGAAATGTTCCGAACGTGTTGTCGTCAACATTCGGACAGTATCGTTGATGGTCGGACATTTCCAGGTGTTTATGGTGCGTTGTAAACAGAAGCCATTAGCATTACCGACTAGATTTGGCAAGAGTCTAATTTTTCGAAATGTTACCACAGATGTCAACACGGGCGAATGCGAGTGCAAAAAAAACCTAAACAAATTTGTTGAACGGCTGTAATCTTTGGTCGTGACGCATATATGCCACCTGGCATGGTGCTGGTGGTACACTGTCCTGACTCCTGTCTTCTTGTTTCCTCTTGATCATCCTTGACTTTAACAATGCCAGCGTGTGCATCAATAAACTGCACAAACAGACAACTACGAGGATGTGGAAAGACATTTCATGTGTAAGCATTTTGCCAGTTTGATTTTTTTAATTTGGGAATTGAGTGGAATAAACGGGTTTAAAAGTTTTAATAAAACGTTGTAACTTGTGGGGTATGGGACGTTGACGTCGAAGGAGAAAACGTATACGGACATGTACATATCTTGTCATGTCATTTGTACTTTTCACGGCGAGAATGTTGCTAGGCCCTGAACTGTCGCCACTATTTTGTATCTGAATTAACAACCGCAACCAACACTGTCTTGGGCTTGCACATACTTGGCCTTGGTCATGTCGTTTTTAAGGCAAAATGACAAACATCCATGGATGTAAATGTGTACACATTCACTTTACCACCCCTTCGTTTATCCTGAACCCATATCAGAAAGTGTTGCAATGTTAGTGTATATTTAGAGAGAAAGGTGGGGGTTTCGTTTTACATTTGATGAAGAGTGGCAGTGGCAATGCTAGACCAGAGCATAGGTGACAAACTGAGAATTTTAGTTTAATTGAGGTAAATCACTGCTGTAAGCTTTTCCATTTCACTATCTCTTTGTAGCTCTAAAACCCATACTTTATTATCTGCTGAAGGGATAATTGTTTTTAGTACATAATTGTGTGCATTTCCTTTTGTAATAATCATGTTAAATCATGGCATACATTACATGTCAATATTTACAGTGTGGCCATGCAGGTTGGAGATGAGGTTTTTTCATCAACCATTTTACAGTGACATAATGGTGCTAGACTTTGTAGACAATCATACCTTTCAACTGATTTTAAATATTTACTCTTGTTCTTTTATATTGTTAATTTTAAAAAATTTAAGGAAAGAGTTTTTTGTTTGTTTAACTGTTTCTTTCCATTTGTTTCAGCTTTCCATTCAGTCAACCTTATATATTGAAGAAATGGGTGATCAACATGAAGCGGGACAGTTGGAGCCCTTCGAAGAAAAGTGTTCTTTGTTCGGATCATTTTGAAGGGTCACACTTTGATCGGACAGGTCAGACAACAAGACTCAAAGCAGGTGTTGTGCCAACATTATTTAAATTTCCGCTGCACCTTCAGAAGGTAAGTTTTATGCCCCGCGGTTGGCGAAGCCACTGAAGGGGCATACTGTTTTTGACATTTCCTTCCCTGTGTGTTACTACACACACTTTTTGTGGAATATTATAAGTTATCACACAAGCACGAGTGGAATATGGAAAAATATAGCGCTTCTGCGTCCCATATCCAACGAGGCCGATTGACACTCTCAATACGCAGAGTGCAATATAAAAACTGGGAGTAGGTTATCGCTTGATATCACACTCTGGTTCGAGCATCTGATTGGAGGATTAGCGCCTACTGGAAGATAAAGAATAGTGCATTATGTGTCAAATATATAACTGCTTTTTAGAGGAAAAAGCCCTATACAAATCCAAAGAAGGCGACATTGAGTCAGGTGGTATTTTATTACACTTCTTGCGGAATATAGAATAGTGCGTATGTGTCCAATTTATAACTGCATCTAAGACAATGCTCAAAACACATATATTTTTGCAATGACCTTCAGTATTTTTTTGCTTTGTAAACAAAATTCTCCTTCATGTACTTACTTATCCCTATTTTCTTAATGTAACTTCTCTTTTTTTCATCTTAAAACGCATAGAGACTTATCTGTGAATGTGATATGCGCTATACAAGAATGGTTCATTATTATTATTATAATTATTATTATTTCTATTGAATAAATCCAAAGAAGGCGACATTGAGTCAGGTGGTTCCTGATGATACCCCCACCTTAGAGTGGCTAATACAGAGAACTCATAACATTTGACTTGTTTTGTTCTCAGGGGGACCTTCAACCAAGGTATTTTATTACATTGTCAATTTTTGCAAGCCTTATTATTATTGTTATCTTCCAAAAATCCAGTACTTTTCTGTGAACGTGATGTGCGCTAAACAAGGATGGTTCATTATTATTATCATTGAATAAATTCAAAGAAGGCGACATTGAGTCAGGTGGTTCCTGATGATACCCCCACCTTATAGTGGTTAAAACAGAGAACTCTTAACATTTGACTTGTTTTGTTCTCAGGGGGACCTTCAACCAAGGTATTTTATTACATTGTCAATTTTTGCAAGCCTTATTATTAGTTATAACCCTACTGAGGTGCACCTCTCAAATTAAAACATGAGGCGTGGCAATTAGGAAACAATTTTGGTTTTGAAATTATCTTTATTTCCAATATTAATCTTTTGACGAAAAGGTAAGACTACACATAGTAAGAAAAATCAAGATTAAGGCAACCTAAAAATGTATCAATTCAAAAATGTGAAAGACTACTGCTTCATGCCGAAACAGCTTATAACAATTTCTTTTATTTAATGTATGTTGCAGTGTACGAAGAAACGAAAGCAGCCCAAGCAAAGACTGGGATGGGAAGAAGGTACGAGGATACGTTGACATTGGAACTGAAATCAGTGACGACAGCACACCTGTTGCTACAGAGGCATTGGTTCTCAAGGTTGTATGTCTGAACAAGCATTGGAAAATTCCAGTGGGATATTTCCTCATAAATGGTATGTCTGGAGTAGAAAGAGCTAACCTGGTAAAGCAGTGCATCAGTAAGCTGAGTGATGTTGGAGTGCAGGTTGTATCACTAACCTGCGATGGTCCTTCCTGCCATTTCACAATACTGTCAAGTCTTGGGGCCAACCTGAAGATTCCCAAACTGGACCCATCATTCCCTCATCCCACTGATCCATCTTATCGTGTCAGTGTTCTTCTTGATGTTTGCCATATGCTCAAGTTGCTTCGGAATACATTAGGAGCAAAAGGGGTGATGGTCAATGGCTCTGGAAAGAAGATTAAATGGTCATATATCGAGAACCTCCATAAGCTACAACAAGAGGAAGGGCTGAGGGCTGGAAATAAGCTAAGATCAGCACACATTGAGTGGGAAAAGCAGAAGATGAAGGTTAACTTGGCAGCCCAAACTCTAAGTAGCAGTGTTGCCGATGCTCTAGAATTCTGCGGGAAGGATTTGAAGCTTACCCAATTCAAAGGCTGTGAAGCAACGGTGGAGTTTATTCGCAAGTTTGACCAACTATTTGATTTAATGAACTCTAGGAATCCTCTTGCACGAAACTTCAAAGCACCAATGCATCCCTGCAACGAGAAACAGTGGCGCCCTTTCCTGAGTACTATGTACGACTACATCTCATCACTGAAAAACCTTGAAGGTAACTTCATGTATGAGACACCAAGAAAGACGGCCTTCATAGGATTCCTTGTGGTAATCAAGAGTCTTCAAGCCATGTACGACTCTCTTGTACATTGTGCAAGTCCAAAACTCAAGTACTTGCTGACCTACAAGATGAGCCAAGACCACCTTGAGTTTTTTTCTGTGCTGTGCTTTCAGCTGGTGGAACCAACAATAACCCTACATCTGGCCAGTTCTCAGCTGCTTATAAGAGGCTGTTGATTCGTCATGAGGTAAAGGGATTGGGAGGCAACTGTATCGCACAGGACCCTACAGGTATCTTACATGCGACCAGTGCATGCAATAAGAAAGCAGCAGCCAATTCCGAAGTTCATGATATGTTTTTGGTAAGAAAGTATGACATGCAGATTCGTACTCCAGCTGAAGAAGAGCATGATTATGCTGATATCCCTAACCTCTGTCTGCTGACGTTGTACAAGAAAGAAGTTATAGCATACATTGCTGGATACGTTGTGCGTATGGCATCAAAGAGGGTTTCTTGTGCAGAGTGTGTGGGTGCATTGACCAGTAGTGGTGCTTTCCAGGGAAGTCTGCTTAATCGGAAAAACAAGGGTGGTCTTCTTAAAGCGTCACCTGATGTAGTCCAAGTTTGTGGGGTGACTGAGCAGTGCATACAGAGGCTTTTGAAGACCACAGATGGTGCACTTCCTCAGTCATCGGGGATAGCTGCAGCCATTGCAACAGCTGTATTGGGGGAAGTTGCTCCTGATGGTGTATTTGATCAACTGTATGAACATACACTTGATGGTTCTCCTGACTGTAATCATGTGTTCCTGCTTATAAAGTGTTTGGCAGCATGCTACATCAAAATACGGATGCATCATTTGGCAAAACAGCTCAATGCAAAGATCAGCGGGCCAAAAATACGCAAACAGCTGTCAAAGCTTGTTCTGTTCAGACACCAGTAAAATCCGGTGTGGTTTTTTATTTGATACCAGGGCCCAATTTCATAGAGCTGCTAAGCACAAAAATTTGCTTATCATGAAATTTTTGCCTCGATAAAAACAGGATTGCCAACCAAATTTCCATGTGATTTTCAGGATAAGCAAACAACGGCTGAATACCAGTAACAAGCAATATGCAACAAATGGAAATTTGGTTGGTAATCCTATTTTTATCAAAGAAGAAATTTCATGCTAAGCAAATTTTTGTGCTGAGCAGCTCTATGAAATTGGGCCCTTAACAGAAATTTGGGCTTAACAGATCATCGAAGTTGCAAGAAAATGATGAAAGAAAAAAACATCTTGTACAAATTTGTGTGCTTTAAAATAGGAATAAATGGCTTCTGGCAAGAAGTCTTTTATTATTTTAGTGAGAAATTAACTCCTTTTCAAAAACTATGTTACTTTAGAGGGAGTCGTTTCTCACAATGTTTTATACTATCAACAGTTCTCCAATGCTCGCTACCAAGTCAGTTTTTATGCTAATAAATATTTTGAGTAATTACCAAACATGTACAGTGCCTTTAAATGAAATAACTTGTTTTCTTTTTTATAACTTCATTGCACAGGATGCTGCTGTAGTGACACCAGGGCCCAATTTCATGGAGCTGCTTAAGCACTAAAAGTAGGTAAGCACAACAAAATTATGCTTATCAGAATAAGGTTATCAGCCAAAACACCATGTTACATGTACAATCTGTGACTGGTATCCTGCTTGTTGTTTCTTGGCAACAAATGTTTAAGCAATTTTTTTTGCTTAAAGGAACATAACAGAACTGGTAATTAAAATGTTCTTTAAGATCACAGATTTACATAAAACTTACAGGGTTTAATGATGATGATAGTAGAAAACATCCCTAGAAATATTTCTGTCTGAAATGCCATATTTGAAGAGAAATATATAAAACTAATTTCCGATTGGATTTTTTTGCTCATGAGCGTTTTATTCATGCATTGTATATCACATGCAAATGTGTAATCGGTTTTTCACTATTTTCTCGTGACCCAGATGGCCGATCGATCTCAAACTTCTACAGGTTTGTCAGTTTATGTATATGGTGGATTATAAAAAGTGCTTACACTGCCAGTAATTGTTTTGTTAGCAAAAACCAATTCTGTAATGTTCCTTTAAGCAGCTCTATGAATTTGGGCCCAGTAAATTACATAAGGTTTTGATTTTGTGGTAATAAAAAGCATACACGTACCATTTATTTAGCAGAAAGAACAGTGAAATATGAAGGCAACATCGAATTATTTACCCTATATTATTTTGGCTATATGGTCCAATATAGGAGAGTGTCCAATTATTGATGGATTTTGCTTTTAAAGATGCTATGTCAGAGTTTTGGCCCCAAACATTACAAAAATATATTTTTTTGAGTGAATGGTATTTCAAAGAGTATCACCCGCTCTAACAAAAAAAAGTTTAACTTTTACTGTTAATGGTCAGGAACCATGACAAAAAATTAAAACATTTCTTATAAAACACATAAGAATTGGTCACGTGATATATTGTCGGGATCCCGACAAAAACTAATTTTGAGCACTTTATTTCACTGCTACTAATAATTGGCGGACTTTTTCGAGCAATGGCTCAAATGAAAGCTTGTAACTTTCTCGACCCCCATCAAAATACCTATTGAATTTTAAATCAAATTTTTGGGGTCAAATCGGCCAAAAATCTGACATAGCATCTTTAAGCGAAACATTTGATTACATCTAATATTATAGAACAAAATCCAAGTGTTGACGCTTTAAAGCAGTAAACATTTACTAGTGCTTATTATTGCATTTTTCATGTAACCTGTACTGATCTAGCCAGAATAGTGCAATTTGAAATCCTGCTTGCCATTTATGTTTTACTATTTATTGAACAAGTTTGAAATTAATTTTGGGGTGAATAAAGAAAACATTTACTTGGGGATTTGAACCAGCGTTGCAAGTTAAATTTGTCTTCAGAGAAAACCATCATGGGCAAGATGTCAGTAGAGCGCTGACATGATAATGAGGTCAAATGTTATAATCCCATTTGAGTAAATTTTTCTTTGATTACCCCAAAAAGTAAGTAAATTTTCGCAGTCAGTTTCCCTTGTGGTTTATTACTTGGTTAAATTTGTAATTAGTAATAATTAAAATTGTCATGATTTAAAATGTTTAAATCCTCCACTAAGTGTGACAATTGTATCAGTATGACATCATAAGACTTGATTTCATCTGTTGCTTTGGGATTGGTCAGGGTGTAAAAAGTGAGGTACTGTAAAGAATTACCGTATCATTCCTGAAGCAATTTTGAAGAATGTTGTCCCTTTGAAGGTGGATGTTTTCCATGATGGGATAGGTTGACTATATTACATGTTTTTATTGTTGTCAACTTGTGTTTTGCTTTGTTCTTGCCTTGTCCTTGTCTGTTCCTTCCTTGCTTGTCGTGTTTTGTTATATTTTTGTTATGCCAAATCTTCTTGTCTTGCATTGACTTTTCTGTTGTTGCCGTGTCATTTCATGTCATTCAGATTGTCTATGATACAGATACTCCGATAGTAGCTTCCAAAACGATTGGCGTGGATGTTAAAGATTTACATTGTATGTTTGAATCGGCCATTATCTCTAAGCTTCAAGACATAATTGCAAGATCAGACCCATCCACGTCATTCTTCAGTGGTTGTCAACAAATCAGGAAGAATTCGTCCTCCATGAACCCGCTCTATGTGTTTCAGAAGTCATTCTTGCCTAATGCTTCCCACATATTCAACTGCTTTTTGGCACTCTTCTCTTTTTCCTGGTTTGCTGACATCCACTCTCGATTTATGTAGGCCTCCTTTTACGTCCTTGTGTTTTTTACTGCATTTTACTGATGGTTTTTATATGTTGGCTGTCACCCTTGTAATTTTCAATGGTTGTATTTTACTCTGTCACTGTGTAATTTGTCCCGTCATCTTTTTAGAGTACCGGTTTCTGTATTTTATACATATTTGTATATATTTGTTTGATAGTTTGTTTGATAGTTTTTAATATTTTTACAAAATATCTCTTTGTGTTTTTATTTTAAGGTGCACACTGGAAAACAATTTTCATGTTATTTTTAATGTGACGTTTTTAATCAATTGAATTGAATTGAATTGAACTGAAAAAATAAACCGAACTGAACTGAACTGAACTTTTCACTCACTGACTGATTTACTTGCTTGCATTATTTTAAAGTATAGTTGTATTGTTTTATTTTTGTTGTTACAAATTCTGTAGGAGCATTCCATGTCAATGCGTTTTCTCATAGACAGCAGGGAAAAAACCACATAATTATTGGTAACTTTTAAATCATCAATCACAATAATTACAAACAATGTTGACATCAAACCATTTAAAAATGTAAAATTAGCATATACGTTTTCTTTGTGCTTCATGCTTTGACTTTGATTTTATTTCATGAAATGGAGACCATTCAAAGATCTTTAAAACGATGAAAAACTTTTGTTTTTAGGTGCTTCATGCATATTTTTATAAGTTTGGAGATTTGTTATTACTAGTAATTAGTAAAAAGTTCATTGTATCAAAGACTTAGGCTACCATACGAGCCTCCCCAAAGTTAGTCATTAGTCAACATGCGTCACACCAAATATTGTTCCAATCCCTGTGTGTCAAGTGAAAAAAGGGTGTTGAATTGACATGGAATGCCCCTGGCCGTAATGTTTAAATATTACTAGTTGGAAAGTTTCGTACCCGGCCGCCACTTCCTGGGGGATTTATTTTTTTATTTTTTTTAATGGATGCTGGATTTATCCCCCCGCTTTTTATTTTTGTATATTAGGCCTAAGACTCATCCTACTATATTCAGGCACAGAATGCCCGCTCACGCCGCTTCTTGCGAGTAGTAAAATGGCCGCGCGTCATCGCGCGCGGCTTCACAGCGGTGTGCACAGCGTATGCGTCCAAACGCTATCCAGTCATAGATCAGTGGGTTGGGGCTTCGTCAACACTCTGAAACTTTTCTGTGCCCACAGTAGTCTGGTTCCCAGACCCAAAAATCTCCGACTAGGCTCAAGAGACGTCAAGGAATCTTTGGTCAGAGAACCAGACTATGCTCACAGCCCCTTAAAAATGACGTAGCTTTCCATATCTGTGTTATGATTGGTCGATAGTCCAAGGTCATGTATTGTTTGGGCTTGATCACCCGGGAAACAACGTTTGCCGCCGGTCCGGTCCGTCCCATGGTTCGCGGGCTTCGAGAAGTCATCATTCATCACTCTGAAACTTTTCTGTGCGGGCCACAGACAGCCATGGTTTATCTCTGCTAGTCGTTCGGACTTTTGTGCGGGCCAGCTCCTTGAAAATTTGGCCCCATTCTTCTCGGAAACCAGATTCGCCTCATCATCGCACGCTTTCGAACATCCTCCATCTAAAGTCAGCCATGGTTGATCTCTGCAAGTCGTTCGCACTTAAACTTATGTGCGGGCCAGCACCTTGAAAATGTTGGCTCTACTCTTCTCGGAACCCAGATCCGCCTCATGACATCGTACGCTTTCGAACATCCTCCATCTAAAGTCAGCCATGGTTGATCTCTGCAAGTCGTTCGCACTTAAACGTCTGTGCGGGCCAGCACCTTGAAAATTTTGGCTCTACTCTTCTCAGAACCCAGATCCGCCTCCTCATCATCGCACGCTTTCGAACATAACCCATCTAAAGTCAGCCATGGTTGATCTCTGCAAGTCGTTCGCACTTAAACTTCTGTGCGGGCCAGCACCTTGAAAATTTTGGCACTACTCTTCTCGGAACCCAGATCTGCCTCATCATCGCACGTTTTCGAGCATCCTCCATCCAAAGTCGATCATGGGCATGGTTGATCTGTGTGACTGTGTGAGGACGGCTTGATCAGTGTTTCGTCAATTCCTCCTCCCTGTGCAGTGTAACTGTAACTGTAAGTATACTCTTTTTGTCTGAAATTCCGGTAGGAAACATTGTTATTTCTTCAAGATTTCTGATTTACAAACATGACAAAACGAATACATGAGGAAGTGCAAAATGATACACGTCAAAACGATTTTATGAAATTAATGTTTTACTTTTTAAACTTACTCACTGCCGTAGCGTAGGGTTCAATATTGATTTACACGATGATACTGAAAAGTGAAAGATGAGCTTGTTATTGAGGGTTGAAACTTGAATTTGGAGTAGGCTTTTTAAAAGCTTTGTTGTTGGCTTTAGGCTAGTCTTATGCCGGATGGATGAATCATTCATAGACAATACAAACTGAAAAAGTTGCTTAATTATCTTAACCAGGGTGTTAACAGAAAAGATTGAATACAAAAAGCATTACTTTTTGAACAACCAGTGCCAAGAAGAGCAGCTTAGCTATAGTAAAAAGTTTTTTATAATTAGGGCCCTACTAAATATTTTACAAACGGCACTTAACATTTTTTGCAATTTTTGTTTTGTCCAGTGTGGATACAATTCACAGCAGAAACTGGGTACAGTTCTTTACTGGGTAGTTGTCATGGTAGTGCCAGTCAGAGTGTCAGTGGTATGAAAATCATGACTTCATTTGAAACGCAGTGGTTATTTTTTATGGCAGCCTCCACATAATTTCCTAGATTTACCAAAAAGTCCAAAAGGGGGGGGGGCATTCCATGCCAACTCACCTAAAATGTTGACAATTTGACAGTGACCGATTAAATTTGTTTCTTAAATATTTCGAAGAATCCTCTGTAGGTGTCATGAGCACACACAACTTTTTTTCTCCCAAATCTTTTTCATTTTAAGATACCAACCAATACTAGACTGAAAGTGATTACCACCCCTTGAACAATGTAGCCCTGCCCCCTTTTCACCCCAAATGTTGCATCAGTGTGTTTTTTGCAATTTCAGAGGCACATCCCATACCTCAAAATCGAGATAAGATATACCCCTGATAATATGATGACTGCTAGTGCTGGTACCAAAATTATTAGAATATATTGTCAATTTTAGTTCAAGACGTACTATTGTGCAATAGCCTACTTCCTCAAAACTAAAAATTGTACTGAAGTGAGTGACTTTTTGTAAAATTGTAACCCCTGTGTGCCCACCACATTAACTGTCAGTTTGCTTTTATTTGGCTATCACTCAAGCAGTGAAATATCAATCACAGATTCATGTGGCAGTAGGTTGAAATATTGGTCCAGTGTTGAAAAGGAAAACTCGCCAAATACCCCTTCATTCTGTTAAGTTTTTGGAGATGTGACACATTACTCAAGGACTTGACACTTTTTTAATCTACAAAAAGTGCATATGGCCTGTGTCTGTCTGAAAATTCAGCTTGGCTTCTGAAATTCTTTGTGGCAAAATAAAGTATCTTGTAAAACAGCTATTTTTTATTATTTGTAGTAAGGTGTTAAACACTATAGCCCCCAGTCTTAGGAGAAGTTTAAAGTTAAATTTATCCTTCAATTTATTTGCCCTGAGTGTATCCATGCTACTCAGACTAATGTCTATGCAACCAGAGTTTATTGGACTTTTAATTCGCCTATATTACATGACATACACATGACAAGGTAGTTGTTATTCCCACACCAATCATTTCTTAATTCTGTGTTTGGACAATGTACAGGTCCATACAGACACAATAGATATTATTTGAGAAGTTTTAATTACAAGTCCAGTGTATTTTGCAACCAAAGTGTCAATTCTGATTTACATGTACCATGCATACGTTCAACTCATACAACCTACATTTGCCTTGAATGAGGGGAAACCAGGCAACTCACCCCCGCAAAGTCGCCCATTACAAAGTTGCCCACTTCAAAGTCGCCCCCAGCAAAGTCGCCCCTCACATACAAAGTGGCCCCCTCTCAAAGTCGCCCCAGACACAGTCGCCCCTTACAAAGTTGCCCAGTGTATAAAAGGTTGTGAGGGTTCTAATGAGAATTTTGAAACAACTTATTCTGACAATTTGTGAGATAGATTCTGTAGGAGATCCACTCTGTATATATATTAATTTATTATTTTTTTCCAATTTAAATCAACATTTATTTTCACATTGGTAAACAAACAAAAAAGAGGGAACAATAAACAAATTTAGAACAATGGTTTGTATCAAAGACAGTCAAGAACTTATTGAGAACAACAACATTAATGAAAACAAAAATAAGTAAAGTAATGAAAACTAGAGATTCAGTTTTTGTTTGCTACAAAAACAAGGTGTTCGTGGTGAGTGATTGATTGAATAGGTAACAACATTTTACCTTATCAATCCACTGCCTGGTTCAGGAGTTATGAATAAAAAATAAAAAATTAACATCAACTTCCGGTTTGGACCGGAAGTCAAGGTCAAATAGGGTCACATTTTGTGTATCGCGTAATTGGTTTATGAAGACCTTTTAGATGATGGATGGATTGTAAAATTGCAATGTGTGGTTCAGGAATTATGAATTGTTCAAATTCTAGACGGACTTTCTTTGGGTGTGCACTATACAATGAACACCGAGCCCCGTAGCTGTTTGCGATTTGTTTTCCCATACCACTCGATGGCTATCACATACACGGAAAAAGTATGGGCGCTTTCCCGGCACATGCACACGTGAATTAACTTTTGTGCATTGTGCACGTGTACATGTGCTCTTTTATCAGCGTCATCAATGATTTTTTCAAACTTTCAACTTCCGGTTTGAACCGGAGGTCAAGGTCATATGGGGTCAAATTGTATGTAGCGATTGTTGAACTTGAACGACCTGTCTGATGATTCATAGATTGTAAAAATCCAGCATGTGGTTCAGGAGCTATGATTTTTTACAAATATTAAACTTTGAATTAGTGTAATTTGATACCTGATGATGTCATCATGACATCATCAGGTTTGTGTCGTCTTGATACTGATGTCTTATTGTCTGATAAGTTTCAATGTTCAATTCAGCTTCAATCTTGAGTAATGCTAGAAAAAAGGCAACAAACTTATTTTTGAAGGAAAAAAACCCGAAGGCAAACTTCGACCCAGGGTAATGACCCCGAAGCAAAGGTCATACGATTTTGACGTTAGTTTTTAAATGTTGCTCTAGTCTTGATCTATCAGATGCCCAAATATAAAATTCATAGCTTTCAAATTCAATGAAATACAGCGATTAGCAAAATGGTCCTTTTTCAGCTTTTAAAACCTTTAAAAACTTTGTAATTCGACACCTAATGACGTCATCATGACATCATGAAAACCGTGTCGTCCTCATATTGAGGTTCAATTGTTTGATGAGTTTCAAGGTTCAATTCAGTTTCAATCTTGTGTTATGCTGCTGAGAAGAGTTCCATGGAAGAAGAAGAAGATGGAGAAAAAAAAAAAAAAACCAGAACAATAACAAGAGGTGTTCGTGCTATATTGCACAGACACCTAATAAAATAATGTAATGCATACATAGTAACCCAATCATGGGGGCATAAGGCCCTATGTTAGCGTAACAATGATACAAAGTTTGTGACTCTAAAACTGTGTCATTAAACGTATCGAGCTGAAAATAAGTAAAGTGGCGTATCTTTCTACCACTTTCTCAAATTTCCAACATGCCCCCCCCCCAAAAAAAAATAAACAAACAAACTAGACGAAAATTTTTGTTGCAAAACAAAAACAAGATGTTCGGCATGACGGTCAACTTTTGGTCGAAGCACATCACAGTTTGAATACAAATAAGCTTGGTTTCAGCTAGACTTAGCATTTATTACTCTGTATATAGATCTTGTAAAACTGCACCTTTAAGAAGACGTCAAGTCACAATTGATGACGTCATTGTGGTATGAACGAATTCTTTTGATGTAACACTGACACATCCCAACTTGGATACATGCAAAGTTTCAACTCGATTCCCAAAGTTATTCCGTATGTGGGTCTTTCTTTAAATAAGGGGGCCATAGTGTGACATGGTGCTATATCTCAAAAAATAATGTACTTTCTATATTCTTTGCATGTTTAAGTGGTGGGGATTAGCTCATACGTTTAATGTATAACTTCAATTTCTCAAATCAGATTTTTTGTTTTCATATACGTTCCAAAACTATCCATCACACTGTAACGGAGACACCGGAGTCTCAGTTTCTTGTGAGTGTGAAACTTGTGACTTGTTTGACCATAAATTAGTAGGTTTTCATTGAAAATTAAAATTTCAAAGGTTAATATGTAAACATCATTGGTATACCGTATTTCAGCTATTTTCAATGAAAACCTTCAAACGTAGGCCAAGAAGTAAAAGCCGAAAAGTTCACGCGTAACCGAGACACTCGTGTCTTTGTTATACCGTGACTCAAAAAGTCTTCTCTCCCTTATTATGCATCATAAATGTCTGAATCTAGCAAAATGCATAGTAAAACATGCTACATACATGTTCTTGAAGTGAAACAAAACTGCAAATAACACAATTTAAAGCTTGTCAAAAGTAATATTATTTGAGATTATGTGCAGTGTATTACATTTAAAGGTTCTTCAATTATTGTCAGTGCTTGTATGATTTGCTCTGTATATCCCTAATAAAAGACCGAAAACAACTTGAATTGAATTTACAAGATGTTTGTTTTGCTCACATTTTAAAGCTGCTTTGTTTAGTTGCAGTGTAGTTTAACTCATGGTTAAACCTACACAAGTATGCACATGTATCATCGACAGTTAGGCAATGTAAAATCTAATCATAAACTCTGCTAGCATGGCTAGTCTTTATACATTTTTGTGGCAACCATAGATCAGGGTGTTAAGGAGTGCATGTTGCATGTACACAATACAATGTATACATGTATGTACACCGCACTTATAGATCCTTGTCATGTATAAACACGAGTCATGTGTCATACTTTATTTCACCTTATAACCGATCTGACACTCCAATTAGCAGTACTATTGGACTTTTAATTGGCCCCTTTTAGTATGCACATAATACGTTCATGTACATACAACTATCAACAAGGTTAGGCCTAATTATATGTACATGTGTGTATGTAGTTATATAATTCCTACACCAAACAGTTTTTAAATTCTGTCCAGTCTGGTTGGGCTGTGCACATCGACGCTATAAAAATCTACTCTTAAAGCATTTATTGGCCAGTGTCTTGCAGTATGAACGTACTCTAATTACATGTACATAAACTACATATAAATACAAATATTGAATGCAAATGAGTATAATTTAGCAGAATACATTGACAAGTTGAAATCTGGACTGATTCGATTTCATGGCTAGCCCTACTCATGTTGGCACGCAATTAATACATACGTTACTCAAAATAAAAAATTATTAGTTTTAAACATGGTTTAAATACGAACAAAGGTTAGCTGCTAAGAGTCCCAAATGCCCCTGAAAAAAAGGGGCAGGGCTACATTGATCAAGGGGTGGTACCTTAAAAACAAAAAATTCTTGGCAGAAAAAATGTTGTGTGCTCATGACACTCATGAGGATTCTTAAAAAAGAAAAGAAACAAATTTAGTCGGTCACTGTCAATTTGTCAAAATTTAAGGTGAGTTGGCGTGGACTGACCCCCCTTTTGAACTCTTTGGTAATCCAGGAAATGTCAAGGCTGCCATAAAAATAGCCAAGCTGCGTTTCAAATGAAGTAATAATCCTTTTCCCTTATATTGAGTGTCCGTGCCTTTTAGAAATATTTTTATTGGCAGACTGAACCTTTAGGTCATTTTCCTCTTCAGTCTAGCCTTCTCTACAAGTATTTTGTATCTCTTTTGTTTGTAAATTTTATTGAACTTGTGGAGAGGAATAAAAAAAACATTAAAAAAACAAAATAAAGATCCAATAGTCGTTGAAATACAATGACGTCATGTTTTAAATGTCAGTTTATGAGCCAAAACATCTGTGTAAAAAAATGTAGTGACCCATTGTTCTCAGAACGATGTCATCAGATGTTTTGGATGATGACAAATTTTGCACTGGGCGGGTATAGAATGCAATGGCAATTTACACCATTTTAATGTGAGGTCAGAAACTTACTTTTTTACCCACTCTTATCTATTGGAGAATGAGTATCACAAAATTAAATTCCGTCACTTCCCTTTCCTCTTTAAGCAACTTTTTGAGTTTGTAATGATTCATACATCCATAGGAATAGCCTAGAGCCAAAGCCAACAATACCACTGTTACATGTTTTTCTTAATTTAAAAAAACCCCAATCCTTTGTAGGTGTATGAGCACAAACAAAATCTTAGTTGAGACATATTCTAGGAAATCTATGGTTTTTGATCTTGATTTATCCATTATTGTCACCAACATTGATGGTAAACTTGATTTTAGGCCTGAAATTTGAAAAAAAAAACCATCATTTTTTGGGTGCAGATTTATTATTACCCTAAATGTCTGCATACTGAGTTAAGGCATGTTTTATTGTAAAGTATTAGTAAAAGCTCCAAACTAAAAACCAGAATTCCCAAAACTGAAGTACATTTTTTTTCGAGAAATAATATTGAACCAAATTTTAGTGTAAACAACACGATTTGTCAGACAATTTTAAAACTTAAAACACTTTCCTAGGATAGTGGCCAAGTTTGTGCCCTGTGCAAGCAGTGTTCACTTGGGCCAACAGATCTGTGAAGGTAACATGAACATTCCATGACCTGTCCAAGAGTTTGCTAGATATGTTTTGGAGGTTACATGTTAACATGTACCTCTGACAAGAGTTAAAGAATCACTGCAAAGAACAAAGTATTGTCATGAGCTAAACATGCTATTAATCCATCAAAAGGGCAAGAAAACATTTGTATTGTTTCAACTCTGGTGTTCTTACATCATACTTTAGCATCAAACAAATGTTGGCAATAAAATAAAAAACATAATAGAGTTTTGTACAAGTAGACTGTTTACATGTAGTTTTATTCGGTTCTGAAGAAGCCTCGTAATGGAGACACTCAGTAATATCCAAAGAAAATCGTCTCAAATATTTATTTCTGGTTTCTAAGGCAGAGTTTTGGAGGTTACTGTTAACAACTGCTATGTTTCGGAGGTTACATTTTAGTGTTAACATACCTCTGACAAGAGTTAAGTTAGTACACGGAACAAAGTATTTTCATGAAGTAAAAATGTTATTAATCTATCAGGGTGTTTGCTTTTCGTCTGCGCCTTTACCATGTTTCACTTATACTTGTAGAATCAACCTTTTATTAGTACTGTCAAACTATGTGCTATTCCTATTGGTAAGTTGCACTAAATTGCCACTGCTACATGTAATGTACAATTGTTGATTTTTGTACTACATGTACAGTACATACATGTACTAATACACTCCCGTAGTAACCAATGCTAAATGCTAAATATTCAAAAAATACTCAAAAAATATTTAAAGTCTCTCAGCCTCTTGAAAACCAACCAGATATATTGTCAAACAACTAATCTTCAGAGCATCAAGTTATTCTTTATGAGGAAAAAATTATGCTTAAAATGTTGAATCAAGTCTACTTGAATCAAGTCTATATCTCGTTGGGCCCCCGCACCCATCCCCTGGCCCTGGTTCAATGTTGGCTCCCATTCCGCGGTCTGCGGTCCCATCAACAATGAGCGGGGGAGTGGGTAACGGAGGAGGGTACATGTTTTGTGTCACCTGGTCCAAGCATTTTGGCCAGGATTGTCTGAAAGTTTGCCAAGTTAATCTAATAAGGTGAACCCTGAACTCATCTTTCATCTTGAGTTCTGAATCCAACACATAAACATTAAAACGTTTTTGTCTGGAGTATACTGCGGGGGGGGGGGGGGGACCACCAAAATAATGGTTTAATTTGGCTTGTTTCTTGCCAAATTGAACTCATTGACATCACTTTCACAAAATAAATAAAACATCACTATGAGCATGGGGGGACACACCAAATTAAACAATTAATTTTGCTTACTTCTTGTAAAATTTGATTTTTTTTTTTGAAGTATTTTTGTTGAAAATTTCCCAAAATTGTGATGTTTTTTAATACTGTAAAAATTATTGTCGGCTCACTATGAATGATAATACAGTGTACAAATATACGCTGGTGTCTCTCCCAAATATAGCCCGGTCCGGATAGAAACTCAATTGTCTCTCACTCTGAAATGTTAGTATGACGATTTCTAGCTGTCATGTGCTTGCGCGAAATTACCCGACGATTGACCATGCCAGTTTGGCTCCTAACTTCCCGAGAGACGCGGTTTTGTGATCAACGTGAAAAGTGCATTACGCTACACAAACAAAACACAAACCACTTCACTTTGTTTTCAACAACCTCATTCAGTAATGTGGCGGAAAAGCAAAAAAACCATCGCCACCAAAATAATATAAAGAAAGTGAGTGACTTTTTTTAGTACCAAGGTTAATCGTCCCCAGTTCGAATCCAGCCTGAATAAAAAGTTTTCTTTTCTTTTTTCTTTTTCTTTTTTACGCCCTACTCTGCAAGCAATGAATATTCATTGTGTGTGCTAATTCTAAAAATGTTTAAAGCCCTCTTTTTTATGTTGTATTTTGTCGCATGATTTTTTGCCTATTTAGTGTGGTGCACCCATAGTACAATTATAAACCTCAAGAATCAGTCAGTTACTGCTACATTGTACATGTACTGCAATGAGTGGTGTACATATTTTGTTCACTCTGCATTACAAATGCAGGTTTAGTGAGTTGTAAACAACCTACATGTAATGTAACCTCCGAAAAAACATTGTAATCCACAACATGACAGTGTTGTGTGCAAACTAAGCCAAGGAAGAAATTGAAGAAAAAATGCAGTGTTTTTATTAAAAGCAGGAACGGTTTGACCAACTGCAGTTACAAAAAAGTGAATATTTTGAATATGTTGTTGTCAAAAACCTTTACAACTGTGTTTTGTTTTGGAAATGTTACACAAATTACTAAAGATTGCAGCATAAGAAAAAAATCAAAAGGAAATTATACTGTTTTTTGTCATTTTGCCAATAATTCTTAGTGGGTAGGGAAGCAAAAAACAAACAAAAAATTAAGAAAAAAAGTGAATTGTGCAACTACAAATTACAGATATTGTAAACATTAACATGTAGCCTCTGAAATAGGTATTTTCAGAATCATGTGTTCAAACAGCACACTTTCTTGATTCTTTCCTTACAAACCTAACTATTTTAATCCTTTATGACTTCAGTGTTAATACACATCATGTTGAGGTCTGAGAAGTAAATGGAATGAAACCAAACTGAAATGTTCCAAAGGTTACATTTCGTTTCGGAGGTTACCCGAGTTAACGGAAATTATGTAACATTACACAATAAACCAAAAAAACAACATTCCTTTCCAAAGATATTTTCTATGGATGATGGGTTATCTTTTCAGTTCTTTTTAGTATTCAATTTATTACCACCTCTTTCCATTTCAGAGGTACACCACATACAAGTGTAATCCAATGTTTCGGAGGTTACGAAACTGTTAACGGAAAAGTTAACAAATATTTTTGAAAGCATGCAATCTCTCGAAGTTGCCACTTTTTTTATGAGATATCGCCCAACTCACACGGCCGGTTGGCCACTCCAAGGTGAGGGCCACACTTAATTGATTTGGGCTGTTGACCCAAATCAACTGTCACCAGGGGCACATTGCCACCTATACTCCTGGGGCTGAAACAGGGTTGCCCCTTTACAGTCCATGAGGGTGTAGGCATGGGTATCATCAACTAGGAGCCTGGCTGGTAGAGCAGAATGCACTACCTTCCCAACTTTACAAAGCAATTATGGTTAAGTGCCTTGCTCAAGGGCACAAGTGTTACGACCAGGATTCGAACCCACACTCTGCTGCTGACAAAACCAGAACTTGTGTCCGGTGAACTAGACCACTCGGCCACAACACGCCATATTAAGTGGATTCTGTGTTTTAGTGTCTGTGCTTACTTTGTTAATCTCCAAGATAGGTTTTTGAATTTAAAATAAATAGTCCTAAGAGAAGTAACCCGTTCTTAATATGTTACTATTATTAATATTATTAATGTTGATTTAAGTCTTCATATGTTCATAGGTTTTTATATTTTAATTTTTATTGGCAAAAGGCAGCATTGGAGATGGCCACCCGTCGTCATCGTTTGCTTGACAAAGAAACTGCCTTCAAAGTTACCCAGCGTTAATGTCTCCAAGAACATGACCAAGATGGGTTTGAAAAGTTACACATTGATGATGACATTGGTAAGAATTTATTATTTTCTTGGTCTCAGACTTTCAATTTACAGTCTCAGTCTTGGACTTTAAATCTCAGTATTGGTCTCGCACTTCCAATCTTAGTCGTGTACTCAGATTATCAGGCCTCAACTGCGCATGATCAGATAACGTGGAAAATCGCTGTATGTGATATTAAGTTGCTTGCAGACAGGGATGCCAGTTTTCCGGCTATTGCCGGAATTCCGGCTTTTTCGATTTTTTTGTTTTTTGTTTTTTTTTCAATTTTTGTTTTCAATTTTTTTTTTTTTTCTGATTTTTTTTTTTCTTTTTTTTTTTTCTTTTTTCGATTTTTTATTTTTTTTTTCTTCCCCCCCGGTTTTTGCTGTTCAACCGAACATATTTGAATTTCTTCCCTATAAGGACACCATAAATAATTAACAGACATACACAATTCTTGGGTTTGTGTTGGTGTATTTGTGGCACAAGCGGCTGCCTGTCTAAAAAACCAGGCGCCCTCTGAGGGTGGGGGGGGGGTCAAAATTTTCTTTTTCTTTATGTTTTATTATACAAAAATCGCTGTTATGTTTTTTATTGTTTTTGGGGTCTGAGCGGGGGGGGGGGGGGTGACCCCCTTTCCTTCGCAGCGATTTTTTTTTCTTCGCAGCAAATTTTTTTCAGGCTCTGAAGGAAAGAGTCACTGGCATCCCTGTGCAGAGTTACAATGTAAAAAGCAAGATTTAATTTCCTTTTTGTAATTTTTCCAAATCTGAAAAAGGAAAATACAACAAAAAGATAGAAAAAGTTACCTTTAAAGTTTAATATTTATTTTTAATTTCACTTCTGCATCAACTT
Source organism: Plazaster borealis (assembly GCA_021014325.1). Lineage (NCBI taxonomy): Eukaryota > Metazoa > Echinodermata > Asteroidea > Forcipulatida > Labidiasteridae > Plazaster > Plazaster borealis. The sequence continues at coordinate 13,138,745 of CM037461.1, forward strand.
TTGTAGTTTTTTCACCCTTCATTTACTTATGCCATGGGGCCCCCCCCCCCCCAAATCCACACAATTGCTGTGTTACCCTTTTTACATTTCAAACTTTCTGCAATCAGTCAGTCTGCACTGCACGCAACATCCAGTCCTTTTATCTGCATTGTATGCACAAGTTTCGGAGCTTGACCTCCGGTGAATATTTAAAGGGAGTTTATACTTTTGGTAAATTTCAAAGACCGGTATCCTCACTTGGTGTATCCCAACATAAACATGAAACAACAAACCTGTGAAAGTTTAAGGTCAATCGTGTTTTCACTGTTTTCAAACATTGAGTGCTCGACTCATAAGATCAAAACTAATTGTTTTACTCATTTCTCAAAAACTACTGCACCTCAGCCAATAATATTTCAAGGGAAGCTTTCTATCATCATTATCTTTAAACCATGTACATGTAAATTTAATGTAAATCTAAGAGCTTTTCTGTTTTGTGTTTTACCAGAAGTATAGAGACCCTTTAACATGTTTAATGAGCGTGGTATAGTCTCAGGAATTTCATCAATTTCTTGTGATCAAAGCTTGTGATCAAAGTAATTTTCTGTCAAAATATTTATAGATTTATAGAGATGAATAACCCACCTTCAATCCAGTTGTACAATTCGTCGGTGTTTTTACGAAGTGACAAATGTGTCAAAAATGATAAAATTTAGCATGTCGGGTTTTTTGTAAATTATTGATGTATTCAATGCTCTTAACATTTCCGCAAAGATTCAGGACCTAATACGTAATATTTTCTTAGTTACACTAAATAGAAAATCATCGCATAATTTGTTTTTAATTTTTAATTTTTACAAAGTGACAAATCACTTCGCCACTAAAGTCAATCGCGCTACAGCTCGGGCACGGTGCCAAAATAGGCATGGTTTAACGTTTGGGTTTTTACGAAGTGACAAAACCGTTCAGTGCGGCTTTTACGAAGTGACAATCCTAAACACCGTAGTTTGTACACAGCGCTTGTAGGCATGTCTGTTTCTCGGTTTTTACGAAGTGACAAAGTTGTTTAGGAATTAATTACTCACTAAAAAAGTCGCAGAATTCAAAACTTTTTGACAGTTCTGAATGACTGAAGAATTCAGCTTTATTTTGATACTAAACTTTAAAAAAATATAAGGAAGTGTAATTCAATTGCACACATAAACAATGACTTTTAAATTACAGTGTTGTAGTCGAGACCAGGGAGTCGGAGACCGAGACACAGCGAAAAATCCCCCATGTGTTGTGCAACACGGATAGACGCGGCACAGTGCCAAGCCAGCACGGCGCTCATTGGCTGGCTCTCCGCTCTGCTGAGCTCGTGACATCATGGGCAAATGCGTAAGGGAACCCCCACGCACCGTGGAGCTCCACGCACACACGTAGGCTGGTCGCAACCCGCCCACGGTCAACACAAACACGCACCAATATACACACCACGCATGTACACCGTGCACACCACAAACGCACTTCAAAACCCCGGTCCAGTTCATGCATAATCGCATGACGCTACCCCTACGTTCACCCCATGCATATAATACACGTTGCCGATAAATCTTAAATGTATCACGAACATTTTGTGACAGTGGCGCCGTTTCTCACTAAAAATGCAATGAAAATATGACTTGCCAGACTCCAAAAATCAGGTACGAATCTGCCAGTTGTTAATCTTTAGGTTGAAATAAAAAATATTCAGTAAAAAATCGAAGTAACTGCCAAATCCTATGATTTTGGGATCGTTCTGAAACGCTTGGATTACTCTGTCGAAAGGATGCATGTACAGAGGTCAGGACGCTAACCACAGCGCATGCGCCGCAATTTCATTCATAAAAATTGCCTTAAAAGGTGCATATCCATGACGTCATATAATGAGTTGTGTTGAGGCGCCCTCTCGTGGCCGCTCCGTGCCAATTCATGTAGGTCATTTTTCGCTGTGCGAGACCAAGACCGAGACCTGGAGGTCCGAGACCGAGACCGAGACCGAGACCGAGACCCTAAGGTCCGAGGGGGAGACCGAGACCGAAACCGAGACCGAGACCACATGTGTAAATTACATACATGTTATAAAATTAGACACATACATGTAATAAATGAGATGAAAGTCTTTTATTGATGTAAAACAGGCTGGGTATGTCTTTTGCTGTTAGATAATTACTGTGAAATCTTTTGTGTACTTGTTTTACAACAATACTGTGCTGGATAATACAATATTTATCAACAATCAAATATAATAAGTTTGCTCTGTCGGATTCAGGAATGTGCCAAAACAGTTGTTTTTTGTATAGGTACCTGTCCATTTACAGAATATCTTCATTGCACTTGAAACATCAACATGGACAGCATCTCTGCTGACAACGTGCAACGTGTTCTTGATCATATTGTAAAAACGTTACATTTTTATCCACTTTCATGAATATCATATACAAAAGTGAAACTAAGATATGGCTTAATCAGTGTAATAATTGACATTCAATTTGCAGTTTACTGAGAATCATGAGCAGTGAAATCAATTTGAATAATGTTAATTTGTGTTACTTACTTGGCTTTATGGGCCCGATTTAAAATGCATAGTGAATACTGAACTTGTCCCCGATTATCCGTGATTTGATTTGTCATTGAGCAGAAAATGCAAACTGCAGAATGTTTCTTGTTGCCTGCTTTGGCGTCCATGATCTATTTATGGTCCTTACAACCAAATGTTATCACAGCAGAATTACTGGACATCTTGTGACATCGGGGTTTTTTTTAAAGCGAAAACTTTATTTTAGCGTGCTACTATAGCGAACTCGTACTGTAGTGTATGCACCTGTTTGCACCATGCGCAATGCACCTGTTTACTTTTCATAACGAGTAGTGCGTGTTTTGGTCATAGCTAGAAACTCGCTCCCAATTTTTATCGAACTCATGATGGGTTAAGCCGGTGGCACAAGCACACACATGGCACTATGTACATGTACATGTACAGTACATAAAGCTCGCTGCGTGCAAGCTCACACAGCCACAAGCGAGGTTGTCTGTACAAACTGCAAGTTTTCTTAAACTATTTGCTATCTGTTTATCGTGATAAATGATCGCGAAGGAATATGAATAAATCAAATAAATTTGCATATTTTGCTGGTCTCGAAGCGAGACCAGGCAAATATTCGAGACCGGAAGGGTCCGAGACCGAGACCAAGACCGAGACCACAGGGTGGGGAGACCGAGACCGAGACCGAGAACCGCAAAAAGTGGTCTCGATACCTACAACACTGTTAAATTATGGAGTTCTCCCTAAATCTACTGACTGGTGGTAACTACCACCCGCATAGGAGGGCCTGACAAAAAAAAAAAAAAAAAATGGAGAATGACGAACATCCACACCACCCCCATATTATTTTTGTGTTTTTGACCATCATGACCATGGAGGAAGGAACCATGATTTGACACGGAATGGCCCAACTACATTTCTCATGAAGTACATTTCTCGTGGATGAGCAACAAATCCATGGCTTATCATCAAAGAAAAAGTATTTTCATGCTTCATTTTCCTTGACAAAAACACAGAGCCTTTCTCTATGGTATAATCATTGTATAATCATCCAGGTATTCCTCCACGGTATAATTGACACATCTATTTTATACCATGACAAAATATACAAGTATCTGAAAAAGCTTACCATCAATATATCCATGATCATTCTGATCAATCGTCAATGTTCGTCAATGGTCATGTTTTTTTCTCTATATGTCTTGTTTAATTTCCACTGAGATATAGAGTATAACTTCTATTTATTGCAAGTGAATCCAAATATTAAATTATGATATAAAAACCAACACAAACAGAGCTCTTGCAGTTCATCCATGAGTCTAATCCATGGCCAGTTAGAATTCAAACTTAGCATGCAGAAAGTATTATGCAATGGACAGTGTCAAGTTACCTCTTGACCCTGTGAGACTCCCTAGGCCTATAAACTGTTCCAGTGCACCAAAAATGGTGGTCTCCATATGAGCAGTAAACAGCAACTGTAGACTCCTTTTTTTGGATTTACCCACCTGGACTACAGAGCCTGTCTTGATCCATAAACTTTATAAGAATTTGATTTCTAGAAAGTTTGTCTTCAAACCTACTCCTTAAAGGACTATATATTGAGGTAGGTTTATCTACATGATCCATGGAAGCTACCTATACTAGGGTTCATCCATGGAGGTAGTTGTTTTATGCATGTAGGAAGCTTTATGGTGACTATAATACGTATACACATTATTGTACATGTGGTACCTGTAGTTTTATTGTATATATTTATATAGGATAAAAACAATGGAATGGTTCACAAATGCAATTGTATACTTTGCATTGAAGGTTGTATACTTTGCATTGAAGTGGAGGTCGAAAAGTGGACATCTGCTTTTCAGCTTTCTAAATTATGGGGGAGTAAATTTCGTTGGTAATATAGCGTAAAACAGATGTTTCGACTTCCATACCATGGCTAATAGTGCGCCAACAATGGCGCAGCTCACCACAATGTGCAATATTGTTGGCGGCGAACGTCCAACACTAACGACTTCGTATGTCGTTCGAACGACTTAGTATCTCATTCGAACGACTTAGTATGTCGTTCGAACGACTTAATATCTCGTTCGAACGACTTAGTATCTCGTTCGAATGACTTAGTATCTCGTTCGAACGACTTAGTATGTCGTTCGAACGACTTAGTATCTCGTTCGAATGACTTAGTATCTCGTTCGAACGACTTAGTATCTCGTTCGAATGACTAAGTATCTCGTTCGAACGACTTAATTTTTTTTAATTCAACTTGGCAGCAATGCGCTTCCGTACAAATTACATCCTTTCAAACAGGTTTTAAAAAAACCTATTTTGAGCAGGATAAAAACATGTTTTTTTTCCTGTTTAGTTTTGGTAAGGGTAGCACTATGAACATACATGTACATGTATGAGAAATGTCTGATTGGTGTTGGGATAAACCAGATAAATGTTTTTTATATGGTTAAACCCTGTGGGATATATTATCTATGGATGACTGACAATAGACCATCCACAAAAAACAAACTTGTCAGCTTAGAAATGAATAGTTATTGACATTGTCCCACGTGTAACAGGCTGTCCCATGCGTACCTTATGCAAGGTCTTAAGTTTTTCATCTGCACAGTGAAAAGTTTAATCAGTTCACAAACATCATTCATGTCATTTATTTATGTGTTATTCCTAATGGTGTCTTGGTAAGATTTGATGAAAAAAGTTGGACGCTGAAAAAAGCAGTAGCCTGACGCTACTTTTGGTTTTCCGGGCATCGTGCAATAGAATTCGTCAACCCCTTGAATAAATTCATTTGTTGTATACACAAGAGGGTAAAAGTCTGAGATAGCGAGTTGGAGCATGTGATAGCCAATCTGTGGGTGAATTTTGCATGGCTGATGCAGAGAAATATAACCACCAACAGACTTGAAATCAAGTCTAGTTTTCTTTAACAAAGGTTCTCATTTGTGTTTAAACCCTAGATCTGAAAATCCTATCTCATTTTCCTTGCATTCCCACAGGTTATGGTGTTTTCACAACCAAAAAGTTTCAAAAAGGGGATTTTCTGCTCGAATACAAAGGGGCCGGATTATATCACTGCAAAGGAGGGAAAAATTAGAGATGAGCAATACACAGAAGCAGATGGAAGTTTTTTGTTTTACTTCAAAAGCGGAGGTGCTAGCAAGTGGTAAGTGAAGGTGAATCTTGAAGGTGGAATGGGCAAAATGTGTTGAAGGGACCATAGTGATATCAGGTCGGGTGTCAATTAAGTTTTTTGGAGGCCATTAACCACTTCACGTCAGTTAAAATTGAAAAATCTTCGGAGCCCACCCGCGGTATTATTTTTCTGACTTTGTTTTTAGCTTCTTGAGTAATCATTTTCCTTTGAAAATACCAAGTTGCCTTAATGAAACCCTGAACTGACGAAAATCATCAGCTCAACACGGCACTGTGATAGTTTTGCAGCTCCTGTGGTTGACTTCCATACGTACAGAAATTACAGCTTAATATTGATTTGGAGCTAGGGGAGAAATATGAACCTAGCCTTGTGGAATCTTTATTGATCATTTGAGTTTAAGAAACTGATTTTGCATATAGTACAGTTCCATATGTCAGATATTTGGATCCAGCTGGATTTTCGTGCCAAAATGGATTTTATTGGCTAACTTTGTCAATTTTGGGGTGCTGATTTCAAAAAAGTTAGGTACCATTTTTTTCAATGGCGTCTTCAGCCGCCATTTTGAATTTCAAAATGGCCGCCATTTTTCATTATTTTTGGCCCATATCTCAACTTATGAGCAATGTAGAAGAGTAAAAAATGGTGGCAATACCCATGTTTATGGTACCAGGGGTTCCATTAAAACCATTGCCTTAATTGTAACTAACTTGGTTTGGCCGCCATCTTGAATTTCAAGATGGCCGCCATATTTAATACACTTTTGCGTATATCTCAACTTATGAGCAATGTAGAAGAGTAAAAAATGGTGGCAATACCCATGTTTATGATACCAGGGGTTCCATTAAAACCATTGCCTTAATTGTAACTAACTTGGTTTGGCCGCCATCTTTAATACAATTTTGCGTATATCTCAACTTGTGAGCAATGTAGAAGAGTAAAAATGGTGGCCATACCCATGTTTATGATACCAGGGGTTCCATTAAAACCATTGCTTTAATTGTAACTAACTTGGTTTGGCCGCCATCTTGAATTTCAAAATGGCCGCCATATTTAATACATTGCGTATATCTCAACTTGTGAGCAAGGTAGAGGAGTTAAAATGGTGTCAATACCCATGTTTGTGATACCAAAGATTCCATTAAGACCTTTTATTTACTTGTAACTAATTTTGTTTGGACTATCTTGAATTTCAAAATGGCCGCCATATTCAATACACTTTGCATATATCTCAGCATGTGAGTAACGAAGCCTAAAAGTTGTGTTAAGGCCCGTGTTTACATAAAATTGCAGCCTATCCATCAAAAATCCAATTGTTATTTGGATTACCTGTTCAGTTCATCAAGATTTTCTCTGAAAGGGCTATTCCAGATACTTCTGGGGCCTACTTGGCCTCTGGTTACCCGGTACCTAGTCTAAGTCATCTTCTTGACTTGTCACATCATAATCTGTTGTATTACTACAGTCACTACATTTACAAAGTGATGTACATGGCAAGTTATTCTTTTGGCAATGACTGGTACATTCGCCCTGCAACCACATTTGACAAGTTCAACAACTGCCTGGGGTGCAGGTAGTTCAAAATATTTCTTGGGAGAAATTGTCCCATCTGGTGTTTTCTCCCATTGTCAGCATAGTAAGCAGTGGTATTTGCGGCTGCGGCTCTTAGTTACTTTTGTTGATTATACTGATACAATAATAGGCTCTCTGAATGTGTGGTTTCAGTGCACCAAGAGTTGGTGGAAATTTTTCAGCTTTAAGATTTTTGGATTTGAACAACTGGTGCAATAAGCACCTTGAATGTCTTGAATAAGGCTGATAACCTCAGAGCGATCAAGAACAATCTATCGAGTGCATCTTCATTCTATGTAATTCCAGTAATTCCTCCTGCAACTTTGAGTTCTCTAATCAGCTGTTCCAATGTTTGATCCACGAACAGATTTGTAAAAGGAATGCCGGATTTAGTCACCATAAAATCGCCACATTTCAGAGCCTTCCCCTGTGTCTTGGTCAGTGCTCTTGGTCAAGTGTAGAGTGGAACTGAATTACTTGAATTACACAGAATGAAGATGCACTCTTTTCCGCAGGTCGCTCCTGAACTAATCAGCCTCATTCTAGACTTTCAAGATGCTTAATTGCACTGACAGTGGCCAACCGGCAACTCAGGAGCATTATCAGCTAGGTGGCTCATTGGCAGTTTGCATGTTCAACAATTCCACCATGATCAAGAAGGGCATTGTCAAACACTGTGTTAGAAACCCATTCTTATGTAAGGCCATCAAGCTCATGAAGTTGTTATCTAATATGGAGGTGCCAGAAACTGCAAAAGGAGACATTCTTCTCAGAGATGACAAGGGCACAAACGAGGTTGAAGAGTTTGTGTCTGAAAGAGTGGTTGCATCTACAGCAGAGAAATCAATTTGGGATCCGATGAAGAAGATTAAGCTGAAGACCTTCAACATGTGCAAGAATAAGACACATTTAAGCTGGTCAAGTTAAGAGAAGATCGACAACTATTGCCAAGATTTTTTGTACTTCAGCAGTCACGCCCTAGTAGGATACAGTCTTTGAGCGAGACAATTGGATGATATGAGTTTCTGTTATCCCCAGGTCACTCTTCTCCTCAGATGGTCTTCTTCTTATCCCAAATGACTATAGAGTGCCTTTGTCCATGCCTTTGTCCATGCCATTGAAGAGTGCAACATCATCATTGAACCTACGGGTGAATCTGAGGCAAATTTAACAACCGATGCATCAAGCAGAGTGGAGGCCGATGCAATGTGTGCGTTATCGGTGTCATGGTAGTTGTCCAATCAATTAAGAAAGGCCCATCGATGGTATATTGCTCTGAATTTGCGAATCCCTCTGTTCGAAGCATCCGTATGATCATATCTGCTTGTGATGAAGGACGATTTATCGTTGACAGATATTATTGACAACTCTCCGAAAGCTCAGACACGTGGCAAAAGGTCTGCTGGTGTCAACCTGGTCAAATTTGACATCAGAGACTCAACTAATATCAAACTAGTACCACTGAATACCCTTCTGTCGCACAATGAAATGAAGTATAAACTAAGAGAATACTATGAGGAAAGCTCTATACTTAATGAATATGCAGATAGCAGCAAGAGCGTAGTTGTCGTCTATGGAACCTTAACGTATTCCAACAAACCAGATGTCTTTGATTCCAATATTGGTGAGCACTGTCACAAAGAGGCAGACACCTTGATCCCAATGCATGTGCTTGATGCATCGAAGACTGTCAGAGACATCCCAGATATAGATGTTTATTCACCAGATACAGATATCTTCATTAACCAAAATGGACTTGTTTTCAACCAACAATGTTCCAGACGAGCTTCATTTTATCACTGGAAAAAGAAAAGGCGAAGCGCACAATTGAAATGCGCTCAAGATATGCAGCAGTCTGAAGCAGGAAAAGTAAAGGTCTACTAGGTCCCCATGCCTTCAGTGGTACCGATTGGGAAGGAAACTTGCCGGCATGCCCAAAAGTAGGTGGATAAAGCATTATCTAAGCCTTGAATCAAGTTCTCATGTGGTTGATGTTTTCCAGAATTTCGATGAGGATGTTTTCAACCTAGACAGCATGTCAAATGATGTCGGCCAAACCAAACTACTTACAAGTAAACAAATGGTCTTAATGGAATCTTTAGTATCACAAACATGGGTATTGCCACCATTTTTACTCCTCTACGTTGCTCACAAGTTGAGATAATTAATTGCAAAAGTTTATTAACCATGGTGGCCATTTTGAAATTCAAGATGGCGGCCAAACCAAGTTAGTTACAATTAAAGCAATGGTTTAAATGGAACACCTGGTATCCTAAACATGGGTATTGCCACCATTGGTGCTCTTCTACCTTGCTCACAAGTTGAGATATACGCAATAGTGTATTGAATATGTCAGCCATTTTGAAATTCAAGATAGTCCAAACAAAATTAGTTACAAGTAAACAAAAGGTCTTAATGGAATCTTTGGTATCACAAACATGGGTATTGACACAATTTTTACTCCATGGTGGCCATTTTGAAATTCAATATGGTGGCCAAACCAAGTTAGTTACAATTAAGGCAATGGTTTTAATGGAACCCCTGGTATCCTAAACATGGGTATTGCTACCATTGGTGCTCTTCTACCTTGCTCACAAGTTGAGATATACGCAAAAGTGTATTAAATATGGCGGCCATTTTGAAATTCAAGATGGCAGCCAAAACAAGTTAGTTACAATTAAGGCAATGGTTCTAATGGAACCCGTGGTATCATAAACATGGGTATGGCCACCATTTCTACTCTTCTACATTGCTCACAATTTGAGATATACGCAAAAGTGTATTAAATATGGCGGCCATCTTGAAATTCAAGATGGCGGCCAAACCAAGTTAGTTACAATTAAGGCAATGGTTTTAATGGAACCCCTGGTATCATAAACATGGGTATTGCCACCATTTCTACTCTTCTACATTGCTCACAAGTTGAGATATGGGCCAAAAATAATGAAAAATGGCGGCCATTTTGAAATTCAAAATGGCGGCTGAAGACGCCATTGAAAAAAATGGTACCTAACTTTTTTGAAATCAGCACCCCAAAATTGACAAAGTTAGCCAATAAAATCCATTTTGGCACGAAAATCCAGCTGGAATACATATGGAACTGTACTAATAGGCCTAAGCATTAGTACATTACTGGCAGCTGACAAAGTTTGCAATAGCATAGCAAAGCGTTGAAGTCCTTCCGCTAGACACTTTCCCTTGGTTGAATCCATAACATATAATATTTGCTTTCCTGTACTTTATTTCCCTTATAAAGTGTTGATGCGACCAAGTCATCAGGCTTAGGCAGGATGGTAAACGATGCGACTGGGCCAAAGCAAAACTGCAAAATGACAATTTTCCTTGGCTGTGCAGAGGAACTAGGGGCACGTTTGTGCCTATTTGCGACCAAAGACATCCCTTCGGGATCCGAATTGAGGTTTGACTATGGCGTAAGAGATCTACCTTGGCGAAAAGTAAGTATCTTAGTATTAAAATGTAATATTTGCAAAGAGTTAGGGGCCATTCAGAATAGTCAATGTTAAAAAATTTCGATATTTTTTCGAAATTGTTTTGACCCACACACCCACCCACCCCAAATTTCGATTTTTTAAATATTGATTAACTTAATAATATAATCTATAATGAAGAACAAAGTAATACCTCAAATGATACAGATATTTTAGGTCAAAGGTATCCAGGATCAGTAGTTTTCAATGGATGTTCCTGGCTTTTTTTAAACAAACAACTTTGTAGTTTAATCAGAAATGAAATTGGCAAGCACATAAAACTTTGTACAACAGTTTTTAGTTTGATATGACCCTATCATTAACGAAAAACATGAAACAAAGTAAAAAAAGGAATCGGTGATAAGCGATGGAAAATGATAGGTCGCACCCTTCAAAAGTGCAGTCGTTTTTGTTTTTGTTTTCCAATTATTTTAAATAGGCCCACAAACTGAATTTCAATTTTCAGTTATTTCTTTTGACCCACCCACCCACAATTTCGAAAAAATATCAAAATTTGTTAACATTGACTATTCTGAATGGCCCCTTAGTTACAGTGTGTAGGTTCGTGGTCCAAATAGAAACGATTAGGCAACCGTCGAACGGTTGTCCCAAACGATTAATTTTTTCAGCTTCATCCGTTTGGGAATCTGAAGGCAACAGTTTATGGAGCATATCGGACAAAAGAACTGATACTTCACTGTGGTTTCAGCTAATCCAATACTAACCCGGTATTAATCCTCCACACAGTGCAATTGATCGCAGCGTGTCTTCATTGCTGATGATGATGGCACTAGCCATTGGAAGGGGTTGACTGCAGCAATAAGTTATGATCTCAGGCCATACTTGGTTGTTTTTTATACATTTAAGGTAAAATGTGGCCTGTCGTTTCGACCCTGGCAGAGTTTTTCTCGAAAGCCTTCAAGAAAGACTGTAAGGATCGAAACGTCAGGCAAGGCGGGGATCCAGGATTTGTTTTGACCGGGGGGCACAAGGATGCACCCAGGATTCTATATTTAGGGCTCAAAGAATTGTAAGGGATGGGGTCATGGGGCGGGCCGTACGGACCCGTGGGGTCCAGGGGTGAAGCGGTGGGGGTTCAGGGGGCGAAGCCCCCCCGGAAGCTCTGAGCTTTTGGCGTTTTAAGGGTCAAAAAATCAAGATAATGTCTTCATCAATTGATGCAATCATCATTTTATGACATCAATCACATACACCTTGATCTTGTAATTTAACAAAAACTTAATTTTTAGTTTAATTATACAAATATTGAGTTCACGTGAGTGCATGCATTGTTTTATAAAATGGAAAAGCCAGATTTCACAGAGTTAATAATTATGTTGTGCGACAATATATTCAATATTTGTTTATAAACACAACTTTTTTGTTAAGTATTCGTCCCGGCTTGTAACTTGCCCAAAGAAGTTTGAGTACTCTAGATTTTAAACATCCGTTGTCAAAAATGTATATATTCTCACACTCAAGTAACATGTTTAAAATTTATTATTCACACACCTGGAAAAGAAGAAATATGAGCATTTCAAACAAGTAGGTTGCACAGGGCAAGTTGAGAAGTGGCGTTTACTAGCCCATAGCAGTTTTTACTAGACAATGTACACCGGGCTAGTGTTAAGGATGAGCCCTGTAACCACACACACAGAAATAATATGAATTTTTTCACAGTAAACAAAAACAAAGAAATGAGCGGGAACGATTATTCCAGAACTGTGAAGCACTGGTATGAAGTGTCCCAAGGGTCCTATATTATAAATATAGGATTCCTAGTCTTATACTAAATTTTGGCGCATAGTGGCAGTATACATGTCAAAGTTATGTATGACATGTGAATCATGTTTCACCAATCAAACGACAAGGATCTTATAGATCTGTATGCAGTATAAAATAATTCTAATAATGACATTTTGTTCCTCACTTAATCGCTCTTCATTTGTTTGAACTGTCCAACAGAAAGCCTATGGCAAGCAGGTGCAAAGCGGAACAAGTGTGGTGACTTTCCAACAGAAAGCCTGTGGCAAGCAGGTGCAAAGCGGAACAAGTGTGGTGAGTGGTACATGTATATTGTAGCAATCCTGTATGCAACCCTTTTGCTATATTTCAAAACAGCTTTTTGCTCAAGCAAAGCACCAAATTTAAATCGCACTTTAAAGTTCAATTAACCAAGGTTGTGAAAATAATTCCTCACCGTATAAACCCCTTGCACAATGCGCAGCGCACTCACACGCGCCTATCCTGTCCGCCATTTTGGGTGTCAAAATCGTATACAAACATGCACAAAAGAGAGTTGACACCCAAAATGACGCGCATTTTTCAAAGGTGCGTTCTGCATTGTGTAAGGTGTCTATAGATATCAATAGACCCCCTTGCATAACGGTACGCACGTTTTTACGCTCAGAGAACAGCTATCGTCCAATGATCTGCCTCTTTTTGGCCTCAAGGATGGCGTTTTTTGAGAGTGTGACGTCATATGCAAGGGGTCTATTGTGAATGACCTAGTTTTCAAAAATCAGGTGTTGAAAAATATAATTTACTTCAAAATCAAATCTACTCATTTTCTGCTATTAGAAAATTTTATTTTGTCATGTGTCGGGTCGGAAAGTGGACAGCCCAAACTCCAAAGTGTCTAAATGAAAAAAATTGGATTGAATTATTTGGACCAAATCAAAATTCAAAATTTCTACAAGCATAAAAATAAAAAATTACCTTATACATGTATGTGAAAAAATCTGTTCATAAAAATAAATTGTCTTTTTCTTGGGGGGTTTAATAGCATGTTTCTTCTCTCTGTAAAGGTTAAGCGATGGGCAGATAAAATTGCCCTTCTGTTCAATGGTACTTGTGTGACAAAAAGCATAGGCAACACTGTGTACAGCAAATCAACTAAAATAGCAGATGGAAGCAATGGATCTCAAATTTTTGCTGGAGTTATAGAGAGGAAGCCAGTTGCAGTCAAACGAGTATGTACAGAGCTTGTCGTCCAAGAGATTAAGGTTCAAGAAAGCCTTAAACAACTCCAGCTTCAGAATGTTTTGAAGGCAATAGAAATCTTCCATGACGAGGACTTCACATACTTCATAACAGCATTATGTGAATGCAGTTTGTTGGAACTTATTGAAAATAAGAACTTTTCACTGCGTGTGATCCTCAAGGACAACAAGTTGAGTTTATGCAAGAACTTCCTCTCTGGGCTCAAAGAATTGCATGACCTAAACATACTGCACAGGGACATTAAGCCTGGGAATGTACTAATAGGTATGTAAACCTATGTTTCAATAATAAAAAAATGACCACCACTGTATTTATAAATTAAGTGAGGCATTGGTGAGACTTTTGTGTAATGTTTCTAGATGTATATCAATCATGTAGTTTTTCCCCGACACATGGTTAATTCAACCTCTGTAATTTCAGACAATTAAAGGCAGCCTTTGTACAATGGTTGTATTTTATTCTTATTTTGGGTTATTTTACTCGTAGATCTTCATGGCACATTGTTTATTGCTGACTTCGGTGTTTCCCGCCAAATGAGTTCAAAGACAACATTGTTGACAAAGTCTGTATTTTTCAAATATTTGTTTGTTTAACTGTAAATGTTTTTTCCCTTTACTTAGATGGCTGGATGTGTTCTATATTATATTTTAAGCGATGGTCATATTCCACATGAGACAGTTCACCCCTACATTAAAGAGCCTGAAGGTGTTATGAAGAACATCAAAACGGGTACCTTCAGCTTAAAGCACCTTGGTACATTTGCATCAAAGGGACGAGTACTGGCCTCTATGATTTGTAGTGATGAGACATCAAGACCAACAGTAGGGCAATGTCTTCTCCAATTTCAAGGTAATTGGTGATGAGAGGTGTCAACCCAAAAGAAACATGCATGTGTTTCATTTTTGGCGAGCTGTTTAGCAGAATGCGAGCCTATGTAATACCGATTTTGTCCGTCCGTCCGTCTGTACGTGAGGCCGTGTGTCCGTCCGGACGTCCGCATTTAGACTTTTTGATAGTTTGTTGTGTAAAATAATTGTTTTTACCCTCATTTGCAGTTTTTACCCTCATTTGCAGTTTATTTGTCTCACGGCCATAATGTGGTTGGATCCACAGTTTGCAAATAGAAATTGTTTAAAAATGTTAGAGTTTTCAGAATACAGTATTACCCTTCGGAAATTAAACAGCTTCCTTGTGTTTAAAAATGTTAAAGTTTTCAGGGTACAGTGTTACTCTCTGGAAATTAAACAGCTTCTTTGTGTTTAAAAATGTTAAAGTTTTCAGGGTACAGTATTACCCTCTGGAAATTAAACAGCTTCCTTGTGTTAAAAAATGTTAAAGTTTTCAGGGTACAGTGTTACTCTCTGGAAATTAAACAGCTTCTTTGTGTTTAAAAATGTTAAAGTTTTCAGGGTACAGTATTACTCTCTGGAAATTTAACAGCTTCCTTGTGTTTAAAAATGTTAAAGTTTTCAGGGTACAGTGTTACCCTCTGGAAATTAAACAGCTTCCTTTGAGTAATCTTAACGTTTTTGCAATAGACCTTTTCGCAAATACTCCATTGCGCACGCGCTATACACGGTGTGCACGATTTTCCCATAGAGCCGCAGTGCATGCTGGTCTAGCTATCATCAAGTTGATGCTAGTTTGATGCAAGCTAGACCAGCATGCACTGCGGCTCTATGGGAAACTCGTGCACACCGTGTATTTGCCAAAAGGTCTATGAGCTTTGAATAGAATACTTTTACAGCCAAAATGTGGTTGAATAAGTGTTCAAATGGAAGTTGTTTAAAAATGTAAAAGTTTTCAGGGTATAGTTATTTTTCTGGAAATTAAACAGCTTATACATTTCTGGTACATGTACATGTGTATACATGTACCACTGACTAGTTCAATTAATGTGTGTGATGTGCACTGAATTGAACCAATGCATGTGTGGGTTTTCTGGTGTATATGTATGACACTATGGAACAATTGTGGTGGGTCTAATTCAATTCCAATTGTAAGGCTTTAGTTTCTCTGTTTGACACAAAGGAGGGTTTTAGGTCATGTTGTACATGTAAGAGGCAGGAAATGCTGTTAGGTTGGTGTCTCATTCAGTACAATTTCAGAGGGCAAGGAGGGCAAATGATTGTTTTTCTATTATTCATTGTTTCTTTATCGGGCGTTCAGCAGCTCGCCATGGCAGCTTCTGCTGTTCTAGTTGTCTTTCCTTTTTTAAACTTACATTACTGGCACATTTTTTAAGACACTCTACAGGTTAATGCCGCAGTGAAAATGACCCTATGTGAAATAAATGAGAATTTATCAAATGCATAGGTGAGTTGGAAGCTGGAAATTATTTTTGTACCAGAGGCTGATAAACATCGTACATTATTTAACAAGTTCCAGATCATTTCAACTTTTTAATAACCCCAAAAGTGGATGCTGTGCCATTAGTAAACCTTTTGCAAAGTTTTGTGAAATATGTTTTTAAAATTGACAGCAAAATTGTGTCATATTTCAAGTTAAGCGATGGATATGGGATGTTAGCGATTGATTTTAAGTATAGTGAAATCAGGCCCTGGTACTCGAACCAGCATCCTCATATTGATGGTTCCTTATCTATTGGTTTCTGGACAAAAAAATCACAAGTGAATACCATAGAATGATAAGCATATTTTGGTATTTTTTCCAGGAAGCACTTTGCACGATACGAGGACGACCTTCATGACAACTGGTCTAAACAGCAAGAAACAGGCAAGTGAAAACTTTAATTAATTGTCCACTCCATTTACTTTTATTTACGGTTCTTTCTAATAGGCGCGGATTTCTAACCAGAAACCCTTTTGTAATCATTTTCCTAATTTTTACAGATGAAAAAAAATGAACTGAACAGATTCTGCTGAAGCGTTTATTCTGTAGTACAATCTAAACCTGCTTTGGACAATTACCAAAATCTTCAGCGTATAAACCATGACTTATACCTTGATCTTACCCCCCCCCACATTTCTGTGGCTTATACTCCAGGCGACTTTTACAGTAAGATATTAATATTGAAGAACAAAAGACAGCACAAAGTTTTTGAAAGAAAGATCATTTGTAAACTATTTTTTGATGAAAAAACACTTTTGTGTTAAAAAACAAAACCAAAAACCTGCAAAAACCTGTGTGATGTGACAATCCTCACAGCTGAAAAATGTTAAAAATATTTTCTATTCTAAAAAAGTTTGGGCTATTTTTCACACGTAAAAAGAAACACCTTGAAAAAAAGACAAAAATAAAATATAAACTTGTCCTACAATAATTTTTTTTATTTTATTTGTTGGTATTTTATCTGCAAACCAATAATATGCCAACTGATTGTTATGTTTCTTGGTTTACAGCATCAAGTTGAAAAGCTGGCCGAAATTCATGGAGTTGTCTGCAGAAGAACCTTTGATTGTTTCTTGACGCATGTCATCACAGATAAAGGTAAATTCAAATCACAAGTACTCAAAACTGTTCGGGCAAGACTGATTGGTTTTGAAGTGAACACATGTTTTGTTCTTACATGGCCAGACCTATCCTTATTTATACATCAATTTTGTTTCCTTTATTTGTATTTGTTATTCTTCAAAAAGGTGAATTTCACATCATCAACTTCAGAAAGAAATGTATACAATAATTAAAATAAAAGGATATGTTATGCAAGAAATAGCCTGTACATAAAACATGGGACAAGTCTCAAAGTTGATTCAATTAAAGAACTTAAATAGTACAAACCTGAGATAGTTTGGTGCACGTGGTTTTCACAAGAGTGAGAACATTCCCTAAATATATTTTAATAGACTTGACAGAGAATGAATTAATAAAGCGTTTCCAGAAAGTTGGCCAGTAGGCTACAATTTTCAAGTAAAAAATTAAAAATTTGTCGCTGATGCATTTTCTTTTCTCTGGGTCTGGCAAAATTTCATTTAGTTGTCTGTACTTTTTAATTCAGAAATTAGTGATTCATCCAGAAATATTATATGTAATTTGAATAACTATTATTTGAAAGAGAATGTAACATCTTTTATCCATAGATGAGAACCTTGTGCAGTGGAGAACCTTGAAGTACCTCCAAGCAGTAGCTGCAAGAGTGTGGGTGATGAAATATGCTTGTAAGTTAAACAAAAAGTAATTTGACCCATTTTGTGTTGATTTTGCTGGAATTGTGAAAATCTGATATTTAATTTAAACAAAATTAACTCATTAAACATAGTGTGAAAATACATTTATTTTGGATATCATGTGAGAGGCCTTTTTCAGTCGCATTAATTTGAATTTTTAGAATACATGTATGACTGCAATTGTACTATGGGAAGAAGCCAAGTGCAATTTTGCAAGGGCAAAATAAAGGATGGTGTGTGCCGTACCAATCCAATGACAAAGATCTGTGTGTGTGTGTACCAAAATCTTTGACGTATAAGCTGCGGCTTTACATCAATTTTGCTCTCCCCCCCCCCCCCGTCCCCTGAAAAAAGACGAAAAGAAATGATGTTGAAAATCCCAACACATCTTTTCAACTTTCAAGACTGCAGGCAACCAGTGGGGGATCAGCATACAGTGTTTTTCGTTAATGTTGATAGTGGTGATGTCCACTGATTGGTGTGCCGCGTGCAAGTCGCTGTACATCACCGCAAATGACCACAAACACATGCGGCACGCGTTAAGGTGCGGATTATCCGGTGGCGCAGCTTAAATACACTGACACCTGCATCTTGTTTTTACAATTTCTGGACTATGCAGCTTATACACCAGGCCGCTTATCCGGTAGTCTTGGTTCCAAGACCTTCGTACCGAAATGGATCAATTCCAACAACGCATCGAAATGGATCAATTCCAACAACAGAGGGCGTCACTATCCTTGGTTCGATTTAGCTTCCACGAAGGTCTTGGGTATCTTGTAAAAGGGTGCTTAAGTGTTTCATTGTTTTTCCCCCGACTTTCCGGGGGAGCCAATCAATGATCGAGTTTGCACCTTTTCGTGAATTATTCATGAATCGCCATGCGTTTATAACAGGCAACGTTGTTGTGAATAGTATTGCATGTATTGTGGCAAACTCGCCCTCGCCAGGAATTTTTATAGGCCCAAGCCAAGTGAGGAAGTTTATTTGAATAAGTAAGATTTGAAACTTTACATGGTGGGAATACGATATGGAAAGGTTTGCAGTGACACCATGTACATGTAATAATCTCTCTATATGAGTTGGGGTGGTTCTCAAAAGAACCGTTGGTTTCAACTCAACGTTTCTTGATCGATCAGTATGCTCTGATCGTCTTCTGGAGAAAGACGATCAGAGCAAGACGATCAGAGCATACTGATCGAAACGTCGAGTTGAAAAGTTTATTTGAGATGTTCACAAGTAAAATGAAATTCGTGGGAGTTAGGCCTACCAGGGAAAGTATACGTTTTGGTTTTTGAAACCGTTCGATTTTTTAAATCCTATACAAATGTAGATATCTACAATAAAACTAACCTGTGAAAAATTCATTTCAAAAGGTGGTCGAGTTTTTTAGATATCGCCGAAAATCCGGAGCGAATGTCCGCAGGAAGAATAATCGGTAATTGGAATATAGGGCCAACACAATCTTATCGATTTTGCAGGAATTTTTCGCAGATTTAAATTTTGAGGGATAAAAACTAATATGATCTTTTTCGATAACCACATTATTTCGATGTGAAATGTTTCTCAAAATGCTTGTTATAAGTACTATCAAAAGTGGCTGTACTTCTAATCAAGTAAAATGGTATTGCTATTAATTTTAGTGATTACGATAACGCATTGTCGAACAGACATAGATTTCCACACATGTACATTCATTGTACACAGTATACTAGTAGGCTGGCCACACAGTACTTGCGTAAAATGTATTACATTTATGCACTTTGACCTTGCAATAGAGAAACTGCAGCAACTTATAAAATACGTACCGTTGAAAGTAGCATAGTGGAGTGATGGCCATACGAACAGTACATGATCCAAACAGTCTTGAGTTCACCTCTCTTTGTGAACACATATCAGTGTTAGGCCTAGGCCTACATAATGCAGTAAATTATCCCGCTACAGAAAATTAATATTATTGCTATACAAAATTCATCATTCGTGTAGGTGTAGGCCAATACGGGTAAAAACAAAAAATGCATGGTAGAATTGTTTCATTGCCATTTGTTTATTTTCAGGGCATGTCGGATGCCGTATTAATTCAGATAGATGCAAATATAATCTTTTTCAAATTACATGTTTGACATCGACAATGTAGGCCTACAAGATTCAAACGTCCAATAACAATTAAATAACCAACCGATAAACCTAACCGACTGCAAGCATATCATTTAGCTTGAATAATTTCAGAATCACTTGCTAAATGCGTTGATAATGCGATAGAAGCCATTTTATGGTGGTCAATCAAAACGAGAATTCATGCGATGTAAACACAGCTAGCATGCACAACACACAATGTCAAGCTCGTCTCGACGACCCCGTGACCTTTCACATCTTGCTTGTCTTGCAAGCTTGTCATTTAGTCACTTATATGAATAATACATGACTTGATGCTCAATTACCATAATTTGGCCGCGCCCTCTAAAACAAGATATCCAAGACGTTACTACAGCCAGTCGTCAAACCGCGACGAATTCAAGAAGAAAAGCGCGCCCTCTGTCGGGCTATCACGAGTATGAGATACTGACGTCTTGGACCAAGACTACTTATCCGGCAAAGATAAGGAATTGAAGCTGCCAAGCTTCCCAATCATTATGTAAATAATCTTACTTTATTTCATTACCAAGGGATCGAAGCCTGTTTAGAGCAGGGGTACTTACTGCCTGAAGAAGACTTTGAGGTTGATAACGATGGACCAAGGCTTGCAAGATTGTGGAAGGCAGATAGACTGCTTCTGAATGACTTTTTGGTTTTTTTGGCTGAAGATTCCCAAAAATTTCCCAAAGGTAAATATTTGATTTTTTCCTATTTTATTTACAGAAATTTTCTATGAAACATGCTTTTTACTGAAGATATAAACTCTTGCAAACTGGCATCTACCAAAAGTCAGGTTATGCAATCAAATTGACAAAAGAATTATTTAAAGAAACTGAAAATATGAATTAATTAGCTGTTTCGACCTATATGACTGAACAGGTTTTGTTTTGGTTTGGATTTTTTATTTTTTTTAACGGTTCTTACTCTCCTTTTTCTGCCCCAAACCCTATTGACTTTAAACACATGACTTTCTTGCTGGCAAAAATTACCTTAGCAAGATCATCAGAAAGAGACAAATTATATACTATATTAAAGCAGATAACTTAGGTTCCCAAAATAACTTATGTCATCAGGTACTAAGTTACACTAAATTTAAAGATTTTTGTTAAACAAATTTGACAATTCATAACTTTAGAACCACAGATACATTTCGATCTTTATGACATATTGAAGGTCGCTACTTCATGTCCTACACAGATATAACCTCATTTTGACCGTTCCTTCCGGTCGAAGCTGAAAGTTCATTAAACAAATATTTTAAGACGATTACAGCCACAGTGGTGTACAATTAGTATGGTTTCAGTGTCATTAGTGATGTAAAGACTTTCAGAATGTAGGTTTGATCGTGTCATTGCATGTAAGAGCTCCCTATAACCATAACAAACTGCTTATTAAGTAGTCTGTAAGCAGTCTACTGCTTAACTTGGCAGTCCGTGATTGTTAAGCAGACTGATCAATAAGCAGTCCAAAAGTAGTCATTTGAAAATTAAGGCATTTTCATAGTCATGAGTTTTTGTTGGATAATTAAGCAGTCAACGAAATCCACAAATTGTTCATGTAAGCAGTCGAAGGCTAAATCTAATCAGTTTGCAGACATAAAGGCTTAGGGCGTCTTGCAAAGATAGTGTCCTGTACATGAAGGCTTAAGTACACCCAGGCTCAAGACATGTAACTTGACACTGTCCAATTGTATAGCACTAAACTTCAAGTCAAGCTCAAACACACTAATTGCTCAAAGGAAGGTTGAAGAAGATTTGCTCCCTTTTTCAAGTACAATAAATATCGTGTGAAGGAATTTAGCCTGCAACATGTAATTTCAACTTCGATAGTTGTTTGAATGTATCATTGTCTCAAGTATGTATGGAAACAGGGAATTCTGTGCCAGTCAGTGTTTTTCTCAGGGAATTTTTGCTGTATTCTTTGCTTACATTTGCAAAGAAACTCAGCGCTTGCCCTGTTAGTGTTAGTGAATAATGGTAATCGCAAGCGCAGTAAGCAGAGGCATGAAACCCTCCCTCAGGTTTATTAATAGAGCTTCATTTAGACAGTCAACTGCTTAATTAGCCTTTATAGAAGTGGCCAACTGCTTAAATATAGAGCTTCATTTAGACAGTCAACTGCTTAATTAGCCTTTATAGAAGTGGCCAACTGCTTAAATATAGAGCTTCATTTAGACAGTCAACTGCTTAATAAGCCTTTATAGAAGTGGCCAACTGCTTAAATATATAGCTTCATTTAGAGCTTCACATTTTTCGGCTGTGGGAAGGCTTAGCGAATGACTATAGTGCTTCAAAGACCTATTATTAAGCCTTCAAAGTCCCCTATAAAACACATGAAGACAACAAATGTTCTAAAAAAATCAACTTCTTAATAAGCCTTTATAGAAGTGGTCAACTGCTTAAATATAGAGCTTCATTTAGACAGTCAACTGCTTAATAAGCCTTTATAGAAGTGGCCAACTGCTTAAATATAGAGCTTCATTTAGAGCTTCACATTTTTCGGCTGTGGGAAGGCTTAGCGAATGACTATAGTGCTTCAAAGACCTATTATTAAGCCTTCGAAGTCCCCTATAAAACACATGAAGACAACAAATGTTCTAAAAAAATCAACTTCTTAATAAGCCTTTATAGAAGTGGTCAACTGCTTAAATATAGAGCTTCATTTAGACAGTCAACTTCTTAATAAGCCTCTATAGAAGTGGGCAGCTGCTTAAATATAGAGCTTGAAGCAGCCTCTCTACGACTTCTTAGCGTAAAAGGAAGGCTTAGCTCATTCACATTTTTCGGCTGTGGGAAGGCTTAGCGAATGACTATAGTGCTTCAAAGACCTATTATTAAGCCTTCAAAGTCCCCTATAAAACACATGAAGACAACAAATGTTCTAAAAAAATTGCTTGTAGATCACTGCCTTTTATGACTGCTTATTTGACTACTTATTGACTACTTATTTAGTGAAGGCATTCAGTTCACTTTAGAATTGTTTTCTTTTAAAGTGTAGCCTTCATGTATGACTTAACTCAACCAATAATATATTACATCATCATGACATCATGTGATATTAATTAACATTGGTATCAAGCTTTTAATGTAAACAAATACTTGTGAACCACTTGACGCGAATTAATCATATTTGCCCCATCTTGGAGCTCATTTCATACTTAGCGAGTGCAAATAAATATAAAAAGTGTCAACTTTTGGATGTTTAAAAATCAATCTTTTCGTCATGGGCTCACTTTGTGCTAGTACGTACAATAACCAGAACAGCTTATTTTAACATCTAGTTTCTAATGGTTTCTATCTCATTTGTCTTTCGGTATAGTTGATGTAGCCTCTCTGCTCCGTATGTGTGGTGCTTCCATTGTTGAGAGAGCAGAGCTACTGCAAAGCAGCCAAACACACATTATCATGATGCTGGACGATGATGCTGAAGAGTACACAAGCTGCCTATTGTGTAAGAATTTACATTCACTGATACATTGATAAAATCTTTGAGTATATGGCTTGTTGATTTCAGTGACACTGCTTTAAAGATATATGTGTTGCCCGTGTTTTCGCCGACTGTATGACCAGACGGTGCCGCATGGATCTTGGCATGCTGCAGCGCAAGGTTTTAAAGTACTTCCCTGCCTTTCTACAAGTATTTGGATTGAGAAGATAATTGATGGCAATCACTGTTGAAATAGTAAAAACAAAACAGCAATCATGCATTTTTAGGCGAGACTTGCCCCTTGTTCAGTGATCCTATTCACACAGTTTCTTATATGTCTTTCCACAAGATAATTGGGCCTAAAATAATAAGTATTTTTAACTATTTAAGATGTAAATTTACATTAGAAATCCACAGGCATTCTTGAGTAGGATTCAAACTCATGACCTTTGCTATTCAAAAGCAGACCACCCAGATTGCCTGACCCGGTAGCTAGCAGCACTTCAAACCCTATATTTTAGCAGCAACAATTTAATACTTATTACATAAGCTTGGGCGATTTTCAATTTTCAAGTCGACTGTATTCGGTATTACGGGATCCTTTCTGGGCGGGGCTATAATTCTGTCACCAAAAATAAACAGTGCCTGTAAAGCATTGACATTTTGTTTATTCACTCACGGTAAATTTTTGTTATGTTTGGGAGGGGGGGGGGTTGACAAGGAAAGGATTTTTTAAATCAAATTCTTACTTTTCTGGTAGCACTGAACTACAGGTTTTCTATGGACATGGATTGCCTCGGCTTTGTACTTTTGGAAGGGCAACTCACAATAGTTAAATGATTAACACTAATCTTAAAGGTCGCCGCAATATAATTGTGGTTTTCGCAGGTTTTAGTTTCTTGCTTGCACTTGCACATGACCGATTCAAGTGTTAAATGCATTACCAGCCTCTCATTGGGCAATTTTTCAAAAAGGCTTTGTGTGCGTTCATTGTCACCTCTCCTGGACAGCGGAATGTGTGTCTGGACTATACCAAGTATAAGTGGAGTGAGGGTGATGACTTGATCTGTTGTGTGTTCTATTTAAAAAGAAATGTCAAGTAATCACACTATTCAGTCAGTAGACCCAGACCCCCAGACTTCACTTGAGTAGACGGTGCGAGACATGTCAGCTTTTACTTGGCAAGGAAAACCACAAACATTGAGCGTCGGCCAACTTCATAAGAGACCCCAACAGGTCTGGCAGTTACAAAGTGTCACAAGGTCGGCTTAAGAGAAGCAACTTTTGGTTAGCCTTGTTTTGGATCGGGTTGCATTCGTGATTTGAAAAGTTTTTTTTTAGTTGTTTGGAGCTATAGTTTACATGGCTATGGTTTGGGCAAAAATACCTCAGTTTCAAAATTGAAATCTGAGTTGGTCGGTATTTCGATGTTTCAGAAACACAGCACTGTGTTATTCGGTATTGAACAAATACTGTGACTACTCGGTAAAACCGTGAGACCAACTAAGTTTAGTGTAAATTTGCTTCGGGATAAAGAGTATTATTTGTGTTTTACAGTGACTAGATTATTTTAATTTTTTTTAGGAGTCCTGGGGGAAAGTACTGAGCATAAAGTGCTCAACTCACGTCAGTGCATGGGTGTTTACAAATATTAAAGATTTAAAGCATGTCCTTATCCTCATTATATACTTTTTTTGTTTCAGCTGTTCAAGAAAGTGACCACATTCCTGTGATCAGTGTAGAATGGCTGGTAGAAACCATAGATTCATACACCATCCAACCGCTAGCACCATACATGTATGAACCGGTTACAGAGAAAGCTGATATGTGTAAGTGTGTTACCCTGTATTACATGTTGAACTGAAAATATGAGCAACTATTTAGAAGCGATATATAGGAACTATGTATATGTTTTTTAATCTCAAAATGACATGACACGCTACAATTGCACAAAAATGTCCATACCAACCACATTACTAGTTCTAAAAAAAAAGTAAAAACAATTTGACACGATTTTGAAAGCACCAAAATGAAAACCAGAGCGAACTTCTAAGTGGCTTGGAATTAATAGCCCCCAAATGGAGGTGTGGTTTTTCCCTTTTTCAGGCACAGACACTTGTGATAATAGAAAGGCTTCATCGGGTATATAAATAGCATCAAAACTGTTTTACCCTTACCATCAAGAGGGATGATTAAACATTCAGAGTCAGTATGTCTGCTTCCTATTTGCTTAAATAATTATTTATTTGATGAAGATGGAAACTTCAAATCTGGTACAAATTCCTATTTTATTTCACAAATGGCAACAAAAACACTATCAACACATTGAGATATTCTCAACTGTGCTACCCGCTTGAAATGAAACGTAAGCTCAATTTTGAAATTGGACAAAAAGTGTTTTGCATGCATTAAAAAGAGAGAAGCTGCACACTCCAGTCAGATGGCCCATAAATCGCATTATGTTTCGGTTCTTGAAAATACTTAATCCTAAATTTGTTGATCCATGTTCACTTTGTGAGATACATTTTTCTTTGATGTTTGAACAGTGGATTCAGCATGTTCCCAGGCACAAATTCAACAAGAGGAACAAGTACATGTACATGTAAGTGAGTATACATAAATTAGGACATTCCATGTCAAATCATTACAATAGCTCCTGAGGTCAGTCTCACAACTCGTCATTGTGTTTGGGTTCTTGAAAATACTTAATCCTAAATTTGTTCATCCATGTTCACTTTGTGAGATAAAGGTCATTGAACTTTTGAACATTTTTTGACCCGTCATAGCAACTTCAAAGGG
Source organism: Plazaster borealis (assembly GCA_021014325.1). Taxonomy (NCBI): domain Eukaryota; kingdom Metazoa; phylum Echinodermata; class Asteroidea; order Forcipulatida; family Labidiasteridae; genus Plazaster; species Plazaster borealis. The sequence continues at coordinate 13,165,001 of CM037461.1, forward strand.
CAGCTTTTGGTTTTGAATATCTTAAACAGATGTGATGTTTAGATCAAATGACAACATCTTTATAAAAAGGCTTACATTTGTGATTGAAAATACGGATCTGCTGCTGCAGGAAATTGTAATTTCCAGGGAATTTAATGTTTTTGCACTCAACTCACAGTCTGACAGTAATAGAATGGCTTACAAATGTTATGTGTCATGCACATGTGTGGATTTCACATAATGAGCAGTATCAAACTCTATTTCCCACCCAGCACATGTAGCCGTGTATATTGTGTACATCTGTCTCTTCATTTTTTGGGTAGGGAATGGGTAAGGCCTGTGGTCCCGGCCTGCATGCTGGATTTGCCTCTAGGTTGATTGAATGTCATGCCTTGTGGCCATGGTATGGTGTTGATCCCTCATGAAATACATACCTGTAGATACATGTGGGCCATTTGTACTTGGGCTGTTTACAATGCTAAATTGCCATGTGATATTCATAAACATGACAAATTCAAATAATATGGATGTAGGGTAGCCCTGGCGGCGTTTCACTTTTGTATTATACTACAGTGACGTCCTGGGCATCAGGGTCCATTTCTGGGGCGGAAAATGTTCAAAGCTTCATAACTCTAATTGTACCTGCAAGAAGCCACTAACTTTACCGGATTCGCATTCCATAGCAGCAAATGTTTTTATGGGGTGCGTTTGCATGTAAAGGCTGTGCAGTCAAGATACTATATGACCAAAAAGTGCGATACAAGTTTGGCGCATTTTGCGGTATGCGTAATCGGCACTTGTGCAGATATACGCAAAGGCCCGCGTCTTGTTTTTAAAAAATAAACTTTGTTTAAAGTTTTCAGAATTTTTTTACGTTGAGAGCTGCATTATTTCATGAAAAAGACGGATTAATGAGGAATATATGACGTCCAAAACCCATCACAGAAAAATGAGTGCCGCCATGGAATGTGAATCCGGTGAAATTAGTGGCTTTTTGCAGGTACATGTAAGATTTGAGTTATGAGGCTTTGAAAATTTTACGCCCCAGGAACCGGCCCTATTATTTAGGCTGTCTCTGGGGGATTCTGTCCGGTGCTTTTATTGGACAGACATGCAGTGACGTAAGCTTTCCATATAAGCCTTTTTGCAATCTCAGCGCACAATGCTTTGTGGTACATTGGTCAGGTCACGGGAGATAAACAAAGAGCGTTGCCCATAGCTACTCGTACTAGCGTGCATAAGTGAATGGCCAATTCGCGTAATATTGACCTGATAGTATCGCTGAAAACTACATTTTTTTGCCGTTTTTTTCACTGAATAATGGACGGAAATGCGTCTGAACTTACTTTAGAAGAGATCAGACTTTGGAATGTGAATGCTCTGAAGGATTTTTTTCGGATAAGAGAACTCAAAACAAGAGGTTTAAAAGCGGAGCTACAGGCCTTGGTCTACAGTGCTATACAGTTTGGTTACACTGAAATACCTAGTGAGGTGGATCTTGGAGGAAGATTCATCAAGGTCTGCTCACTATGCAGAGTTGTTGAACATCAAAGGAAAAAGAATTCCAGATCCTCTTGTTGACTTGAAAGACAATAAGAAGGAGTGAAATTTTGGCCACCGGAAATAGCTGAATGGTCGTTGAGCAAGGCGCCTTGTGTCAGCGTACCATGCAACTGAGTCTGAATGCAACCACGACTATCATTCTCCCTCACATAATTCATATGAATTACAAGAAACACTTGAGGATCTAATTGCCCTTCTCTAAACAATCCAACAACGGATTAACGCCTGATTACCCAAAACATTTGTTGCAACCCAAAAAGATGTTCAAAGAGATTTACCTGATTCTCTGAATCGACCTACATGCAACTGAAGAGGAAACGAACAAGATTTCCGAGAGCTAGCTATTGCTACCCAAAGGATCTGGAAAAATATCCTTGAGCTCAAAAAGAAAAAAAGTTTACCACTGACCTCATGGTAAAAAAAGGTCACACTATTTCGGTTGAACTATTTTCCCACCACTTCCCAGTTAAAATATAACACAAGTGAAAATAGTCCAGCACAGTTACCATATTTGGAATTGTATTGTTAGAAATTCATTTTTTAAATTACAAGTCAACAGGTACAGCTTCACTGGATGGGATAGCACCAACATTTATTATCCTTCAAACCTACTTACATCGATGTTTGTTGCAAGAAATTGTAAGAATTAGGACATATTGCGTTCATTTTGGTGCAAATTTTGTCAATCAACGATGCTAAGTACTGTCCATATTTTATAGCCGTTGTTACGCGATGCCGCTGTATTGTTTATCTGAAACTAGAAATCAGAAACTCATCGGCAGGCAATTCCCGCGCATGCGCAATAACAACTGCGAACAGGCTTATAGGGCTAGGATGCAGCACAGAAGGCTAGCAGTGGTTGTCAGTGGTCAAAGCTGAAGGCTCAAAGTACTTATCTCACAAACCATTTGACAAAGAGTACAAACATTTTTTATTTTGAATTTTTTCAGGGACCCAAAACAGACCCCGTTCAAGAAGTTAATGAAGATGATGATGAAGATGATGATGAAGATGATGACAATGATAAGGAGTATGTCTTGGAGAGTGATGATGACAGTAGCAGCACTGATGACTGTAGCAATGACAGCAACAATTGTGACATGAGTGGTGAACAAAGTAGTGATGATGAAACGGACAGCATCAAAGACACAAATACTTGTGAAATTCTTAGTGATGGGGAACAGGAGGATGAGGATGACCACGATGAAGACATAGATGACCCGGATGACACTTATGTTGCAAATTCAAATCTAGGAAAGTACAGTTACTGTTTCTTTTGTGAAAAGGCACAACAGAAACTGACTCGGCATTGCCAGAGGCACCACTGCAAGGAAACATTGGTTTGTGAAGTATTGGCCGTCCCAAAGGAAGAAAAAATGATGAGGCGAAAGAAGTGGTTACATATCCGTCACCTTGGCAACCATGAACACAACATGAAGGTGTATAATGGAGAGGCTAAGGACTTGGTTGTCCGCAAAAGACCAGCTCATAAGAAAACACACTCGATCCATGACTACATCCCCTGTACTGGCTGTTTTGGATACTTTCACAAGAATACGTTGTGGGTGCACAAAAAGAATTGCACGAGTCGGGAACAACTTCCTCCTTTTAGTAAACACTGCAAGACAGGAAGGATGCTTATTCCTCTAAAATATGAAGTATCAAGGGAATTGACAGATGTTCTCCATTCCATGAAACAGGATAACATTAGATTGATCATACGGAATGATCAGGACATTCTAAAAGTTGGGGAAAATGTGCTCAGCACAACCAACTCAGCCAGAAGTCATGACAAGACGAGAGAAAAAATGAGAACACTTGGTAAGGTACTTCTCCAAGCTAGACGACTTAGTTCTAATATTGTACGTGCAAGGGATCTTGTCAAACCTGCATCATTTGATGCAGCCATTAAGAGTGCTTTGATTATGTCGGGCTACCAAGAAGAAACAAAGAAACACAAAGCATACTCATGTGCACTGAGAGTTGGCTTTGCACTGATGGATCTTGCACTCATACTTAAGAACATCTACATCAAGGAACAGAACCGTGCATCCATTCTTGAGGTAGATGATTTCATGCATCTCAGAGACACAGAGTGGAAAGCTAGAGTGACATCATCAGCACTGCGCCAGATGCAACAACAACGATGGAAAGCTCCAAAGCTCTTGCCGTTAACCAAGGATTGTGTAGCATTCAATGCATTTCTTCAAAGGAGGGAAAAAGAAATCAAGGCAGATGTGACCAGTAATGGGAAACTTACAGCCACCACATACAAAGAGCTGGCCAAAGTGACACTTGCACAGGTTGTTTTGTATAACAGAAGAAGGCCTAAAGAAGTTGAAATTATAGAGGTCGATGATTATAATCAACAAGTAGCAAACAAGAGAGCTGTTCATGATGAAGTTCTGCAAAGCAACTCCAGCAGAAAAGATTGCTCTGAAAAGGCTTACATTGCTCATGGTGCGGGGAAAGCGAGGGCGTGGAGTGCCAATACTGCTGCCAGCTAACATAAAAGAAAGTATGGACATGTTGGCTACAGAAAATAATGGGAGAAAGTTTCTCTTTTCTAGACTTTGTGTTGATGCAACCACTCCATTAAGGGCATCTGATGTTGTTGCTGAATTATCAGCATCTGGGTCAATCCATGTCAGACCAACGCACTTTTTTACCTTATGTCTTCCGATTTTGTGCTTGTAGGTCCTAATGAGCAATGAATGCACACCAATTTTTAGCCAGATCCGACCTACCATATGGTCAGGGCAGAAACCACAAAAAATGGACATTTTTTGAGTAAAATACCACCCTTTTGGTACAAATATGTCAAAACCATGTCAATTTTCATCGAATATATGCAAATTTGGTATTAAAATAATGAGAATTGCATGCTCAATTCAATTCTTTTGTCAAAAATAAATTTTGTGAAAAGTAGGTCACCGTGACCTTTAATATGTTATTGTGACCTTTGACCCAATTTATCCAATAATGTATCATTCCGAAAATCAACGAAATTAAAATGACTTGATAGAGCATGTCTTCCTCTATCAGAATCCACTAAGAAATACTTGGGCTCTTTAAAATTTACAACCTAATGACTATTTTTGTACAGTTGGTAGGTTATAAATTAGTCAATTTATAGATTTTACATTAGAAATCCACCAACACATCTTACTGTTCTGTTTCAATTGTTACTAAAATTATTCTTGGTTGGGGAATTTCTCATGTTGGGGGCTGATGTGGTCTAACTAGAACCATACTTTAAATTATCAGCAGTGGCATACCCAGGATTTGGCTTTTTTGGGGGGGGGCGCTTATTTTTTTTCTTCAAATTTCTTAAGAAGATTGTAAAAATAAATGACAAAAATCAAACAAACAAATTGACAACCTTGGAGGGGGTGTGCTCAAGCCCCCTGACCCCCGACCCCACCCCCCAATCGGGTGCGCCACTGATATTTAGTTATCCCATGAGCACGTTTGGAATACGAAATAATGCAATGCTGCTGTGACCCATATGCCACCGACGCACTACATTATTCTGTGTTCCACGAGCGCAAGTGGGATAGCGAATTTATCTTCACGCAAACTTGACAGCGAATGCGTTTGTGGTGAGGATGTACGTGCATAGTGTGCATGCAGCAGGAAATAAAAGCACACAATACAGCTGTGCAATACAGCTGTGCAATATTATACAGGGCCGTAGGAAGCGGTACGGCCGGTACAGCCATGGCCGTACCAATATTTTAGGTATTTATATATATTTATTGTTTTCCTTTTTAATTTTTCCCCCTTCCCACCGGAATCAAGTGAAAAAAAGAAAACAAAAAAACAAAATCTTGGAAATAAAACTTATTTAGTAACAAGTTCATTTTCCATTCTGCGCTGTCGATTGTATACCTTAGCTAGCTATAGGCGATTGAAGATGGAAATACGAGTACTTAAGAAATCTAGAAAGTAAACCAATAAAAAATGAATCGTATAGTTTGCTCAAAAAGTGAGTGAAAAGTGGCCAGGAGTTACATCATATTGCACCACAGAGCATCTAGAATGAAAAGTTTCCCGGGGCCCTTAAGCAGGCCATGGATTCCAAGCCGTAATGGCTTCGCGCTATGAGTACTTAAGAAATATTATTAGAGATTAAACCAGTAAAAATGAATTTTATAACTGGCGCAAAAAATGAGGGAAAAGTGACCAGCAGTTACGTCATATTGCACCAAAGAGCATCTAGAATGAAACATTTCCCAGGGCCCTTAAGCGGGCCCCGGACCCCACGCCTAAATGGCTTCGCGCTCGCATTGACTCCTAACACTGGTTCTCAAATGGGCCTGACCAATGTATTTGAGCTTCCTACGGGCCTGCTATCAGAGTGTTGTTACTATGGATAGACTAATCAGGATCTACATGTAGGATTCAGGTTTGCTTGAAGATAATACTCAAAATCGCAACAAAGTTACCTTACGCATTCTTCACTGCGCTTCTTAAAATTTAATGACTCTCACAGACTTGGCATTTTGTTCCTTTTAAATGAATTTCACCTGGATGTGAGTCCGCTGAACTGGGTGCGGGTAGAAAGCATGGAACTGTTGCGTACCCTGAACAGTCACTGCTGATGAAAAACGACTCTTAAGGAATTCTCAGCTCTGTTGCACTTCACTCTTGTCCACAAAATCAAACTGTATTCCTGGAATATTCACCTTAGCCTACGAATACAGCTTGTCAATTTGTTTGTTTGATTTTTTGGTCATTTATTTTTAACAATCTTCTAAAGAAATTTGAAGGATTTTTTTTTTTTTTTAAATAGACAAATCCTGGGTACTCCACAGCTGATAATTTAAAGTATGATTCTGGTTAGACCACATCAGCCCTCAACATGAGAAATTCCCCAACCAAGATTAATTTTAGTAACAATTGAAACAGAACAGTAAGTTGTGTTAGTGGATTTCTAATGTAAAATCTATAAATTGACTAATTTATAACCTAACAACTGTACAAAAATAGTCATAAAGTTGTAAATTTTAAAGAGCCCAAGTATTTCTTAGTGGATTCTGATAGAGGAAGACATGCTCTATCAAGTCATTTTAATTTCGTTGATTTTCAAAATGATACATTATTACAAAAATTGGGTCAAAGGTCATGATGACATATTAACGGTCACGGTGACCTACTTTTCACAAAATTTATTTTTGACAAAAGAATTGAATTGAGCATGCAATTCTCATTATTTTAATACCAAATTTGCATATATTCGATGAAAATTGACATGGTTTTGACATATTTGTACCACAAGGGTGGTGTTTTACTCAAAAAATGTCCATTTTTTGTGGTTTCTGCCCTGACCACATGGTAGGTCGGATCGGGCTAAAAATTGGTGTGCATTCATTGCTCATTAGGACCTACAAGCACAGCAATTTTTATCAAAATCAGAAGACATAAGGTAAAAAAGTGCGTTGGTCTGACATGGAATGACCCATCTACTGAACCTAAGCTACAGGAGCCATCAAGAATTAGATGTACAAAGCTTAGAAAACATCTAGCAACTATGTGTCAGCTGTTAAACTTGAAGAAAAATGAGCTAGAGCAGCTAGCCAATCACATGGGACACGACATACAAACCCACAAAGAGTACTACAGACTACCTGAGGAGACAATTGTTCTCGCAAAAGTGAGCAAATTGCTCAATTTGGCACATGAAGGAAGAACACATGAGTATAAAGGGAAGTCACTAGATGACATTAATCTAGACCTCGATGAATCACTGACAGTAGATACTGATGAAGACCAATCTGATGAGGAATTCACACATGAAGACTTGGAGAAGAGTGACTTTCCTCTTTCTTGTAAAAAGCAGTCTCCTCATAAACAAACACACAAACGCAGCAAAGACAGAAAATATGAAAGGTGGACCAAGGAACAAGAACACTTCCTGCTAAGCCAGAGTGAAATACAGCAAAAACTTAAAATGATGACCACCCCGGGGAAAACCCTTGGTTTACTGATGATCAAAAGAGCTAAAGGCCTACTTCACAATAAAGGATGGAGAGATATTAACAACAAGATCCATAACAAAACAATCACAATGAAGGCAAAGATGAGGAAGGCAGAACAACAACACAGGCCTCTTGGTGCTGCAGAGGACTTATAAAGTGGATGATGAAAGGGAACTGTGAATGGTGAAATTGTTGAGCCAACTGGTGTGTTTTTAGGGTTTTGAAGGCCTTTGTCTTCATTTTCATAGCATCAACTACAATTTTTAAAAAGTCCACTCAATCCATGATTGCATCACCTGTCCTGGGCTTTTGGATATTTTCATAACAATAGTGGTTTTAAACATAAAAAAAGTACTTCATCATGCTAGACGACTTCGTTCTAGTATTATATGTGCAAGAGATCTTGTAAAACCTGCATCATTCGAATCAGCTATTAAGAGTGCTTTGATTATGTCGGGCTATCAAGAAGAAACAACAAAACACACAGCATACTCATGTCCACTGAGAATGGGCTTTGAACTGACGAATCTTGCACTCATACTTAAGAACATCTACATCAAGGAACAGAACCGTGCATCAATTCTTGAGGTAGATGATTTCATGCATCTCAGAGACACAAAGTGGAAAGCTTGAGTGACATCATAATCACTCTGCCAGATGCAACAACAACGATGGAAGCTTCAAAGTTCTTGCCTTGAACCAAGGATTGTGTAGCATTCAGTGCATTTCTTCAAGCTCCTTTTATAGGAGAATATTTTTGTTCGCGCAAAAGTGAGCAAGTTGCTCAAAATGGCACAAAAAGGAAGAATACATTAATATAAAGGGAAGTTACTAGATGACATCAATCTAGACCTTAATGAATTACTGACAGTAGATACTGATGAAGACCAATCTGTTGAGGAATTCACGAATAAAGACTTGGAGAAGAGTGACTGTCCTTTTTCTTGCAAAAAACAGTCTACTCCTAAACAAACACACAAAGGGGCTATAAAAAGAAAACATGAAAGGTGGACCAAGAAGTAAGTACACTTCCTGATAAGCCAGAGTGAAGTACAGCAAAAACTTAAAATGATGACCACCTCAGGGAAAATCCTTGGGTTACTGATGATCAAAAGAGCTACAGACCTACTTCACAATAAAACCTGAAGAGATGTTAAACAACAAGATCCATACATAAGAGTACGTACAGCTTGTTGTCCAAGAGCTTAAAGTATTAGAAAGCCTGAAACAACTCCAACTTCAGAATATTTTGAAGGCAATAGTAATCATCCATGACCAGGACTTCACATACTTCATAACAGCACGATGTGAATGCAGTTTGTTGGAACTTTATAGAAATATGGACTTTTAACTGAGTGTGATCTTCAGAGACAAATGGATGAGTTTATGCAAGTACTTCCTGTCTGGGCTCAAAGAATTGCACGACCAAAATATGGCTAAATTGTCTAGCTAACTGGTGTGTTTTTAGTGTTGTGAAGATTTTTGTCTTCGTTTTCATAGCATCAACTACAAGGGAAGTCACTAGATGACACCAATCTAGACCTCGATGAATCACTGACAGTAGATACTGATGAAGACCAATCTGATGAGGAATTCACACATAAAGACCTGGAGAAGAGTGACTTTCCTTTTTCTTGTAAAAAGCTGTCTCCTCATAAACAAACACAAAAACGCGCTAAAGAAAGAAAATATGAAAGGTACACCAAAAAGCAAGTACACTTCCTGCTAAGCCAGAGTGAAGTACAGCAAAAACTTAAAATGATGACCACTTCAACGAAAACCCTTTGTTTACTGATGATCAAAAGAGCTAAAGGCCTACTACTTCACAATAAAACCTGAAGAGATGTTAACAACAAGATCCATAACAAAATAATCACAATGAAAGCAAAGATGAACAAGACTGATTTAGCTGATGCTATAGTCACCAGTTTTTGCAGCAGTTATAGAGAAAAAAGCCAGTTGCAGTCAAACGAGCATACAACAGTTTGTCGTCCGAGAGATTAGAGTACATGAAAAACCTGAAACAACTCTAACTTCAGAATGAAGAAAAGGCAATAACCCAGCGTTACTCCACCCATCGTCATCATTTGCTTGACAAAGAAACTGCCTTAAAAGTAGCCCAGCGTTACTCCAACCATCGTCATCATTTGCTTGACAAAGAAACTGCCTTCAAAGTAACCCAGCGATACTCCACCAGTTGTCATCATTTGCTTGACAAAGAAACTGCCTTCAAAGTAACCCTTGTACTCCACCAGTTGTCATCATTTGCTTGACAAAGAAACTGCCTTTAAAGTAACCCAGCGTAACTCCATCCGTCGTCATCATTTGCTTGACAAAGAAACTGCCTTCAAAGTAACCCAGCGTTACTCCACCCGTCGTCATCATTTGCTTGACAAGAAAACTGCCTTCAAAGTAACCCAGCGTTACTCCAACCGTCGTCATCATTTGCTTGACAAAGAAACTACCTTTAAAGTAACCCAGTGTTACTCCACCCGTCGTCATCATTTGCTTGACAAAGAAACTGCCTTCAAAGTAACCCAGCGTTACTCCACCAGTTGTCATCATTTGCTTGACAAAGAAACTGCCTTCAAAGTAACCCAGCGTTACTCCACCAGTTGTCATCATTTGCTGTACAAAGAAACTGCCTTCAAAGTAACCCAGCGTTACTCCACCCGCTGTCATCATTTGCTTGAAAAAGAAACTGCCTTCAAAGTATTGCAGCGTTACTCCACCCGTCGTCATCATTTCTTTGACAAAGAAACTGCCTTCAAGGTAACCCAGCGTTACTCCACCCGTCGTCATCATTTGCTTGACAAAGAAACTGCCTTCAAAGTAACCCAGCGTAACTCCACCCGTCGTCATCATTTGCTTGACAAAGAAACTGCCTTTAAAGTAACCCAGCATTACACCACCCGTTGTCATCATTTGCTTGACAAAGAAACTGCCTTCAAAGTAACCCAGCGTTACTCCACCCGTCGTCATCATTTGCTTGACAAAGAAACTGCCTTCAAAGTAACCCAGCGTTACTCCACCAACCGTCATCATTTGCTTGACAAAGAAACTGCCTTTAAAGTAACCCAGCATTACTCCACCCGTCGTCATCATTTGCTTGACAAAGAAACTGCCTTTAAAGTAACCCAGCGTTACTCCACTCGTCGTCATCATTTGCTTGACAAAGAAACTGCCTTCAAAGTAACTCAGCGTTACTCCACCCATCGTCATCATTTCCTTGACAAAGAAACTGCACTTAAAGTAACCCAGCATTACTCCACCCGACATCATCATTTCCTTGACAAAGAAACTGCCTTCAAAGTAACCCAGCATTACTCCACCCGTCGTCATCATTTGCTTGACAAAGAAACTGCCTTTAAAGTAACCCAGCGTTACTCCACCCATCGTCATCATTTGCTTGACAAAGAAACTGCCTTCAATGTAACCCAGCGTTACTCCACCCATCGCATCATTTGCTTGCCAAAGAAACTGCCTTCAAAGTAACCCAGCGTTACTCCACCCGTCGTCATCATTTGCTTGACAAAGAAACTGCCTTCAAAGTAACCCAGCAATACTCCACCAGTTGTCATCATTTGCTTGACAAAGAAACTGCCTTCAAAGAAACTCAGCGTTACTCCAACCGTCGTCATCATTTGCTTGACAAAGAAACTGCCTTCAAAGTAACCCAGTGTTACTGCCCTAGGAACATGACCAAGATGGGATAGAAAAGTTACACATTGATGATGACATTGGTAAGAATTTATTATTTTCTTGGTCTCAGAATTTCAATTTACAGTCTCATCAGTCTTGGACTTTTAATCTCAGTATTGGTCTCGCACTTCCAATCTTAGTCGTGTACTCAGATTATCAGGCCTCAACTGCGCATGATCAGATAACGTGGAAAATCGCTGTATGTGATATTAAGTTGCTTGCAGAGTTACAATGTAAAAAGCAAGATTTAATTTCCTTTTTGTAAACTTTCCAAATCTGAAAAAGGAAAATACAACAAAAAGATAGAAAAAGTTACCTTTAAAGTTTAATATTTATTTTTAATTTCACTTCTGCATCACTTTTTGTAGTTTCTCACCCTTCATTTACTTATGCCATGGTGCCCCCCCCCCCAATTCCACACAACTGCTGTGTTACCCTTTTTACTTTTCAAAATTTCTGCAATCAGTCAGTCTGCACTGCACACAACATCCAGTCCTTTTATCTGCATTGTATGCACAGGTTTCGTAGCTTGACCTCTCCATGAATATTTAATGAGCGTGGTATAGTCTCAGGAATTTCATCAATTTCTTGTGATCAAAGCTTGTGATCAAAGTAATTTTCTGTCAAAATATTTATAGATTTATAGAGATGAATAACCCACCTCCAATCCAGTTGTATAATTGTATGATTTCATTGTCAATTATTAGTGCTAAAATGGACGGAAACACTTTGTTTCAAAATGAAAACAGTTTGCTTCGATAGGTATCGTACTGCAATACAAAGTGACTGGGGTCTCATTAGGAATCCCACAAGATCTCAATGGAACCCCATAAAGAATATTGGATTGGATCCCACCAGGATTTGTTTTGTAGCCATTTCAGACAGGGATCCTGATACTTATGGGATCCCAGTAGGAATCCCACAGGGATCCCATCGGGGTGGCGACGGGATCCCACCAGGACTTTTTGTCAGGATCCCAATAGTTACTGGGAATTCCACGAAATCCAAAATGGAAAATTGACAATTTGATTAGTTTCCCATCAGCTTATCCTGTGATGAGTTTGGGCTTCAATTCATGTTTTTTTTTTCAAATATTTGTTTGTTTAACTGTAAATGTTTTTTCCCTTTACTTAGATGGCTGGATGTCTTCTATATTATATTTTAAGCGATGGTCATATTCCACATGAGACAGTTCACCCCTACATTAAAGAGCCTGAAGGTGTTATGAAGAGCATCAAAACGGGTACCTTCAGCTTAAAGCACCTTGGTACATTTGCATCAAAGGGACGAGTACTGGCCTCTATGATTTGTAGTGATGAGACATCAAGACCAACAGTAGGGTAATGTCTTCTCCAATTTCAAGGTAATTGGTGATGAGAGGTGTCAACCCAAAAGAAACATGCATGTGTTTCATTTTTGTTATAATGTCTTTCCTTTTTTAAACTTACATTACTGGCACATTTTTTAAGACTGGTTAATGCCGCAGTGAAAATGACCCTATGTGAAATAGATGAGAATTTATCAAATGCATAGGTGGGTTGGAAGCTGGAAATTATTTTTGTACCAGAGGCTGATAAACACCGTACATTATTTAACAAGTTCCAGATCATTTCGACTTTCTAATAACCCCAAAAGTGGATGCTGTGCCATTAGTAAACCTTTTGCAAAGTTTTGTGAAATCTGTTTTTAAAATTGACAGCAAAATTGTGTCCTATTTCAAGTTAAGCGATGGATATGGGATGTTAGCGATTGATTTTAAGTATAGTGAAATCAGGCCCTGGTACTCGAACCAGCATCCTCATATTGATGGTTCCTTATCTATTGGTTTGTATTGACAAAAAAATCACAAGTTAATACCATAGAATGATAAGCATATTTTGGTATTTTTTCCAGGAAGCACTTTGCACGATATGAGGACGACCTTCATGACAACTGGTCTAAACAGCAAGAAACAGGCAAGTGAAAACTGCTTAATAAGCCTTTATAGAAATGGTCAACTGCTTAAATATAGAGCTTCATTAAGACAGTCAACTGCTTAATAAGCCTTTATAGAAGTGGTCAACTGCTTAAATATAGAGCTTCATTTAGACGGTCAACTGCTTAATAAGCCTCTATAGAAGTGGTCAACTGCTTAAATATAGAGCTTCATTTAGACGGTCAACTGCTTAATGCAGACGTGAGAATTTCCCGCGGTCCCGCGGTTTCCCGCATTTTGGAGACCAAAATATGACCTCTCCAAGTTCAATGTAAATCCGGTTTAAAATTTGGGGGGGGGGGTAGGTGTTACTCGATTACATGGTTAACCGACAGATCATCCGGCCCGGATTTACATTTTTAATGTTCGGATAAACGTTAAAAAATTCACTTGAAAGTGCCGCGAAAGGCTGACCAAATGGCGATCACGATGTACAGTACCGCCCAAAGTAAAAGCCCCCACCATAACACGATGATTGGCCAATTGGAAAGCTCGTGACACGGTATGTAGGAATCCAACAGCCAATAGAAAAATTTGTATCACGGTATGTAAATGAGTCTTGTCTGTCTGGCCGCAGCACCATACATTCTGCATGTGTACACACACACACAAGTGTGTAAACACCTGCAACCGTGGACCCTTCTTTGTTCAACTCTTTGTGATAGCAACCGTGGACCACAATGTTTTCCTGTGTGATAGCAACCGTGGACCTATTGTCCCTTTTGTTATAGGTCCACGGTTTGAATGTGGATACCTACCCACACACACACACGCAAGTGTGTAAACACCTCCAATCGGGGATCTCCTATTGTCCCTCTTTTGTTTATACTTTTTGGCAACAGCTCCCATTGGTTTTGTACACGTTCTCCAACTGGGGACCTTTCCCCAACCGGGGACCCTATTGTCCTCTTTTGTTATGGGTCCCCGTTTGAATGTGGATACAAACCCACACACACAGCCAACGTAAACTGTGTGGTGCACGTGTTGAATGCAAACGATAGGACAGGCCAGTTGCATTTTTTTCGTTAGTAATATTTTAATGTGTTTTTGCTGTCGCTGTTTTCTTGATGAAACGATTAATGCTTTTGGAAATCAAATGTGAGATCGTTTGTTTATACATGTTAAAGCGGTTTGTGCGGTTTGTTCTGTAAGCTGTTGATTGTGAAGTCAATTTTAGTTGTTTGAAATGTCAGATTATTCTAAAAATACTAACGTGGGAAGCATGACAAGCCAGACTATTAATTGCATGGGTATTTTACTGGAAATGAACGATCACAATCGCGATCGTGGCTACACAAAATCTAGCAAAAATTACCAATTTAGGATACCCAGGATGTACAATAACAGTATTTTACTGTATAAAGTAAGATTCTTTCTTTTGATTTTTAATTTTTTTTTTTTTTTTTTGGACTCTCTTCAGCTGTTTTATAAACCTGTTTGTCACATTTTCTAAAAGGGGGCACTGCCCCCTTAGCCTCCGCCGTGGACCTCGGGGCCCCCTGGACCTCGGGGCCCCCTGGACCCCCAGCATGCGTCATCTTCGGCTCGGGACAAGCCTGCGGCTTGATTGGGATCATTAATAGTGGATCGATATTTTCCATTTTTTTTCAACATAACCCATTCTCATGCCTGTTAATGAGCCTTTATAAAAGTGGTCAACTGCTTAAATATATAGAGCTTCATTTAGACAGCCAACTGCTTAATAAGCCTTTATAGAAGTGATCAACTGCTTAAATATATAGAGCTTGAAGCAGCCTCTCTACTACCGTTTAGCGTAAACTGAACTGACTAAGTTTAGTGTAACTTTGCTTCGGGATAAAGAGTATTATTTGTGTTTTACAGTGACTAGATTATTTTTTATTTTTTTTTAAGACTCCTGGGGGAAAGTACTGAGCATAAAGAGCTCACCTCACGTCAGTGCATGGGTGTTTACAAATATTAAAGATTTAAAGCATGTCCTTATCCTCATTATATACTTTTTTTGTTTCAGCTGTTCAAGAAAGTGACCACATTCCTGTGATCAGTGTAGAATGGCTGGTAGAAACCATAGATTCATACACCATCCAACCGCTAGCACCATACATGTATGAACCGGTTACAGAGAAAGCTGATATGTGTAAGTGTGTTACCCTGTAGTACATGTTGAACTGAAAATATGAGCAACTATTTAGAAACGATATATAGGAACTATGTATATATATTTTTTAATCTCAAAATGACATGACATGCTACAATTGCACAAAAATGTCCATACCAACCACATTACTAGTTCTAAAAAAAAAGTAAAAACAATTTGACACGATTTTGAAAGCACCAAAATGAAAACTAGAGCGAACTTCTAAGTGGCTTGGAATTATTAGCCCCCAAATGGAGGTGTGGTTTTTCCCTTTTTCCGGCACAGACACTTGTGATAATAGAAAGGCTTCATCGGGTATATAAATAGCATCAAAACTGTTTTACCCTTACCATCAAGAGGGATGATTAAACATTCAGAGTCAGTATGTCTGCTTCCTATTTGCTTAAATAATTATTTATTTGATGAAGATGGAAACTTCAAATCTGGTACAAATTCCTATTTTCTTTCACAAATGGCAACAAAAACACTATCAACACATTGAGATATTCTCAACTGTACTACCCGCTTGAAATGAAACGTAAGCTCAATTTTGAAATTGGACAAAAAGTGTTTTGCATGCATTAAAAAGGGAGAAGCTGCACACTCCAGTCAGATGGCCCATAAATCGCATTGTGTTTGGGTTCTTGAAAATACTTAATCCTAAATTTGTTCATCCATGTTCACTTTGTGAGATAAAGGTCATTGAACTTTTCAACATTTTTTGACCCGCCATAGCAACTTCAAAGGGCAGCTTTTGGTTTTGAATATCTCAAACAGATGTGATGTTTAGATCAAATGACAACATCTTTATAAAAAGGCTTACATTTGTGATTGAAAATATGGATCTGCTGCAGGAAATTGTAATTTCTAGGGAATTTAATGTTTTTGCACTCAACTCACAGTCTGACAGTAATAGAATGGCTTACAAATGTTATGTGTCATGCACATGTGTGGATTTCACATAATGAGCAGTATCAAACTCTATTTCCCACCCAGCACATGTAGCCGTGTATATTGTGTACATCTGTCTCTTCATTTTTTGGGTAGGGAATGGGTAAGGCCTATGGTCCCGGCCTGCATGCTGGATTTGCCTCTAGGTTGATTGAATGTCATGCCTTGTGGCCATGGTATGGTGTTGATCCCTCATGAAATAAATACCTGTAGATACATGTGGGCCATTTGTACTTGTGCTGTTTACAATGCTAAATTGCCATGTGATATTCATAAACATGACAAATTCAAATAATATGGATGTAGGGTAGCCCTGGCGGCGTTTCACTTTCGTATTATACTGCAGTGACGTCCTGGGCATCAGGGTCCAATTTTTGGGGCGGAAAATGTTCAAAGCTTCATAACTCTAATCGTACCTGCAAGAAGCCACTAATGTCACCAGATTCGCATTCCAAGGGAGCAAACATTTCTCTGCGGTGCATTAAGCTGAAAGCTTCAAGTAATTATCTCACAAACCATTTGACAAAGAATACAAACAGTTTTTATTTTGAATTTTTTTAGGGACCCAAATAGAACCCGTTCAAGAAGTTAATGAAGATGATGATGAAGATGATGATGAAGATGATGACAATGATAAGGAGTATGTCTTAGATAGTGATGATGACAGTAGTAGCAATGACAGCAACACTTGTAAGTATAAAGGGAAGTCACTCACTCACAAACAAACACACAAACGCGCTATAAAAAGAAAACATGAAAAGGTGGAACAAAAAGCAAGTACACTTCCTGCTAAGCCAGAGTGAAGTACAGCAAAAACTTAAAATGATGACCACCCCAGGGAAAATCCTTGGTTTACTGATGATCAAAAGAGCTACAGACCTACTTCACAATAAAACCTGAAGAGATGTTAAACAACAAGATCCATACATAAGAGTACGTACAGCTTGTTGTCCAAGAGATTAAAGTACAAGAAAGCCTTAAACAACTCCAACTTCAGAGTATTTTGAAGGCAATAGTAATCTTCCATGACGAGGACTTCACATACTTCATAACAGCACGATGTGAATGCAGTTTGTTGGAACTTTGTAGAAATCAGGACTTTTCACTGAGTGTGATCTTCAAAGACAAAAGGATGAGTTTATTGCTCAATTTGGCACATGCAGGGAGAATACATTAATAAAATGAGAAGTCACTAAATGACATCAATCTAGAGTCGATGAGTTACTGACAGTAGATACTGATGAAGACCAATCTGATGAGGAATTCACACATGAAGACTTGGAGAAGAGTGACTGTCCTTTTTCTTGCAAAAAGCAGTCTACTCCTCAACAAACACACAAATGCGCTATAAAAAGAAAACATGATAGGTGGAACAAGAAGCAAGTACACTTCCTGCTAAGCCAGAGTGAAGTACAGCAAAAACTTAAAATGATGACCACCCCGGGGAAAATCCTTGGTTTACTGATGATCAAAAGAGCTACAGACCTACTTCACAATAAAACCTGAAGAGATGTTAAACAACAAAATACGTACATAAGAGTACGTACAGCTTGTTGTCCAAGAGATTTTAATTACAAGAAAGCTTAAAACAACTCCAACTTCAGAATATTTTGAAGACAATAGTAATCTTCCATGACGAGGACTTCACATACTTCATAACAGCACTATGTGAATGCAGTTTGTTGGAACTTATTGAAAATAAGGACTTTTCACTGCATGTGATCTTCAAAGACAAAAGGATGAGTTAATGCAAAATGTTTTCTTTTCTGGGCTCAAAGAATTGAAAGACCAAAATATGGCTAAGTTGTCTAGCTAACTGGTGTGTTTTAAGTGTTGTGGAGATTTTTGTCTTCGTTTTCATAGCATCAACTACAATTCTGAGGCAGTTGTTCCTGATTCACAGTTTTAATTTTTAAATTTTTTACAACCACTATGATAAGGAGTATGTCTTAGAGAGTGAAGATGTCAGTTCCAGCACTGATGACAGTAGCAATGACAGCAACAATTGTGACATGAGTGATGAACAAAGTAGTGATGACGAGATAGGCAGCATCAAAGACACACAAATACTTGTGAAATTCTTAGTGATGGAGAACAGGAGAATGAAGATGACCAGGATGAAGACATAGATGACCCGGATGACACTAATGTTACAAATTCTCAACTTCCAGGAAACTACAGTTACTGTTTCTTTTGTGTACAACAGAAATTGACTCAGCATTGCCAGAGGCACCACTGCAAGGAAACTTTGCTTTGTGAAGTATTGGCCGTCCCAAAGGAAGAAACAATGATGAAGCGGAAGAAGTGGTTACATATCCATCACCTTGGCAACCATGAACACAACATGAAAGTTTAAAATGAAGAGGCTAAGGACTTGGTTGTCCGCAAGACCAGCTCATAAGAAAACCCACTCAATCCATGACTACATCCCCTGTACTGGCTGTTTTGGATATTGTCATCCAAATAATTTGTGGGATGCTTATTCCTATTAAAATTGAAGTATCAAGGGAATTGACAGTTGTTCTCCACTCCATGAATCAGGATAACAGTAGATTGATCATACCGAATGATTAGGACATTCTAAAAGATGGGGAAAATGTGCTCAGCAAACCAACTCTGCCTGAAGTCACGACAAGACGAGAGAAAAAATGAGAACACTTGGTTAGGTACTTCATCATACTAGACAACTTAGTTCCAGTATTCTACGTGCATCATTTGAATCAGCCATTAAGAGTGCTTTGATTATGTCGGTCTATCAAGAAGAAACAACAAAACACAAAGCATACTCATGTCCACTGAGAATGGGCTTTGCACTGACGAATCTTTGCACTCATACTTAAGAACATGTACATCAAGGAACAGAGCCGTGCATCCATTCTTGAGGTAGATTATTTCATGCATCTCAGAGACACAAATTGGAAAACTTGAATGACATCATCAGCGCTGCGACAGATGCAACAACAACGATGGCAAATCTCCAAAGCTCTTGCCATTAACCAAGTATTGTGTATCATTCAAAGCATTCTCCAAAGGAGGGAAAAAGAAATCAAGGCAGATAGGCCTAGTAATGGGAAAGTTTTAAAGAGCTGGCCAGAATGACACTTGCACAGGTTGTTTTGTAGAATAGCAGAAGGCCTAAAGAAGTTAAAATTATAGAGATTGATGGTTATAATCAACAAGTAGCAAACAAGAGAGCTGTTCATGATGAAGTTCTGCAAAGCTTAACTCCAGCAGAAAAGATTGCTCTGAAAAGGCTCACATTGCTCATGGTGCGGGGAAAGCGAGGGCGTGGAGTGCCAATACTGCTGCCAGCTAACATAACAGAAAGTATGGACATGTTGGCTACGGGAATAAATGTGAGACAGTTTCTCTTTTCTAGACTTTATGTTGATGTTGATGCAACCACTCCATTGAGGACATTTGATGTTGTTGCTGAATTATCAGCATCTGCTGAGCCATCAAGAATCACATGTACAAAGCTTAGAAAACATCTAGCAACTACGTGTCAGCTGTTAAACTTGAAGAAAAATGAGCTACAGCTGCTAGCCAATCACATGATACACGAAATACCAACCCACAAAGAGTACTACAGACTACCTATGGAGAAAACTGTTCACGCATAAGTGAGCAAATTGCTCAATTTGGCACATGAAGGAAGAATACATTAATAAAATGAGAAGTCACTAGATGACATCAATCTAGAGTCCATGAATTACTGACAGTAGATACTGATGAAGACCAATCTGATGAGGAATTCACACATGAAGACTTGGAGAAGAGTGACTCCTTTTTCTTGCAAAAAGCAGTCGACTCATAAACAAACACACAAACGCGCTATAAAAAGAAAACATGATAGGTGGAACAAGAAGCAAGTACACTTCCTGCTAAGCCAGAGTGAAGTACAGCAAAAACTTAAAATGATGACCACCGCGGGAAAAATCCTTGGTTTACTGCTGCTCAAATGAGCTACAGACCTACTTCACAATAAAACCTGAAGAGATGTTAAACAACAAGATCCGTACATAAGAATATGTACAGCTTGTTGTCCAAGAGATTTAAAGTACAAGAAAGCTAAATTGTCTAGCTAACTGGTGTGTTTTTAGTGTTGTGAGATTTCTTCTTCGTTTTCATAGCATCAACTACAAGAGAGGTCACTAGATGACATCAATCTAGACCTTGATGAATCACTGACAGTAGATACTAATGAATTCCAATCTAATGAGGAATTCACACATAAAGACTTGGAGAAGAGTGACTTTCCTTTTTCTTGTAAAAAGCAGTCTCCTAATAAACAAACACACAAATGCACCATAGAAAGAAAATATGAAAGGTGGCCCAAGAAGCAATTACACTTCCTGCTAAGCCAGAGTGAAGTACAGCAAAAACTTAAAATGATGACCACCCCGGGGAAAATCCTTGGTTTACTGATGATCAAAAGAGCTACAGACCTACTTCACAATAAAACCTGAAGAGATGTTAAACAACAAGATCCATACATAAGAGTACGTACAGCTTGTTGTCCAAGAGATTAAAGTATTAGAAAGCCTGAAACAACTCCAACTTCAGAATACTTTGAAAGCAATAGTAATCTTCCCTGGCGAGGACGTCACATACTTCATAACAGCACTATGTGAATGCAGTTTGTTGGAACTTATTGAAAATAAGGACTTTTCACTGCATGTGATCTTCAAAGACAAAAGGATGAGTTAATGCAATATCTTTCTTTTCTGGGCTCAAAGAATTGAAAGACCAAAATATGGCTAAGTTGTCTAGCTCACTGGTGTGTTTTAAGTGTTGTGGAGATTTTTGTCTTTGTTTTCATAGCATCAACTACAATTCTGAGGCAGTTGTTCCTGATTCACAGTTTTAATTTTTAAATTTTTTACAACCACTATGATAAGGAGTATGTCTTAGAGAGTGAAGATGTCAGTTCCAGCACTGATGACAGTAGCAATGACAGCAACAATTGTGACATGAGTGATGAACAAAGTAGTGATGACAAAATGGACAACATCAAAGACACATAAATACTTGTGAAATTCTTAGTGATGGAGAACAGGAGAATGAAGATGACCAGGATGAAGACATAGATGACCCGGATGACACTAATGTTACAAATTCTCAAGATCCAGGAAACTACAGTTACTGTTTCTTTTGTGAAAAAGCACCACAGAAATTGACTCAGCATTGCCAGAGGCACCACTGCAAGGAAACTTTGCTTTGTGAAGTATTGGCCGTCCCAAAGGAAGAAACAATGATGAAGCGGAAGAAGTGGTTACATATCCATCACCTTGGCAACCATGAACACAACATGAAAGTTTAAAATGAAGAGGCTAAGGACTTGGTTGTCCGCAAGACCAGCTCATAAGAAAACCCACTCAATCCATGACTACATCCCCTGTACTGGCTGTTTTGGATATTGTCATCCAAATAATTTGTGGGATGCTTATTCCTATTAAAATTGAAGTATCAAGGGAATTGACAGTTGTTCTCCACTCCATGAATCAGGATAACAGTAGATTGATCATACCGAATGATTAGGACATTCTAAAAGATGGGGAAAATGTGCTCAGCAAACCAACTCTGCCTGAAGTCACGACAAGACGAGAGAAAAAATGAGAACACTTGGTTAGGTACTTCATCATACTAGACAACTTAGTTCCAGTATTCTACGTGCATCATTTGAATCAGCCATTAAGAGTGCTTTGATTATGTCAGTCTATCAAGAAGAAACAACAAAACACAAAGCATACTCATGCCAACTGAGAGTGGGCTTTGCACTGATGAATCTTTGCACTCATACTTAAGAACATGTACATCAAGGAACAGAGCCGTGCATCCATTCTTGAGGTAGATTATTTCATGCATCTCAGAGACACAAATTGGAAAACTTGAATGACATCATCAGCGCTGCGACAGATGCAACAACAACGATGGCAAATCTCCAAAGCTCTTGCCATTAACCAAGTATTGTGTAGCATTCAAAGCATTCTCCAAAGGAGGGAAAAAGAAATCAAGGCAGATAGGCCTAGTAATGGGAAAGTTTTAAAGAGCTGGCCCGAATGACACTTGCACAGGTTGTTTTGTAGAATAGCAGAAGGCCTAAAGAAGTTAAAATTATAGAGATTGATGGTTATAATCAACAAGTAGCAAACAAGAGAGCTGTTCATGATGAAGTTCTGCAAAGCATCACTCCAGCAGAAAAGATTGCTCTGAAAAGGTTCACATTGCTCATGGTGCGGGGAAAGCGAGGGCGTGGAGTGCCAATACTGCTGCCAGCTAACATAAAAGAAAGTATGGACATGTTGGCTACGGGAATAAATGTGAGACAGTTTCTCTTTTCTAGACTTTATGTTGATGTTGATGCAACCACTCCATTGAGGACATTTGATGTTGTTGCTGAATTATCAGCATCTGCTGAGCCATCAAGAATCACATGTACAAAGCTTAGAAAACATCTAGCAACTACGTGTCAGCTGTTAAACTTGAAGAAAAATGAGCTACAGCTGCTAGCCAATCACATGATGCACGATATACCAACCCACAAAGAGTACTACAGACTACCTATGGAGACAACTGTTCACGCATAAGTGAGCAAATTGCTCAATTTGGCACATGAAGGAAGAATACATTAATAAAATGAGAAGTCACTAGATGACATCAATCTAGAGTCCATGAATTACTGACAGTAGATACTGATGAAGACCAATCTGATGAGGAATTCACACATGAAGACTTGGAGAAGAGTGACTCCTTTTTCTTGCAAAAAGCAGTCTACTCATAAACAAACACACAAACGCGCTATAAAAAGAAAACATGAAAGGTGGAACAAGAAGCAAGTACACTTTCTGCTAAGCCAGAGTGAAGTACAGCAAAAACTTAAAATGATGACCACCCCGGGGAAAATCCTTGGTTTACTGATGATCAAAAGAGCTACAGACCTACTTCACAATAAAACCTGAAGAGATGTTAAACAACAAGATCCGTACATAAGAGTACGTACAGCTTGTTGTCCAAGAGATTTTAATTACAAGAAAGCTTAAAACAGCTCCAACTTCAGAATATTTTGAAGACAATAGTAATCTTCCATGACGAGGACTTCACATACTTCATAACAGCACGATTTGATTGCAGTTTGTTGGAACTTTGTAGAAATAAGGACTTTTCACTGCGTGTGATCTCCAAAGACAAATGGATGAGTTTATGCAAGTACTTCCTTTCGGGGCTCAAAGAAGTGCATGACCAAAATTTGGCTAAATTGTCTAGCTAACTGGTGTGTTTTTAGTGTTGTGAAGAGTTTTGTCTTCAATTTCATAGCATCAACTACAATTAAAAAAAAAGCCCACTCAATCCATGATTGCTTCCCCTGTCCTGGATAGTTTGGATAATTTAATATGAATGCATAGTGGTTGTAAACAAAAACAAACAAACAAATAACTGTGAATCAGGAGCAACTTCCTCAGAATTGTTTAGTGACCCCAAAACAAACCCCTTTTATGAAGATGATGACACTGATAAGGAGAATGTCCTAATGAGTGATGATGACAGTTCCAGCACTG
This sequence comes from Plazaster borealis, assembly GCA_021014325.1. Classification (NCBI taxonomy): domain Eukaryota; kingdom Metazoa; phylum Echinodermata; class Asteroidea; order Forcipulatida; family Labidiasteridae; genus Plazaster; species Plazaster borealis. The sequence continues at coordinate 13,188,827 of CM037461.1, forward strand.
ATGACAGTAGCAATGACAGCAACAATTGTGACATGAGTGATGAACAAAGTAGTGATGACGAGATAGGCAGCATCAAAGACACACAAATACTTGTGAATTTTTTAGAGATGGAGAACAGGAGAATGAAGATGACCAGGATGAAGACATAGATGACCCGGATGACACTAATGTTACAAATTCTCAAGATCCAGGAAACTACAGTTACTGTTTCTTTTGTGAAAAGGCACAACAAAAATTGACTCAGCATTGCCAGAGGCACCACTGCAAGGAAACTTTGCTTTGTAAGGTATTGGCTGTCCCAAAGGAAGAAAAAATGATGAAGCGGCAGAAGTGGTTACATATCCGTCACCTTGGCAACCATGAACACAACATGAAGGTTTAAAATGGAGAGGCTAAGGACTTCGTTGTCCGCAAAGGACCAGTTCATAAGAAAACACACTCGATCCATGACAACATCCTCTGTACTGGCTGTTTTGGATATTGTCATCAAATAACAATGTGGGTGCGTGCACAAAAAAAAATGCAAGAGTCAGGAACAACTTCCTCCTTTTAGTAAACACTGCAAGACAGGAAGGATGCTTATTCCTCTTAAATATGAAGTATCAAGGGAATTGACAGTTGTTCTCCATTCCATGAAACAGTTACAGCTACAGCTGCTACAGCTGTTAGCCAATCACATGATACACGATATACTAACCCACAAAGAGTACTACAGTCTACCTATGGAGACAACTGTTCACACATAAGTGAGCAAATTGCTCAATTTGGCACATGAAGGAAGAATACATTAATAAAATGAGAAGTCACTAGATGACATCAATCTAGAGTCCATGAATTACTGACAGTAGATACTGATGAAGACCAATCTGATGAGGAATTCACACATGAAGACTTGGAGAAGAGTGACTGTCCTTTTTCTTGCAAAAAGCAGTCTACTCCTAAACAAACACACAAACGCGCTATAAAAAGAAAACATGAAAGGTGGAACAAGAAGCAAGTACACTTTCTGCTAAGCCAGAGTGAAGGACAGCAAAAACTTAAAATGATGACCACCCCGGGGAAAATCCTTGGTTTACTGATGATCAAAAGAGCTACAGACCTACTTCACAATAAAACCTGAAGAGATGTTAAACAACAAGATCCGTACATAAGAGTACATACAGCTTGTTGTCCAAGAGATTTTAATTACAAGAAAGCTTAAAACAACTCCAACTTCAGAATATTTTGAAGACAATAGTAATCTTCCATGACGAGGACTTCACATACTTCATAACAGCACGATTTGATTGCAGTTTGTTGGAACTTTGTAGAAATAAGGACTTTTCACTGCGTGTGATCTCCAAAGACAAATGGATGAGTTTATGCAAGTACTTCCTTTCTGGGCTCAAAGAATTGCATGACCAAAATTTGGCTAAATTGTCTAGCTAACTGGTGTGTTTTTAGTGTTGTGAAGAGTTCTGTCTTCAATTTCATAGCATCAACTACAATTTTAAAAAAAAGCCCACTCAATCCATGATTGCTTCCCCTGTCCTGGATAGTTTGGATAATTTAATATGAATGCATAGTGGTTGTAAACAAAAACAAACAAACAAATAACTGTGAATCAGGAGCAACTTCCTCAGAATTGTTTAGTGACCCCAAAACAAACCCCTTTTATGAAGATGATGACACTGATAAGGAGAATGTCTTAATGAGTGATGATGACAGTTCCAGCACTGATGACAGTAGCAATGACAGCAACAATTGTGACATGAGTGATGAACAAAGTAGTGATGACGAGATAGACAGCATCAAAGACGCACAAATACTTGTGAATTTTTTAGAGATGGAGAACAGGAGAATGAAGATGACCAGGATGAAGACATAGATGACCCGGATGACACTAATGTTACAAATTCTCAAGATCCAGGAAACTACAGTTACTGTTTCTTTTGTGAAAAGGCACAACAAAAATTGACTCAGCATTGCCAGAGGCACCACTGCAAGGAAACTTTGCTTTGTAAGGTATTGGCTGTCCCAAAGGAAGAAAAAATGATGAAGCGGCAGAAGTGGTTACATATCAGTCACCTTGGCAACCATGAACACAACATGAAGGTTTAAAAATGGAGAGGCTAAGGACTTCGTTGTCCGCAAAGGACCAGCTCATAAGAAAACACACTCGATCCATGACATCATCCTCTGTACTGGCTGTTTTGGATATTGTCATCTAATAACAATGTGGGTGCGTGCACAAAAAGAATTGCACGAGTCAGGAACAACTTCCTCCTTTTAGTAAACACTGCAAGACAGGAAGGATGCTTATTCCTCTTAAATATGAAGTATCAAGGGAATTGACAGTTGTTCTCCATTCCATGAAACAGCTACAGCTACAGCTGCTACAGCTGCTAGCCAATCACATGATACACGATATACTAACCCACAAAGAGTACTACAGTCTACCTATGGAGACAACTGTTCACACATAAGTGAGCACATTGCTCAATTTAGCACATGAAGGAAGAATACATTAATAAAATGAGAAGTCACTAGATGACATCAATCTAGAGTCCATGAATTACTGACAGTAGATACTGATGAAGACCAATCTGATGAGGAATTCACACATGAAGACTTGGAGAAGAGTGACTGTCCTTTTTCTTGCAAAAAGCAGTCTACTCCTAAACAAACACACAAACGCGCTATAAAAAGAAAACATGATAGGTGGAACAAGAAGCAAGTACACTTCCTGCTAAGCCAGAGTGAAGTACAGCAAAAACTTAAAATGATGACCACCCCGGGGAAAATCCTTGGTTTACTGATGATCAAAAGAGCTACAGACCTACTTCACAATAAAACCTGAAGAGATGTTAAACAACAAGATCCGTACATAAGAGTACGTACAGCTTGTTGTCCAAGAGATTTTAATTACAAGAAAGCTTAAAACAACTCCAACTTCAGAATACTTTGAAGACAATAGTAATCTTCCATGACGAGGACTTCACATACTTCATAACAGCACGATGTGAATGCAGTTTGTTGGAACTTATTGAAAATAAGGACTTTTCACTGTGTGTGTGATCTTCAAGGGACAAAAGGATGAGTTAATGCAAGTTCTTTCTTTTTTTGGCTCAAAGAATTGCACGACCTAAATATGGCTCAATTGTCTAGCCAACTGGTGTTTTTTTTTAGTGTTGTGAGATTTTGTCTTCGTTTTCATAGCATCAACTACAAGGGAAGTCACTATATTACATGACATCAATCTAGACCTCGATGAATCACTGACAGTAGATACTAATGAATACCAATCTGATGAGGAATTCACACATAAAGACTTGGAGAAGAGTGACTTTCCTTTTTCTTGTAAAAAGCAGTCTCCTCAAAAACAATTACACAAATGCGCTGTAAAAAGAAAACATGAAAGGTGGACCGAGAAGCATGTACACTTCCTGCTAAGCCATAGTGAAGTACAGCAAAAGCTTATAATGAAGACCACTCCGGGGAAAACCTTTGCTTGCCGATGATCAAAAGAGCTAAAGGCCTACTACTTCACAATAAAACCTGAAGAGATGTTAACAACAAGATCCAAAACAAAATAATCACAATGAAAGCAAAGATGAACAAGACTGATTTAGCTGATGCTATAGTCACCAATTTTTCCAGCAGTTATAGAGAAAAAAGCCAGTTGCAGTCAAACGAGTATACAACAGTTTGTCGTCCGAGAGATTAGAGTACATGAAAAACCTGAAACAACTCTAACTTCAGAATGTTATGAAGTTGATGAAGATGATGATGAAGATAATGACAATGATAAGGATTAAGTCTTAGATAGTGATGATGACAGTTCCAGCACTGATGACAGTAGCAATGACAGCAACAATTGTGACATAAGTGATGAACAAAGTAGTGATGACGAAGTAGACAGCATCAAAGACACACAAATACTTGTGAAATTTTTAGAGATGGAGAACAGGAGAATGAAGATGACCAGGATGAAGACATAGATGACCCGGATGACACTAATGTTACAAACTCTCAAGATCCAGGAAACTAATGTTACTGTTTGTTTTGTGAAAACGCACAAGAAAAATTGACTCAGCATTGCCAGAGGCACCACTGCAAGGAAACTTTGCTTTGTAAGGTATTGGCTGTCCCAAAGGAAGAAAAAATGATGAAGCGGCAGAAGTGGTTACATATCCGTCACCTTGGCAACCATGAACACAACATGAAGGTTTAAAATGGAGAGGCTAAGGACTTCGTTGTCCGCAAAGGACCAGCTCATAAGAAAACACACTCGATCCATGACAACATCCTCTGTACTGGCTGTTTTGGATATTGTCATCTAATAACAATGTGGGTGCGTGCACAAAAAGAATTGCACGAGTCAGGAACAACTTCCTCCTTTAGTAAACACTGCAAGACAGGAAGGATGCTTATTCCCCTTAAATATGAGGTATCATGGGAATTGACAGTTGTTCTCCATTCCATGAAACAGGATAACATTAGATTGATCATACGGAATGATCAGAACATTCTAAAAGATGGGGAAATGTGCTCAGCACAACCAACTCTGCCAGAAGTCATGACAAGGAGAAAGAAAAATGAGAACACTTGGTAAGGTACTTCATCATACTAGACAACTTAGTTCCAGTATTCTACGTGCATCATTTGAATCAGCCATTAAGAGTGCTTTGATTATGTCGGGCTATCAAGAAGAAACAACAAAACACAAAGCATACTCATGCCAACTGAGAGTGGGCTTTGCACTGATGAATCTTTGCACTCATACTTAAGAACATGTACATCAAGGAACAGAGCCGTGCATCCATTCTTGAGGTAGATTATTTCATGCATCTCAGAGACACAAATTGGAAAACTTGAATGACATCATCAGCGCTGCGACAGATGCAACAACAACGATGGCAAATCTCCAAAGCTCTTGCCATTAACCAAGTATTTAATAGCATTCAAAGCATTCTCCAAAGGAGAAAAAAAAAGAAATCAAGGCAGGGCTAGTAAGTGGAAAGTTTTAAAGCTGGCCCAAATGACACTTGCCTTGCACAGGTTGTTTTTGAAGAGCAGAAGGCCTAAAGAAGTTAAAATTATAGAGATTGATGGTTATAATCAACAAGTAGCAAACAAGAGAGCTGTTCATGATGAAGTTCTGCAAAAGCATCACTCAGCAGAAAAGATTGCTCTGAAAAGGTTCACATTGCTCATGGTGCGGGGAAGCGAGGCGTGGAGTGCCAATACTGCTGCCAGCCAACACAAAAAAAGTATGGACATGTTGGCTACGGGAATAAATGTAAGAAAGTTTCCCTTTTCTAGACTTTATGTTGATGCAACCACTCCATTGAGGACATCTGATGTTGTTGCTGAAATATCAGAATCTGCTGAGCCATCAAGAATCACATGTACAAAGCTTAGAAAACATCTAGCAACTACGTGTCAGCTGTTAAACTTGAAGAAAAATGAGCTACAGCTGCTAGCCAATCACATGATACACGATATACCAACCCACAAAGAGTACTACAGACTACCTATGGAGACAACTGTTCACGCATAAGTGAGCAAATTGCTCAATTTGGCACATGAAGGAAGAATACATTAATTAAATGAGAAGTCACTAGATGACATCAATCTAGAGTCCATGAATTACTGACAGTAGATACTGATGAAGACCAATCTGATGAGGAATTCACACATGAAGACTTGGAGAAGAGTGACTGTCCTTTTTCTTGCAAAAAGCAGTCTACTCCTAAACAAACACACAAACGCGCTATAAAAAGAAAACATGATAGGTGGAACAAGAAGCAAGTACACTTCCTGCTAAGCCAGAGTGAAGTACAGCAAAAACTTAAAATGATGACCACCCCGGGGAAAATCCTTGGTTTACTGATGATCAAAAGAACTACAGACCTACTTCACAATAAAACCTGAAGAGATGTTAAACAACAAGATCCGTACATAAGAGTACGTACAGCTTGTTGTCCAAGAGATTAAAGTACAAGAAAGCCTGAAACAACTCCAACTTCAGATTATTTTGAAGGCAATAGAAATCTTCCTTGCATGGATGTCACATACTTCATAACAGCACTATGTGATTGCAGTTTGTTGGAACTTATTGAAGATAAGGACTTTTTACAGCGTGTGATCTTCAAAGACAAAAGGATGCAAGTACTTCCTCTCTGGGCTCAAAGAATGGTTCAACCTTAACATACTGCACAGGGACATCAAGCCTGGGAATGTACTAATAGGTATGTAAACCTATGTTTCAATCGAAAAAAAATTATCACTACTGTATTTATAAATTAAGTGAGGCATTGGTGAGACTTTTGTGTAATGTTTCTAGATGTATATCAATCATGTAGTTTTTCCCCGACACATGGTTAATTCAACCTCTGTAATTTCAGACAATTAAAGGCAGCCTTTGTACAATGGTTGTATTTTATTCTTATTTTGGGTTATTTTACTCGTAGATCTTCATGGCACATTGTTTATTGCTGACTTCGGTGTTTCCCGCCAAATGAGTTCAAAGACAACATTGTTGACAAAGTCTGTCGGCACATTATGTTGGATGCCTTTGGAAAGTCTTCAAGGAGACATAACAAAGAACAAGAGGTGTTCAGACATACAGTTAATCTTCAGAAATTTTCTTTCATAAAAGATATTGATCAGTAAGTTGTGTTCAAATTGGGAAATCATGAAATCCAAGATGGAAAATTGACAATTTGATTAGATCCCATCAGCTTATCCTGTGATTAGTTTGGGCTTCAATTCATGTGTTTTTTCAAATATTTGTTTGTTTAACTGTAAATGTTTTTTCCCTTTACTTAGATGGCTGGATGTCTTCTATATTATATTTTAAGCGATGGTCATATTCCACATGAGACAGTTCACCCCTACATTAAAGAGCCTGAAGGTGTTATGAAGAGCATCAAAACGGGTACCTTCAGCTTAAAGCACCTTGGTACATTTGCATCAAAGGGACGAGTACTGGCCTCTATGATTTGTAGTGATGAGACATCAAGACCAACAGTAGGGTAATGTCTTCTCCAATTTCAAGGTAATTGGTGATGAGAGGTGTCAACCCAAAAGAAACATGCATGTGTTTCATTTTTGTTATAATGTCTTTCCTTTTTTAAACTTACATTACTGGCACATTTTTTAAGACACTCTACTGGTTAATGCCGCAGTGAAAATGACCCTATGTGAAGTAGATGAGAATTTATCAAATGCATAGGTGAGTTGGAAGCTGGAAATTATTTTTGTACCAGAGGCTGATAAACATCGTACATTATTTAACAAGTTCCAGATCATTTCAACTTTCTAATAACCCCAAAAGTGGATGCTGTGCCATTAGTAAACCTTTTGCAAAGTTTTGTGAAATCTGTTTTTAAAATTGACAGCAAAATTGTGTCCTATTTCAAGTTAAGCGATGGATATGGGATGTTAGCGATTGATTTTAAGTATAGTGAAATCAGGCCCTGGTACTCGAACCAGCATCCTCATATTGATGGTTCCTTATCTATTGGTTTGTATTGACAAAAAAATCACAAGTTAATACCATAGAATGATAAGCATATTTTGGTATTTTTTCCAGGAAGCACTTTGCACGATACGAGGACGACCTTCATGACAACTGGTCTAAACAGCAAGAAACAGGCAAGTGAAAACTTTAATTAATTGTCCACTCCATTTACTTTTATTTACGGTTCTTTCTAATAGGCGCGGATTTCTAACCAGAAACCCTTTTGTGATCATTTTCCTTACTTTTCTGTATACAAAATTGCACAAACCGGATTCTGCAGAAGCATTTATCTTATAGTACAAACCTGGTTGGAACAATTACCTTAATCTTCATTGTATAAATACCTGCGGTTTATACGCCAGGCGTATTAATATTTAACAAAATACGAACAGCACAGATTGGCCCCCAAGCTCATTGTAATATTTTTTTCGAGTATGACTTTCACTGGTGACTGTTATACCAATCTTATGTGAAGCAGGCAACCAGTGGGGGGGATCAGTTTGCATTTATGGTGGTGACTGTGACTGGTGTGCTGCGCAACATGCAGTCACTGTTGATCAACGCAAACACATGGTGCCCCTCTGTGTGTGTGGTCATTTTGCGACTTATATCTGGTGGCGCAGCTTACAGTATGTGTGATACACAGTAAGAGTTAGCTGCCAAACTTCCTAATAAAAATGTAAATAATCTTACTTTATTTCATTATCAAGGGATCTAAGCCTGTGTCTAGAGCAGAGGTACTTACTGCCTTAAGAAGACTTTGAGGTTGCTGATGAGGAACCAAGGCTGACAAGTTTGTGGAATTACTCATGTGAAAGTGACCACAGTCCTGGGATATGGCTGGTAGAAACCATAGATTCATACACCATCCAACCGCTAGCACCATATATGTATGAACCGGTTACAGAGAAAGCTGATATGTGTAAGTGTGTTACCCTGTATTACATGTTGAACTGAAAATATGAGCATGTAAAAGCAATAGAGAGGAAAATATATGTGTATATGTATTTAAATCTCAAAAATGACATGGCATCCTACAATTGCGCACAAATTTACATAACAGTTCTCAACAGAAACGTAAAACAAATTGACACAATTTCGAAAGCACCAAAACGAAAAAGAGAGATAACGTCTAAGCGGTTTTGAATTTATGGCACCCCAAATGGAGGTGTGGCTTTCCCCCTTTTCAGGCACAGACATGTGATAGAAATATATATTGTTTTCTCTCAAAAATGACATGACACCCTACAATTGGGCCAAAATTTACATACCACAAGGTAAAAACACTTTGACACGATTTTGAAAGCACCAAAATGAAAACCAGAGCGAACTTCTAAGTGGCTTGGAAATAATAGCCCCCAAATGGAGGTGTGGTTTTTCCCTTTTTCAGGCACAGACACTTGTGATAATAGAAAGGCTTCATCAGGTGAATAAATAGCATCAAAACTGTTTTACCCTTACCATCAAGAGGGATGATTAAACATTCAGAGTCAGTATGTCTGCTTCTTATTTGCTTAAATAATTATTTATTTGATAAAGATGGAAACTTCAAATCTGGTACAAATTCCTATTTTCTTTCACAAATGGCAACAAAAACACTATCAACACATTGAGATATTCTAAACTGAACTACCCGCTTGAAATGAAACGTAAGCTCAATTTTGAAATTGGACAAAAAGTGTTTTGCATGCATTAAAAAGGGAGAAGCTGCACACTCCAGTCAGATGGCCCATAAATCGCATTGTGTTTGGGTTCTTGAAAATACTTAATCCTAAATTTGTTCATCCATGTTCACTTTGTGAGATACAGGTCATTGAACTTTTGAACATTTTTTTGACCATAGCAACTTCAAAGGGCAGCCTTTGGTTTTGAATATCTTAAACAGATGTGATGTTTAGATCAAATGACAACAACTTTATAAAAAGGCTTACATTTGTGATTGAAAATATGGATCTGCTGCTGCAGGAAATTGTAATTTCCAGGGAATTTAATGTTTTTGCACTCAACTCACAGTCTGACAGTAATAGAATGGCTTACAAATGTTATGTGTCATGCACATTCGTGGATTTCACATAATTAGCAGTATCAAACTCTATTTCCCACCCAGCACATGTAGCCGTGTATATTGTGTACATCTGTCTCTTCATTTTTTGGGTAGGGAATGGGTAAGGCCTGTGGTCCCGGCCTGCATGCTGGATTTGCCTCTAGGTTGATTGAATGTCATGCCTTGTGGCCATGGTATGGTGTTGATCCCTCGTGAAATAAATACCTGTAGATACATGTGGGCCATTTGTGCTTGTGCTGTTTACAATGCTAAATTGCCATGTGATATTCATAAATATTCAAATAGTATGGATGTGGGGCAGCACAGAAAGCTAGTAGTGGCTGTCAATGGTCAAAGCTGAAACTTTTAGGTAATTACCTCACAAACATGGCTCTGCTAATTGCCAAGCAAAGAATCGGCGCTTATGGATGTCAAGCGTATTTCACAAGGTTAGCAGGGAATTTTTGCTTGTGCGAGCACTCAACATTTCAAGGCACTATTCACTTACGCGGCCAGAGCAGAAAATCGATGCTTGCACAGTAAGTGGATGATGGTGACCGTAAGCCCAGAATTCAGCGGTGAGCAGAGCCATGAATTTGGGCCCTGCTTGTGAAGCAGGGTATTGCTGCATTGAGCCACAAACACCTACAGTTTACAGGGTATCATCAACTTAGCATGCTAAGTGATGTCTCTTTCTTGTAGAAAGATAACTGTTTCCAATAAAATTTAAACAGAAACTTTCATGTGCTTTGAAGTATTGAGATCTGATTTTGAACTTTTCGAAAATCACAAATGACCTGTGAAAGCACAGTTTCCAAACGCTCCCTCTCTCGTATGAAACAAGTAATTTCTCCATACTCTGTACTTTTAAGTGTTAGCCAACTAACAAAGGCTAAGTTTTCAGAGTTTTTCGAAGTGAAAATGCAATAAATGATATCATGCGCGACCGAGTCAATAACTGTCTAAGGGGAACTATGCACTGTATACATAACAGTTTCTAAGATTACATGTAAAATTAGAGTGTGAAATAAACCAAGGGTTTTCTAAGAACTGGGCTTATAAGCTACAGCCTTGTAGTTTAAGAGATGGAACTATATTAAATTCCAGAAGATTATTCCTCTGATGCGAGATATTTTGTGTTTCTTAGGCTACACGAATTATATCAACAATCTTGTATTAATTCAATTGATTACAAAAATGTATTATGGTCACTTTTGGTCAATGCTGCATTTTTCTCTGACTACCATATTCAGTAAATGTAACTGAATACCTTTTAGAAATTTACAGAGTCAAATAAAAAATTGAGAAGCACTGATCTCTACTTTTGATTCGGCAACTTTCAGTCACAGTAGTTGCAATCATTGAAAGATGGTCCATCTTTGGAGAGTGTTAAGTTAATGATGCTTTTTTGTTGTAGGCCCTACACATACTGTAAAATTATCATGTGCGTGTTAATGTGTTAAATCACAGTTCTTTGGTCACTTTTCAAAACATACAATTAAATTTCTAAGATGCTTTATTTTTATCTAACATGCCGGTGAGGTTGTAATCCGGAAAGTGCTCATACAAATGACAGACCATCTGCATGGTTTAAGAACAATGTTTTCTTTTCTTTGAAAAGCGGCAGTGTAAATAATTGTAATAAGCCCTGTCCTACTGCGTGTTCACTTGAATGTGAGTTGTTGATGAATTAAAGGTTGATTATATACATGGACATGTATCAATATATACAACATGACTGTATTTACAGTTTGTAAAAGTATCTCGATCCACAAAATGGCAACATCTTTCAGATATATAAGATTCTTTGAAAAGCGGTAGTGCAAATTATTGTAAATATCCTACTGTGTGTTCACTTGAATGTGAATTGTTGATGAATTAAAGGTTGATTATATACATGGACATGTATCAATATACAGCATGACTGTATTTACAGTTTGTAAAAGAATCTTGGTCCACAAAATGCCAACATCTTTCAGATATATAAGATTCTTAAAAAAATTATTGTAAATATCCTACTGTGTGTTCACTTGAATGTGAATTGTTGATGAATTAAAGGTTGATTATATACATGGACATGTATCAATATACAGCATGACTGTATTTACAGTTTGTAAAAGAATCTCGATCCACAAAATGGCAACATCTTTCAGATATATAAGATTCTTTGCAAATGATTGTAAATATCCTACTGCGTGTTCACTTATATGTATTTACAGTTTGTAAAAGAATCTCGATCCACAAAATGACAACATCTTTCAGATATATAAGATTCTTTGAAAAGCGGTAGTGCAAATTATTGTAAATATCCTACTGTGTGTTCACTTGAATGTGAATTGTTGATGAATTAAAGGTTGATTATATACATGGACATGTATCAATATACAACATGACTATATGTTCAGTTTGTAAAAGAATCTCGATCCACAAAATGGCAACATCTTTCAGATATATAAGATTCTTTGAAAAGCGGTAGTGCAAATTATTGTAAATATCCTACTGTGTGTTCACTTGAACGTGAATTGTTGATGAATTAAAGGTTGATTATATACATGGACATGTATCAATATACAGCATGACTGTATTTACAGTTTGTAAAACAATCTCGATCCACAAAATGCCAACATCTTTCAGATATATAAGATTCTTTGAAAATGATTGTAAATATCCTACTGTGTGTTCACTTGAATGTGAATTGTTGATGAAATAAAGGTTGATTATATACATGGACAAAACAAAATACAGCATGACTGTATGTACAGTTTGTAAAAGAATCTTGATCCACAAAATGGCAACATCTTTCAGATATATAAGATTCTTTGAAAAGCGGCAGTGTAAATTATTGTAAATATCCTACTGTGTGTTCACTTGAATGTGAATTGTTGATGAATTAAAGGTTGATTATATACATGGACATGTATCAATATACAGCATGACTGTATTTACAGTTTGTAATTGAATCTCGATCCACAAAATGGCAACATCTTTCAGATATATAAGATTCTTAAAAAAATATTGTAAATATTCTACTGTGTGTTCACTTGAATGTGAATTGTTGATGAATTAAAGGTTGATTATATACATGGACATGTATCAATATACAGCATGACTGTATGTTCAGTTTGTAAAAGAATCTTGGTCCACAAAATGCCAACATCTTTCAGATATATAAGATTCTTTGAAAAGCGGTAGTGTAAATTATTGTAAATTTCCTACTGTGTGTTCACTTGAATGTGAATTGTTGATGAATTAAAGGTTGATTATATACATGGACATGTATCAATATATACAACATGACTGTATTTACAGTTTGTAAAAGAATCTCGATCCACAAAATGGCAACATCTTTCAGATGTATAAGATTCTTTGAAAAGCGGTAGTGCAAATTATTGTAAATATCCTACTGTGTGTTCACTTGAATGTGAATTGTTGATGAATTAAAGGTTGATTATATACATGGACATGTATCAATATACAGCATGACTGTATTTACAGTTTGTAAAAGAATCTCGATCCACAAAATGGCAACATCTTTCAGATATATAAGATTCTTAAAAAAATTATTGTAAATATCCTACTGTGTGTTCACTTGAATGTGAATTGTTGATGAACTAAAGGTTGATTATATACATGGACATGTATCAATATACAGCATGACTGTATGTTCATGTGAGGAGTTGTTCCTTTATTATTGGAGTATCGTTTATTGTTATACCGTTATTAATATAAAGTTATTCTCTCTCCGCTGAGGATGTGGGGTGGCGCCCTTTGAAGTTAAGTGACCCCCCCCCCCACGCTCCTCACCGCCTGCACAATCCACCAGATATCAATTGTGCAGGTTAGGTCACTCAACGGTTTCAATAAAAGGTCATCTACATTGGCGGAGAGAAAATAGAACCTGTGTGCCAGAACTTCATTTCCAGTTATTTAACAGCCGCTTTGGACCCCCACACTACATAATAGTCCTCGGACCCCAACACCCATCTTACAACAAGCGTAGTTGGCAGGATATTTTCTCATGACGTTTCACTGATGATGTTTCCTGACTTTCAAGGGATTTTCCTCAGACATCAACTATAGCCCCATGAGCATACGAGTTATCTCTGTGTAACTGTTTAATATCATCGGAGGCAAAAAAACAACAACAACAGCAACAACAACAACACTATGAAATTACTGCTCGTTCGCTACAAGGACAATGTTATTTTGATTGAGCATCAGTGCACTGCAGTGGAGATTTTGAACACTATAGACTATAGGACTACCACGATACAAAAACTGTTGTTTCAGCTTCCATCCAATCAGGAGAGTTTCAGAACACTATCACAGTAGAGTCAAGAAAAATTTCCAGTTGCTAATTTGTCTTAAGGTATATTGTGCATATTTGATCAGGGGGACCAATCTCGATTGTGGATGTTTTGATAGCTCTCTGGCTCCCGTTTAAATTTACAGTGCTGTCATCTATATTCACAATCTATATTGGTCACTACTGCATTGACGTGGCTTATAATTGGTAATCCACTCTAGACAACAAATTAGTGTTTCATTTATATTCATTGCTCAGAAATTGATGTTTTGAAATTGGCTGCAATTTTTATTGAATAGCCTAGAAGTTAAGTGATAGTTGGTGACCCTCTATTGAACCACAGGTTATTAGTGAATTTTTCACTGTTGTTTACCATTCTATTGAACCACAAGTTATTAGTGAATTTTTCACTGTTGTTTACCATTCTATTGAACCATTGTTTATCACATTGTGATTGCTAAATAGACAGGAACATTTAGTATCTGTGGATACATTACTCCTATTGCATAACATGGCTACTAATTACGTGAAGGTACAAGGAGTAGGGTCTGTACACCAATTCCCACTTGAAAGTGAAGACGGTCCACTGCGCCTGTCAGTTCTTCAGTCACAATATCCAACAGCCCGGGGCCTCTTATATTCTGACGAGGATGCTAAAGTTGTAGTACCTGCACATAAAGAGATTATTAAACCCCCACGAGGTGGATGGGGTGCCTGTATCTACTCGGCTCTACTACCGGAAGTGACTCCATCACCAACCAAAGATGACACACTTCTAGACATACAGTCGCAATTGGTGAAGCTTCTTTCAAAACCCCAAACACAACTTGTGATGGCACCGGAAAGGAAAATTTCCCCGTTTGACGGAAAGGTTGGAGAGGTGCGGGAGTTCGTAACTAGTATCTGTAATGCGTTCCAGCGTTACTACATACCACACGATCAGCAGGGGGCCTTTCTACTGGACTACTTGCATGGAGGCCCTAAAGCAGAGGTTAAAGCCATGCTGTCGGAAGAGAAAAAGATCAAAGAGGTCCTAGAGTTCCTTCTCGAATCATATGGGGACAGACTTGCGACGGGAGAGCTCCAGCGATTGTTTTTGGAGAGACGACAGAGGCATGGACAAAGTGTCCGAGACTATGCAGTAGACATTGAAAGGCGTTTCTTGAGGCTTACACAACATGATGGAAAGCTATACTCGAGTCCAGACACCACATTGGCGGAGCAGTTCATCGAAGGGCTTGGTGACTCATACATACGAAACACATGCCGTGATAGGTTTGAACAAGGGACAGTGAAGGCATTTCGGGAACTCCGGGAGTACGCCATAAAACGTGAGGGACGAGAGGAAGCCAGGGACAAATCTAAAGGCCCTTCTGAGATCTTCAATTCAGCCCTCCATCTCGGAGACAGTAATGCTCCACGTTCAGAAGATTTACTTCAGGTGTTCCGGGAGATGTCTGACCGTGTAGTAGAAGCAGTGAGGCAGGTAGCAAGACCATCGCAATCATTTGGGGCAAGAGACCACTACAGCAGTCAGCCACCTCGTACAGGAAACTGTTACAACTGCAATTCACCCGGCCATTTTGCGAGACAATGCCCATTGAGGAGACGATCACCCCGTCAGAGATTTGATCAATCTGAGATTTACTACCCAACTCAGCAAAGAGCACCGATCCAGCCAGAACCAGCAGGTGAAATGTTTCGACAGACTGGACAGCACACATCCACACCACAGACGTCCTTTGGTTCAACAGCACCCCAGGGTCCAAATCCAGTAACAAGCCATACATCAGAAGTAGGCGTGGCGAGTTCATCAGCAGGATTGAATGACGAATTCATAACAAAGGCTGTGGGAGAATGTTTTTCTGTCGCGGTGACATTTCAAGATATACCTGTGAGATGTCTTTTGGATCCAGGCTCACAAGTCACTACTGTAAACGAGAGATTTTTCCGTGATGTCCTAGAACCAAGGGGCTTCAAACTGCAAGACATTCCTAAGCCTTTCTCTCTGGTGTCAGCAAATGGAGCAGTCATCCCATACATTGGATGTTTTGAAACAGATATGTGTGCAGTAAACCAGGTCATTGAAGCACGTGTGGTCCTGGTTATCCGAGAAGAGCATCCTACCCTATCATCAGCAGGTAGAGGAAATGTACAAGGAATCCTCGGGATGAATGTGTTACAGCGATGTTGGGAAGAGTTAATGAGCCTGGGAGGTCGTTCCTTCATGACAAAGATAGACTGGCCATCCCCCGATGTTGTATGGCAGAAGGCGCTCAAGACAGTTGAACAAAAGATGACCTTTGGAGCAGAGAGTGGTGAGATTGGAAGAGCGTACCTTGGTGGAGGTTCTTTGGTGATTTCAGCCCGCCAAGCTGTCGTGATTGAGGGCAGATCACTCTCAGGGCCTACCGGTGATTCGTACGAGGCTGTCCTAGAACCTACAACGAAGGCGGGGGTGTTCCCATCTGGTGTCAGTCTGGCTCCATCTTTTGTGAAGGTAGATGCTGGACGCTTTCCGGTGACTGTATTCAACGAAAGCAATGCCGAAGTTGTCATCCCCAAGTCTGCACCTCTTGGGACTCTCTTCCTCTGTTCTCCAGTATGTGATGATGAAGCTGATATGTCGGCTGCAAATGATTTACCAGGTGTTGGAATTAGCAAGGTTGCTGTTGACGACCAGGTAGACCAGCAGCCCGTTGACGTGGATGAGAAACTTTTGAATCCCGGTCAAATCACAAAGATAAAGACACTCCTTGAGAAACATCAGAATGTTCTTTCTAGCCGTAACCGTGATTTTGGTTGTGCTCGATTTCCACATGGCACAGTCTTAGGCGGGGAAGCCACAAACCCCCAAAGGCAGGGATCAGTCAAATCATATCTTCATCAACATCAGAAGACTCTCAGTGTTGCACGCACGATTGCATTCAAGAGGATGGAACAGGCTGCTGTTGCAAGGAAGGCTCTTCATGACAAGAAAGTGTATGAGAGACCACTTGGAGTTGGCCAATATGTTCTTGTGCGCCGCCATGCTCACAGGGGCCGAGCTAAGATTCAAGACTTTTGGGAGGAGGAGCCTTATCTTGTGACCAAGCGGCCGTTTGATAATCAACCAGTCTATGTGGTTCGAAATCGCCAAGGAAAAGAGAAGGTCCTTCACCGATTTTCTATCAAACTTTGCCCATGGATGCCGGAGAGCAATCCTTCTTCATCAGATGAGATTGATGATACCACAGATGTGTCCGATGAAGAATCCCAATCTCATATCGGCTACTCATTGAAGCAGGTTCCAACAGGGAACTTTCCACTCCAGCGAGAAGTCAATCAGACTTATGGTAATCCAGATGGTGTTACTGAGATAGGGTCCAGTGTTGGTCCTGCAGTTGAAGGTAGCAGATCTACTCGCTATCCAGTGAGAAGCTGTCGTGGCTAGAGACCGGAGAGATTTAGTAACTCTAATGTTTAGGCCGACCTGTACGTCCTGGTATAGCGTGTCAAGTTTTTGAGTCGCTACCTGTTGTAATGACTACTGAGTGTATTGGGAAATTCTTAAACAAGTGTTTTTGGTTATACATGTAGTTCCAAGTATGTTTATTGTTAAGCGTTTTGGTAAAGTTTACCCTTTAAAGATGTATCTTTATTCAACTGTTGTTGGTTTTGATTGAGCTGGCAGAACTCTAATGAGACCATACCCCTGGTCATCAAGGGACGATGACTACTAGGCGGGGAAGGTTGTGAGGAGTTGTTCCTTTATTATTGGAGTATCGTTTATTGTTATACCGTTATTAATATAAAGTTATTCTCTCTCCGCTGAGGATGTGGGGTGGCGCCCTTTGAAGTTAAGTGACCCCCCCCCCACGCTCCTCACCGCCTGCACAATCTTCATCAGATATCAATTGTGCAGGTTAGGTCACTCAACGGTTTCAATAAAAGGTCATCTACATTGGCGGAGAGAAAATAGAACCTGTGTGCCAGAACTTCATTTCCAGTTATTTAACAGCCGCTTTGGACCCCCACACTACATAATAGTCCTCGGACCCCAACACCCATCTTACATTCAGTTTGTAAAAGAATCTCGATCCACAAAATGGCAACATCTTTCAGATATATAAGATTCTTTGAAAAGCGGCAGTGTAAACTATTGTAAATATTCTACTGTGTGTTCACTTGAATGTGAATTGTTGATGAATTAAAGGTTGATTATATACATGGACATGTATCAATATACAACATGACTGTATTTACAGTTTGTAAAAGAATCTCGATCCACAAAATGGCAACATCTTTCAGATATATAAGATTCTTTGAAAAGTGGTAGTGCAAATTATTGTAAATATCCTACTGTGTGTTCACTTGAATGTGAATTGTTGATGAATTAAAGGTTGATTATATACATGGACATGTATCAATATACAACATGACTGTATTTACAGTTTGTAAAAGAATCTCGATCCACAAAATGGCAACATCTTTCAGATATATAAGATTCTTTGAAAAGCGGTAGTGCAAATTATTGTAAATATCCTACTGTGTGTTCACTTGAATGTGAATTGTTGATGAATTAAAGGTTGATTATATACATGGACATGTATCAATATACAGCATGACTGTATTTACAGTTTGTAAAAGAATCTCGATCCACAAAATGCCAACATCTTTCAGATATATAAGATTCTTTGCAAATGATTGTAAATATCCTACTGTGTGTTCACTTGAATGTGAATTGTTGATGAAATAAAGGTTGATTATATACATGGACATAACAAAATACAGCATGACTGTATGTACAGTTTGTAAAAGAATCTTGATCCACAAAATGGCAACATCTTTCAGATATATAAGATTCTTTGAAAAGCGGCAGTGTAAATTATTGTAAATATCCTACTGTGTGTTCACTTGAATGTGAATTGTTGATGAATTAAAGGTTGATTATATACATGGACATGTATCAATATACAGCATGACTGTATTTACAGTTTGTAAAAGAATCTCGATCCACAAAATGGCAACATCTTTCAGATATATAAGATTCTTTAAAAAAATATTGTAAATATCCTACTGTGTGTTCACTTGAATGTGAATTGTTGATGAATTAAAGGTTGATTATATACATGGACATGTATCAATATACAGCATGACTGTATTTACAGTTTGTAAAAGAATCTCGATCCACAAAATGGCAACATCTTTCAGATATATAAGATTCTTTGAAAAGCGGTAGTGTAAACTATTGTAAATATCCTACTGTGTGTTCACTTGAATGTGAATTGTTGATGAATTAAAGGTTGATTATATACATGGACATGTATCAATATACAGCATGACTGTATTTACAGTTTGTAAAAGAATCTTGGGCCACAAAATGCCAACATCTTTCAGATATATAAGATTCTTTAAAAAGCGGCAGTGTAAACTATTGTAAATATCCTACTGTGTGTTCTCTTGAATGTGAATTGTTGATGAATTAAAGGTTGATTATATACATGGACATGTACCAATATACAGCATGACTGTATTTACAGTTTGTAAAAGAATCTCGATCCACAAAATGATGGCAACATATTTCAGATAAATACGGTTTTATGTTTTTAATCATTGGGATGTGAAAGCACTTTAAAAAATTTCAAAATTATCCAAAGTTGCCAGAGGTCTCTCGAATGAAACAAAGAAATTTCACCATTAAATTATTTCTGTAGTCTATTAAGTGTTTGTCGACTTACACCCGGTTCAGACAGGCGCTCCAGAGTCGTTCCAAATTACTGCAACAGACGATCTTTTGACTTCTAGCGCGTTCAGTCGCTCCAAACTGTTTCAGACGTCAAAGTTTTCATGTACTTAATTTAATAATTTGGTTCGGCGCAACTCAAGAGCGCCTGTCTGAAATATGGGTGTACCAAAGGTTAAGTTTTCAGTCTTCCCCCCCCCCCCGAGTTTTTAGAGTGAAAATGCCATAAACGATATTGTGCAGGGCAGAGTCAATAACTGTCTAAGGGGAACTATGCACTGTATACATAACAGTTTCTAAGATTACATGTAAAATTAGAGTGTGAAATAAACCAAGGGTTTTCTAAGAACGTATAGCTTTAAGATACAGCCTTGTGGTTTAAAGAGGAAGGGAGGTGACCAATTCTGTTTTGATTCAAACTCATTGTCAAAATTGTCAACATCAAAACATCTGATGACATCATTCTGAGAAAAATGGACCTCAACATTTTTTGTATGGGGATGTTTTGGTTCAGTCCTGACTTTCATTAAAATGTAATCAAAACAGCCTTGAACGTGACATTTTGGAGGCACAAATTTTTTTCCTTGGAATGTAAATATCCAGTAGTTGTTTAATTACAATGACGTCATGTTTCAAATTTGGCTCAGAAAGTCAGTTATGAACCAAAAATCCCCATAAAAACATGTAGTGTCCCATTTGTGTCAGAGTAATGTCATCAGATGTTTTTTTTTATGTTGACCTTTTTTGCACTGGAAGGGTATAAAATGCAATGGCAATTTACACCTTTTTAACATGAGGTTAGAGACTTGAAATTCTTTTCCCACTCACATGAGGTCTCTTTCTATTGGAAAATGAGTACATCACAAAATTGAATTGGTCACTTACTTCCTCTTTAAAATGTATTATGGTCACTTTTGGTCAATGTCCTACTGTGTGTTCACTTGCATGTAAATTGTTGATGAATTAAAGGTTGATTATATACATGGACATGTATCAATATACAACATGACTGTATTTACAGTTTGTAAAAGAATCTCGATCCACAAAATGGCAACATCTTTCAGATATGTAAGATTCTTTGAAAAGCGGTAGTGCAAATTATTGTAAATATCCTACTGTGTGTTCACTTGCATGTGAATTGTTGATGAATTAAAGGTTTATTATATACATGGACATGTATCATTATACAACATGACTGTATTTACGTTTGTAAAAGAATCTCAATCCACAAAGTGCCAACATCTTTCAGATAAATAAGATTCTTTGCAAATGATTGTAAATATCCTACTGTGTGTTCACTTGAATGAGAATTGTTGATGAATTAAAGGTTGATTATATACATGGACATGTATCAATATACAACATGACTGTATTTACAGTTTGTAAAAGAATCTCGATTCCACAAAATGGCAACATCTTTCAGATATATAAGATTCTTTGAAAAGCGGCGGTGTAAATTATTGTAAATATCCTACTGTGTGTTCACTTGAATGTGAATTGTTGATGAATTAAAGGTTGATTATATACATTGACATGTATCAATATACAACATGACTGTATTTACAGTTTGTAATTGAATCTTGATCCACAAAATGCCACCATCTTTCAGATAAATATGATTTGAGATGTAGTGCTTTTAATCAATGGGATGTGAAAGCACTTTAAACATATCAAAATTATCCAAAGTTGTTAGAGGTCCCTCGAATGAAACAAAGTTATTTCACCATAAAATTATCTCTCTACTTCTAAGTGTTTGGCGACTAACAAAGGCCAAGTGTTGAGACTACTTCCACCCCTCTCCCTCCCTCCCCCCCCCAGTTTTCGGAGTGAAAATGCAACAAACAATTTGATGCAGGCGAAGTCACTCAATCATTGTCTGTGGGGAACTGTCGATGTATACATCATAACAGTTTCTAAGATTACAACAAGTAGACCAGTGATTAGGGCCAATCCACTTCCCTTGGCCCTAGCACCACCATTGAAGTCCTATTTTTGTGCCCGATGTATTTTTTAATTGGGGGTGTTCTCAATCATGAAACCTCCTGATCGAATGCTACTGTACTTGTAAATGGCCCTACTGCTGAATTTTTTTGTTTTAAGACTGCATGGATTTTTAGGGAAAATTGATTGCCTTTCGAGTCGCGAGTGTGTATTTTTGATCGCGTATTAACGACTTGCACTGAGAACCATACTTGTCGGATTCCCTTAACATTTCCACAACATGTATACGATTAACTGCTACGATCTAATGGGGACCAGACTGATTTACTTAGCCCTGAGCACAATACCTCTTTGCACAAACGTGCGTTTGATGCGCATCGCACTCATATTCTACGATCGCATTCACGTAAATTTTTGACAAAACCGGCGCGCTGAGTAAATCAGTCTGGTAAGACTTTTCTATTGTTGATTAACAAAGTGTGCCGTTGGCATGGCCGGCCGAATATTAGCAAAACAAGTCATTTTATCGAGTAAACGATCAAATTTTTTATACTCGGCACATTACACCCATTTTGCTCCTGGGTTAGCTCTCGTGAGTCATGGTAAGACTGATTTGCCAGTCTAGGTTTTCTCCAATGGTTCGACACTGTTGCGTGTTGTGTGCGTTAGAGTTCTCAGTGTGTTAACTGTGAAGTTATGTATAATTTATATAGGTAGTGAAGGATTCAGGACAACCAATGACAGCAAGGTTTATGTAAGTTTGTTTTGGCTTGATTAGCGAGGTTGACCAATAAGAACTGGCCTTGCAAATGAGTGGCTGAAAGTTTGACGGGAGCAAATATTGTCACTTTGTCACAGCTTATGCTTGCAGAAACTTTTCAACCCACCTCCTCCCCTTGTAGTCCACCTTTGGTAAAACAATATGGTTTGAATTAGAAAGCTCTTGGTGCATGAGCATATTTCTTTGTTTTCAACATTATACATCAGAACAAAATTACTTAATGGTACTTGACCTGTGTATTTGTTATACTCGGGTTGCTTGTGGTGAATCCAATCATCAGGTTGGCATGAGATAGCAAGCTTGGGGCCAGCATACGTTCTCATTTTCCCACAGGGTTTTGAGTTAGCGTATCCGGCTACTATCACGGTTGGTTCCTCACATGCAGTTCGATGTTTGTTTGTTTGTTTGTTTGTTGGTTGTTTAGTTGATCTTCCCGTCAGGGGGCCTTTATATACAATGGTAATGAAATATTAGTTAAAGAAAGCATATACAGTAAGCAAAAGGGACAAGTTCTACAATTTTCAAACAGTTAATTAAACAGTTGAGAGGTAAAAAATAATCTAGATTTTCATACGATTAAAGTCATTCTGTTTTAGTTTAAATTTTCACTGTATGTGGTGATATTCACAAATGAAACGACTATTGGTGGCGTTTTTTGTTGAAAAATGACAGATTTGGTTGGAGATCTAAGGTTATGTCGTAAAATACCACAGGTTTTATAGCTGCATTATATCAGCAGGTTAACTTTTAGCAGGTACAGGTAATAGATTAATCTTAAGTAACAATTGTTTTGGGGATTTCATGAACAATAGTGCCTGATCGTAATTCCAAGGGCTACTTTTACATGTACCCTTGTTCGTGCCAACTTGGGAAAATGCAAATATTTATTAATGTATGTCATATTAAATTACACTATTTACTTTATGTTATTAAAATCATAGTGCCCTTCCGTACCGTTGGGGCTATGTGTTTCACGTTGTGCGTTCCAACTTATGGGGACAAATTCTAACTTTAAACACTAGGTACTTTAGTTACTTTTTGTAGCGCCCGTCGGTTCCGTTGGGGCTACAGTCTTATCCCCTCAGACTTCCACTTTGGGGAATAATTACAAGTGTTAGGTTCAAATCTAAGTTGATACATTTTGTTTGTTCCTGTACAATGGTTTGTTATGTACTAACAAGGCAAGGTGCGTTTGTGTTGTTCAACTGTGGAGGTCCGGTAGATGACCTGTAACTGGGTCCCGGTGTTCCGGTGTGACCTGTGTCATGTATTGTTGTGTTGGTACACAGTGTTTTTTGTGGGTATCGACAAATGAGTCCATATATAAATGTTGGAAGGGCGTGGTGCCCTTTGGACCCGGAAGTCCATATATAAATGTTGGAAGGGCGTGGTGCCCTTTGGACGTGGTAGTCCATTTGTGTTTTGGTTGGACGTGTAGTCCATAAGTGTTTTGGGACGATGGTAGTCCTCAAAATTTATGTTGTAATGTATTTGCAATGTTGAGGTGTGTCTGTTTAGCCGGTTTGCCCTGTGTCCGGTATCCGGCTCCTTGCCTACTACTAAATCTCCTTAGGGGAACATTTCACAATTTGGTGCATGTGAATAAATCCAGCTTTTAAGCTGTGGCAAAAAATCAAGTTGCTTTTGATGTTGTCAGTAATGTGTCCGAGTATAATTAATCGTGTTAAAAACAATTGTGACCAAATTCAACATTTTCTGTAAAGATTAATGTGCTGAAATATCTCTTATAATTGATTGATTTGTTTCCAACAAATTCAACATATTTTTAAATAGTTGTGTTGTATATTATTTCTACAAACCATGGCTATCTATTTTTGATTTGCATTTATGGCTTTCCATAGTTTTCCAACCTCGGTTGGCAAAAACTCGGGCTGTGACGTAGCAATGGAGTTGTTGATGGATCCTGAAAAATTACTAGTATGGGTTTTAAATGTTTTATGAAAATGGCACGTCAAATCTCATTACGTATGCATAAACCGGACGGAGCAAATAAACGGAACAAGTTTTCAACAGGCTGCGCGCTGACTGGTGCGTTCGATTAGTTTCCCTAGGTCGAACCAGGTCTCCCCGGTGCAATCGAATAGCTTTGACGTCATTCGCAGGGCTCACCCAGGTCAGCTCCAAGTGCCCTGCTTGTGGAGCGGGTCACTTGGGGATGATGACGTCGTCGACTCAATTGATTGGTGGATAGGACACAAGATGGCGGCAAGAATGTCGTCTGCCTCGTCTGCCAAAGGAAGCTTGACACACATTTTCACCCGGACAGCGACTTTGTGAGCATTAAGCATTTTTTTATCTGGTGTGAGATCTATTGTGTTAGGTAGGCTACATGAAGTGGGCTAAGTTTTCGGACTTATTACCACCAACCCCTACCCTAAATCACCGCCCTGGTCCCAAGGCCCAACCTCGAAGATGTCAAAAGTCAACTAAAACAAACTTGTATATTTCGAACCCTAATCATTTATTACATGAAAACTAAAAACAAAGACACACATTCTTACCATCAATGCCGGGACCAGAAAAAAGACTACAATTTTTACCATCAATGCCGGTGTTCTAGGTAAACCAGAGATCCCCCCCCGAGATTCTGTCCCCCATACATGCCATAATGGGATATTAACATGGGCTGAAGGAGGGTGAATCAAAAGAGGGCGCTATCACATGAAGTTTGGACACAGTCTTACCGATGTACCAGCAATGCCAGCAGACACAATCTTTACCATCAATGTTAGGACCAGAAAACCAAAGACACACATTCTTACCATCAATGTCGGGACCAGATAAACAAAGACACTTATTTTTACCATCAATGTCGGGACCAGATAAACAAAGACACTTATTTTTACCATCAATGTCGGGACCAGAAAAAGAAAGACACACATTCTTACTTTCAATGCCGGTGTGGACGGGGATTCTGTTACAAACTTCCTACATCATTCATTAAATATTTTAACTCTGCAGTCCTTATGGCGATTTTCTGCATTCCCCTGTAGCTCCCCCACTGTGCTCAACAGCACATAGGGAATACTTAATAAGTCTAGGTTAATTAATTTTTTTCAAACTATTTTCAAACCAATTAGTTTCAGAGGGTCTTGATATGATTTTAGAAGAAGAAAAATATTTTAAAAAAAATTAGGGGTAAATTGATTGCTAATTACATATAATTAACCTATTTTGACCTCTTCCTGCACTTTTTCAGGAACCCCCCCCCAAAAAAAAAGAAAAAAAAAGAAATCATCCCACCATCACACAAACACAAATTATAAGTCTACAAGTCGAATGGTCCCTCAAAAAAATCCAGACTAGTTGAATTTCTGCCCAGATACAATGATTTGTATAGCCCATTGCAAAAGATCATATACCCTTGTGCTAAACAATTTATGTACACAATTAAACACACACATAGGCCAAATTCCCTGGAGGCCACAACTTGAATCACTCACAACTTCCAAACCGATCAAGTCTGACCACTCAAGTTCGGCAGTTTGTTTCTCGAAGTATTCATGAATTCAGTTTTACAGGACAGAAGAAGAAAAAACAAGTAGGGGCCTATGCAGGCCACAAACTAGAAGCCAGGGGATCGTGGCGAGAGCCTAGCAGACATAAACCCCTACAGCCGGAGGACACATTCCCCGGTGTCATTGAGAAATCTGTCCCCCGGAGATTCTGTCCCCCATGGGAAGTTAACATTGGCTGAAGGAGGATGATTCAAAAGAGGGCGCTATCAGAAGAAGTTCGTGCACAGTTTCTATATGGGGGGGAGAACACACACAGAATCCCCGGGGTACAGAATCTCCTGCCACAACAGCATTGATGGTATAGTAACAATGACTGTGTGTCGTTTATCTGGTCCCGACATTGATGGTAAGAATGTGTGTTCTTTGTTTATCTGGTCCCGACATTGATGGTAAAAATAAGTGTCTTTGTTTAACTGGTCCCGACACTGATGGTAGTGTCTTTGTTTATCTGGTCCCGACATTGATGGTTAAAATGTGTGTTCTTTGTTTTTCTGGTCCCGACGTTGATGGTAAAAATAAGTGTCTTTGTTTTTCTAGTCCCGACATTGATGTAAGAATAAGTATCTTTGTTTATTGGGTCCCGACATTGATGGTAAGAAATCAATGTGTGTCTTTGTTTATCTGGTCCCGGTGTCATAGGGATATCTGTCCCCGGAGATTCTGCCCCCCATCTGGTCCCGACATTGATGGTAAAAATAAGTGTCTTTGTTTAATTGAACAACATTTGCAGTAAAAAATAATAAATAATATTCAAACACATGATAAGTCAATACAAACAACTTACTGACAACAAGCTTTTTTCAATTGAAATTTTATGACGAGCCTCGCCGTCGTCTGATTCGGGCCTGACTATTGAATATCATCGCTGCTTCGTCCTCTAAAAAAGGACTCCATCCCTCACGAAGAAAATCACATCTTCGTCTGATAGTCCGCTTGGCGTTCTTGTCGTCATCATCATAGTAGTGCAAGTCTCGCGCGTATTCGACTATTTTTGGGACCACTTTGGTCCCACGCACATTGCTTTAACGCGTGAAGGAAACAAACTCACGCGCATTAACGGGTCCCAATGTTCGATCACGCGCGAGACTTGCACAGTCTATTATTGGATAACTTCCGTTTCTCAAATATCATTTGATGTTTTTAGCAACGACGGCAAAAGTTTCTTTTAACTCTTCTATGACCAACTTCTCAAAAAGAAGTTTCTGAGATGATAACCTAATAACGCATTAGGAATAATGCGCCTGCGCACATCAATGCAATGCTAATCTTTAAAAAGTACATATTGGAATATTAGTGGCCTCGTGAATAAGAAAAGTGAATGAGGCTAAAATAGATACAAAAACGGGAAAATGGAGTGTAGGGCTCAACAAAAATATGTTAGAAAATAATTATATAAATACAAACAATGTTGACTAAAATAAGATAATACTTGTATTATGAACCAGCAAAGCGCAGGGTAATAAAGCCATTAAAGTAGTTCTGATCATGGGGGACATATTCTCCGTTGGAGGATATAATCTCCGTTGAGCACGACGGACAGAATAACCTAAATAGCAAGGGACAGTTTATCCTAGGAGATACTGTCTCGGGGGACATTGTACCCTAGACAAGCCAGGAAAAGTTGTACGTGGGGACAGATTCACCGGGTGAAAGAGTCTCCGTCCACACCGGGAACACCATAGAAAAACAAAGACACACATTCTTACCATCAATGTCGGGACCTGGGCCCAATTTCATGGCTCTGCTTACCGTAAGCATAGAATCGGCGCTTACGGAAGCAGGGAATTCCGCGCTTACGCAAGCGGGTTAGCGGGGAATTTTTGCTTGTGCGCGTGCGTACTCCACGTTACTAGGCATTCTTTGCTTTCACAGCTAGCGCAGAAATTCGGCGCTAACCCTTTAAGCGCCGAATTCCTTGCTTACGAGATCCATGAAATGAACTCTACGCTTACGATGCCCCGCAAGCGTAGAATTCCGCGGTAAGCAGAGCCATGAAATTGGGCCCAGATAAACAAAGACACACATTCTTACCATCAATGTCGGGACCAGGTAAACACAGACACACATTCTTACCATCAATGTCGGGACCAGATGAACAAACACACATACCTCCAGTGCCGGTGTCGCATGCAATTATGTCCTCTATGCAATACTATCCGGCGGACATTATATGCAATAATGTCCGCCGGACGGTTTTGCATAATTATGCAACCGTGTCCGCCCGGACGCTGCTGTATAATGCAACTTTGTCCGCCCGGACACATTTGCATATGCAATCGTGTCCGCCCCCGTGCAAAACTGTCCTTGCAGTAAATTAAACGCCCTTTGTTGGTCAATCGAAGAGTTCTACGGCGAGAGATTAAGAAATTTAGAATGGAGGCAGGTCGACTGTACTTTCGGCCGTTGGGTATACACCAATCCTTCACCGATATGCAGTGGATCTGCGGTGGTACGACCTTGCACCTCTGTAACTACTATTTATAAACAACCATTATTTACATATAACCATATAATTAATTAGTGTATCCCAGACCTTAAACCCGTCGCTAGGCAGCGCTGTACCACCCAGGTACCACCGCAGTAATTGAGGCGTTTCTCCTGCCACCAAGAGTTCAAGATCGGTGAAGGATTGGTGTATTCGCTGCAATCATTCATGCTGCACATGTGCGCATACGTACGTTCAGCGCAAGCACGCTCGCTAACGCACTGGACACGCACACGTACATGTCCGCCGGACGGTTTTGCATAGCCCCGGACACGATTGCATATGCAAAAGTGTCCGGAGCGAACGGTATTGCATGGCGGACACAATGCATCTGACACCGGTGTCATAGGAAAATCTGTCCCCCGGAGATTCTGTCCCCCATGGGAAATTAACATGGGCTGGAGGAGGGTGGCTCAAAAGAGTTTGTACTCATTTTCTATATGGGGGACAGAATCTCCGGGGGGACAGAATCTCTCGCTACACCGGGACGAGAAAAACAAAGACTCACATTCTTACCATCAATGCCGGGACCAGCCAAATCAGAAAGACACACAATATGGCCTCATTCTCTGGGGCATGGATTATGTAGAAATATTGGACAATGGTAGACATTTTGACACATGTACGAGCTGGTCAAGTATCGGCAAGAAATAAACGCAACCGGTTAATTAACTATTTGATTTCTTAACAAAGACACTTACTTTTGCCATCAATGTCGGGACCAGATAAACAAAGACACTTATTTTTACCATCAATGTCGGGACCAGAAAAACAAAAACACTTAATCTTACCATCAATGTCGGGACCAAAAAAACAAAGACACTTGTTCTTACCATCAGTGTCGGGACCAAAAAAACAAATACACCTTTTCTACCATCAATGCCGGGACCAGACAAAATTAGAAAGACACACATGTATGATACCCCATTCTCTGCATAGGTAGAAATATTGGTCAAGGGTAGACTTTTACACAAGTAAGAACATGGTCAAGTAAAACAAGAAATAAACGCAACCGGTTAATTAACTTTTCGATTTCTTGATTTTTAATGTTTTCTTTACAAAAAAACCCTCCTAAAACATCATCACTGTTATTGATTCGATGGTTATGGATGTTCACATTTAAAAAAAAAATGGCAACGAAAAGTCGGTCCTGTAATTGTGCATTAGTTCCCAAGTGGTACTCATACATGTGATCTAGGTGGAACCAATGATCGGTCCCCACTTTGTAGGTTTCAGGTTGTAGGTTTGTTTGTTTGTTTGTTTTGTTTGTTAAGATGATCTTCCCAACAGGGAACTCGGCAAAAAACTCCCACAGGCACAAGGGGAAATTAAACGCCAAGCTGGCAACAACCAATTTCTCTCATACAAACATTGGTTTAACGTCTATTAGATATGAAATGCACAAATCTTGAAATTGATTCAGTAACATACCGGTACTCTAGACGGCGATATTTTGGTCAAGTGAAATCAGCAGTTAGCTTGGCCGAATTAGAACCCACAACCTTGTGATTGAAAACACAGCAGCCTAACCACATGACAGCACGGTGACTCAAAATCAAGGTACGGGCAGCATATGCATACCAGCGTTTGCCCCAATTAACAGTTTATACAATTTTGAAAGGATACTTAGAAAAGTCAGAAAAATCTGTGGTGATCAGATATATGCAGCGTTAACCAATCACGGTCCTGATTGATAGGGTTTAATTTTCTATATTCGTCGTACGCATCCGTACTCTCATTCATGTACAACTGCAAGAAAGATGGTCGACAGTTTCTTCTCAACTACCACAGCCTTCCTCACAAGAGATACTTCTGGAAGTACCTTCATGTATGCATCACTTTTTTTGAATGTATACAACCCAATAAGACGAGAGTCACAAGGTTGTGTACAAACAAGGGTTGGCTCTTCTCGTATACTCTGCATAAAAACCGTTTATGCCCTTCATCGGCACAAGATTCATCATCTCCAACAACTTCACAGCAGGATGATTTACCAATTACGTATCCATTGCTGGGGGTTTTCAGTGAAATTTTGCACACTTTTGGATGTTGTGTAATTTTGGTATTAGCTACTTCACCCATCCGCTTTGCAATTTGAACAATGGGATTACGACCAGACCGTACCATTTTTTTAAGGTGTTGCAAGTAATTTTCAAACGCAAATGCACTCAACTGGTCCAAACTTCCAAGTTCCCCAACATCTGCAGCCAAATGGACCACACTGTGGACGTTGTAAACAAGAAACTCATTTCCATACAAGATGGAAACAAAGTAGACCAATAATTTGTGGGCATAATCTCTGTACTGCCGTACAAGTTGGGGACTTGCAAGAATCCTGATTGCAACGCTGAATACCAGAAAATTACCATAAAGATCCTATCTCAATATGCCTTTCAAAACAATCATACCAGTATACAACAAAAACTGTCTATATTCTGTTGCTTTCCATCTATCAACCTCCTTTAACGACCTTGGCTTACGAGCAAAAATACTGGGAACACATGGCCTCAAATCTAATAACCTACTACTGATCTGTTCTGTTTGTAAAACAGACATTCTTGTGTCTCGTTTCCCCCTCATCCAGAATATCAAAAGCTTCTTCATTACACCAATGCAAACTTGGTGCATATAATCTATACGAAACTGTTTAACCATGTCGACAGGCAAATCCAGAAATGGCGACACGCCACGGTGATGTTCTTCTTGTGTCTGATTTCTGAAGGATTCGTCAGTGCGAGCCTCCAAGTTATCCACATCAGGGTATGTTATTCTACCTTGCCAGACCCCTCGTTGTGAACATTTATCGCAACCAAAATATCTAGAACAAAGTTTAGTTGCTTTAACAAAGTCTTTGGCTGGAGCGTCACAAATTATACCCTTCAAGATCACTTGGACAACCCTGTCAAAAACATGTAGACCACTCTGAATAATACTGAAAAGATCTCTCACGGTGTCTTGCAAAAACTCAAAGTTGTGCGGCTTAGAATTTCCATAAGTCAGTGCCACTGGAAAAACTGTTACTGGTTTCAGATTCAGAACAGCACACAGAACCGGCCACATACATTTACCAGAACTTTTGAACAGCGGCAAACCGTCAACATTCAAAGTTATATGCAAATACTGTACATTTGCTGTAACTGTCGGTGGAAACCTTTTCAAAACCTGAGTCAGTTGGGCAATTAGTCCAAAGTAAATGTACTCCATGCCAGATTTTATTTCGGTCTCAACACGTCTTTCAGTTCCCAGTAAAGTACGGGCAGTGGAAGGAAGATCCTGATGACCATGTACTCTGAGTATATTGAGGAGGGCATCTACAGCATTGTGTTTTTTCTTGAAATTGATTGACCCAATCCACTAACTTATCAGACAATGACTCAGCAACGTCAAACTCAGATTCACAATCTGAGCCTGAAGAAAAGTCACTTAAACCCAAATCTTCAATATTTTCGATCTCGTGAAAATCTTGACCGATAGGCCTATAAACAAGAGTGTTATCTTCAACTGCATTCTCAAGCTCTGTTAAGCTACATGTACCACTGGTACCAGCCGTTGTTTCACTTCCGGCAAAATCTCGAACCAAGTGTGTAGGGTCGGCCCCTTAATCAAAATTATGTTCATCAAGATTGTCACATCCAATGGTAATTATATCCCTGCTATTTGGCCCAGTCCCTGAACCATGTTGTTCCCTGCTGTGAATTAGTTCTGATGAACTGCCAACTAAAGCTTCTGCTAGTGCTAAATCAAGACTACCAAAAGCATGATTTTCATAGTTATCGAGTTTTGCTTCAGAAATGTTTCCCTCACTGAGGGCCTCAGTCATGGACTCGTGATCCTCATTGACATAATTATCTGCTGAACTACCACCAGTTTCTGTTTTATCAGGATTATTGATCCTTTGCAGTTTTCCATAAAGTGATCGATTAGCTGACAACCAGGCTCTCTGATATCGTCGTTTCCGATTTGACATCTTGACTTTTCTTTATCTGCACTTTTTCAAACAAAACGCGTCTACTGGTACGTGAGCTGTATGATTGAAATGATCAATTGCGGAATTGACAATCCTGGTTACTTTGATACGGATGTAACCAGCAAATTGTTAGGATTAGGGTCGTGTCTGCTGTGTAGTTTGTTTGTTTTCACTTTAGGGTTAATTGTTAGTTGTCATTTTTTCACAAACATTGAGAAAGTTTCACCAGGAATGTTTTTTTTCCGTCGTGTGAAAAGGATTTTATCCACACTCACGAACATCTTTATGCTATTGTCACTGTTTGAGTAAACTTCCCAAGGAATGTAGGACATATTAAAAAATACTGTCCATTCACATGAAGCTCATTTTGTATTTTTTCACAAGCATTGAGAATGTTTCGCCAGGAATTTGTTTTCCGTCACGTGAAAATGTCT
Source organism: Plazaster borealis (assembly GCA_021014325.1). Taxonomy (NCBI): domain Eukaryota; kingdom Metazoa; phylum Echinodermata; class Asteroidea; order Forcipulatida; family Labidiasteridae; genus Plazaster; species Plazaster borealis. The sequence goes on from CM037461.1 coordinate 13,221,556, forward strand.
ATATTACAATTTTAACACGAGTGTAGCCCACATCAGGAAAAAACCCTTTTCTAATAATAATAATAATAATAATAATAATAATAATAATAATAATAGGCCTAAGACTTGTAATGCGCACATATCCACCCTGCTGGGTGTTCAAGGCGCAGTACCCAAACCCAACACAAGGTGCGCATACACTAAAAAACAAGAATGGTGTGTTAACAAACACAAATGCCCCGCTGAGATTACCTCATTCTTGAGTTATCGCTTAGACAACATTTTTTTTGTTTTAGCCACAATTACCTTGACAATTGACAAGGGGATCCAAAAACAATAAGCTTCTGAAGGATCCCATAACCAATCCACACACCAAGTTTGGAGTTTATATAGCAAGTCCTTCTTGAGTTATCACTTGCACAACATTTCTTTTGTTTTAGCCATAATGACCTTTACATTTAACTTAGAGAGTCCAAAAACAATAGGCTTCTGGAGGATCTCGAGACCAATCCAAACACCAAGTTTGGAGTTAATATGCCAAGGCTTTCTTGAGTTATCACTCGGACAACATTTCTTTTGTTTTAGCCATAATGACCTTGACATTTTTTGTATGGGATCCAAAAACAATAGGCTTCTGTGGGATCCCATAACCAATCCACACACCAAGTTTGGAGTTTATATACCAAGTCCTTCTTGAGTTATCACTCGGACAACATTTCTTTTGTTTTAGCCATAATGACCTTTACATTTTTTGTATGGGATCCAAAAACAATAGGCTTCTGTGGGATCCCAAGACCAATCCACACACCAAGTTTGGAGTTGACATGCCAAGTCCTTCTTGAGTTATCGCTCGGACAATGATTGCACACACACACACACACACACATACTTGTCTTTGGTGTCAAGCGAGGACATACATTTTTTACTGCCCAAATGAGGACTGCTTTCAAAAACAACACAAATTAATAAAATTAATTTGTTTCCGTTTTGTTTTCTTCTCAATTTCAATTTATATAAAAATATTATCATTATCGGTCTTTTGTTGACTGTTTTAATACTACGACTTTATTCCGGACAACTGAGGACACACTATTTCCACTGTACATAGGCAAACCGAGGACACACATTTACCTATAAACTTAGTCCCAACTGAGGACACACAAAATGATGATATGCTTATAGGGCCGATCTAACCGAGGACACACAGTTGCCTTTAAACTCAATCCCAATAGAGGAAACATAGATTAATGGTATTCCGTTCAACTGAGAACACACCATTTCCACTGTAAATAAGCAAAGCGAGGACACACAACCACCTATAAAATTCATCCCAACTGAGGACACACATATGATATGCTTATAGGTCCTAATTAACTGAGGACACACACTTCCCTTCAAACTCCATCCCAATAGAGGACACATAGATTGGCGGTATAATTCCGGTCAACCGAGGACACACCATTTCCAATGTACATAGGCAAACTAAGGACACTCAATCACCTATAAAATTCATCCCAACTGAGGACACACATATGATATGCTTATAGGTCATATTTAACTGAGGACACACACTTCCCTTCAAACTCCATCCCAACAGAGGACACCTTCTCTACAATGCTGAGAACAGGTTATTCAAGTCGGTAATTAGTAGCGAAGCACACTCACTTTGGAACTGAGAATGTACTTAATACCGTCCCTATTAACAGCTAAGAAGGCATCAGTACATCCACACAGCAGCCCCTAGCAAAGCGCATACCCCAGAGGTGAATAAAGCAGCTCATTAAGTCAATTACCAACTTGATTTCAAGTTTGGTAAAATAATGTGCTTTATTGATTTGTTTTGTATACATAGTCATATAGCAGATTCGACATTGAGCACGATTCAGTTGCGCACAAATTAGCACATGAGCAAGTAAGCGCAACGACACTTGCTCGGGCTATGCGAGCTGAAAGTGCATTCAAAACTCCAGCTATGTCTTTCTTAAACAGTCACTAGGACGAATAGGACTGCACAAATATACCTTAATGTATGGGGTGATTATGAATACTTTTAAAACACTCACTCATCTTGAATCTGCAAATGTAACAAACATAAAAACAAGAAACAAATAATTCATTGCTTTTGTAACATGGTTTAATAAAGACTGTACCCTGAACACATTGAAACATTGAAACATTTATATATTCAATTTAATGGAATTTTACAACAGCAACTTTAACAATTACAATAACAGGCTGAAAATTAATCTGCAGCATTTATATCCATTAGAATTGAATTGAATTGAAGTGAATTCCATCAACTTTAATGATTACAACAAAAGGTTGAGAATTCATAATGTATCAGTGCACTCCGCTTGAAACAGGGCTCTAATGTCAAATTCAGTTGTGTGCTGCACACATTTTCCAATAGATGGAGTCCTCTCGAAATTTTAAAAGAAACATCACAGTCTCTTAGATTACATGAAACATGTTAAAATGTGTAATATGCATACTCATTCATTTTGTTTTTTAAACCACACACACGAAGGCAATAACATAGGATAATAACATATAAATTGGTCTGTACTTTCCTTATACAGTCAACAATAAAAGATAATTCCCCCCACTGAGACCATTTGAAATAAACCAAAAACTACTTTCAATCAAATAAGCAGAAGCGGGATGCCTAAGGAGTTTGTTTTTGCAAGGATTAACCATTATTTGATTGAAACAAGTACTTAATAAGTTCTGGTTTATTTCAAAAAATTGTATTATTATCATCATTTACAAATTACCTACATACAGAACAAAATATCTGAAATGATAAGTTACTGGATGTTTTGGGATATTAACAGCATATTTCGGACTCAAGTCATCTTTTTGGACCATGTACTTGCACTAAAATTCAATACTGGATAACAGATATCTAAGGGTATAAAATGAATTTGTTTCATGTAAAAAAAAAAACCCCAGAGACCTGTGATATATGGTAAGTACTTGGAAAATGAGTGCAACACAAAACGGATTCTGATCTTAGAGCCTCTCTCTAAAAATCAAATTGCATGGATAGCTATGGAGTACACACATTAATTACAAATCTTGAATGCATTGTGTGTGCATTGTCGCAAAATATAATCACACGGTGAAATCTGGACTTTTGCATTTCAAGAGGTTGCGAAAACCGAGTGTAATGGGAAGCACTCTTGATACAAAAGACAATTATTTCGTCATACCATGGTAGAAAAACTTGAAGGATATGATTGGCACCGACAGTACGATTACCACAAGGTATGAGTTCAGGTTGCAGTTTTCTCCCCTGCAACACAATATGTCAAACATTCAAGGGGAACACTGCCTGATGAGAGTGATGCCAACAGGAGAGCACGAATATTTGTAATCACAGCCTGATGCCAATATCACTGGCTTTCAGCCACTAATAAAATCTTCAACTCTACCTCATACATATTCATGATCGAGAGTCGAATTCTCACTGGTCCTTTCAATATCACATGTCAGATGCTATCTTTGCTATATTACCAAATGCACATGAGTATTCATGCAGTATAGACTGATGCTCTAATATATATCCAATTAGAATATCAGTCTACTACGCATGCGCTTTACGAAGCAATCGTGAGAACTGGGCCCAATTTCATGGCACTGCTTACCAAATAATTCTGCGCTCACACGCACTGTAAAGCTCGGTTCATATTTACTGCGAATGTGAATGCGAAGCAAATTTGGACGTCACTTTGACGTCACAGCTGTTTTCGCTGCGAATGTTCGCAGGTGTTCAGCACAGCCCAACTCCTGGGAATTGTTCATCGTGAATTTTGTGATGTCAACATTTGTATCGCACTCGCATTTGCAGGAAGTATGAACCGGGCTAAACGTGTGTCTTTCTATGGGACGCGGCTGGGCGTAAGCGCAGAATTCCACTGTAAGCAGTGCCATGAAATTGGGCCCTGTTCCCCGGGTGCTCTACCATGCCCGAACATTGCGCACTCTACCTATACATACAAATAGGCGGCGGCATACACAAATGTAAATCTGCTGCATTTTCCCAAGCATAATGATGCCGAACTAGAGAATATCGTGGACAATAAAGATGCTCTGAATATGTACGAGTCAAAGCAAAACAAATACAACATTATTTGTTTGTTTGTTTCAGGTGGTCCATTGATACTAGCTCCCCTCGGTATTCAAAGTTAACAAACTATTTCCGTTGGCTGGGCCTTGGGAACTAGTTTGTCAACTTCCAATACCTCGGGGAGCTAACATCGACTGTCCACCCTCAAACCATGTTACATGGTCTGGTGTAACTGAGCAAAGTATGCTGGGAAAACAACATCATGAGATTGAAACCCAGTGGGACAAGGTTGCTCAATACCCACTCTATGTCCCTAACCAAATGTGTGCATCACATTTACTGACACATACCATACATTTGTTAGCACAATAACAATTAACAGAAATAAGTCATTGGGGCGAATCTTCAATAAGGTCACATGATAACATGTCAATATCCAATTATATCAAACTTTTCAATTCAAACATTTTACAGCTGTGTAATAAGTCCAGTCCTTTTTACCCATTCTGATACAAATACTAAAGTAAGGACCCGTACAGTTGGAATCAAGGCTGAGTAACAAGAAGAAGTTTGCTGAGCATATGGCTCTCAAAAATAAACAACGGAATGAATCTTTGAATAGGTTGAGTCAGATGAAGAAAATAAGATAGATAGAGTCGACATCTGTATAATTTTATATCATTTTGCCTACTTACAGCACACTTTTTTGTCTATCAAGTACTAATAGTTACACGGTTCAAAGTCAAAAAAATTCTTGCTACAAAGAATCAAATCCAAATGTAAGTTTTTATATTGTACTTCAGTATTAGTACTAGACTGTAGAAAAAGAACGTAGCTACGAACACGGTTTCACAAAAAACATGTCCATAAACTATTTAACCTTAATAAAGGTATTAACACTAAACATGTCCATAACAAGTTTCCCTAAAGCTTTTATAAAATGTTTAACAGTGAACATGTCCAAGTTTTAATAAAGCTTTCACTTAAAAAAAAGCTTTGTGAATTACTGAGTCTTGATGCATATTAAGGAAATAAAAGAGTAGGGACAAGAACAACAACTGTTTAAAACCGTGTCACTGCTCTATTATTCCCCTCATAAATGTCATTTTTGTTAAACAGCAAAATAATATAAGAAAAGTTGTAAAACTATAATATGGTTGGTAATTTTTCAATGTTCAGGCTCCATGTCGCAATGGTACATGCATTTCTACGAGAAAGTTTTCGGATAGCATTAGTGTGTGCGAAAATTACCGGTCTTAATATCTTTATCAGTCATTTAAACACCCCCATGTGACATGCTTTCTTACACCAATAGGACTAGCAAAACTGTCAGGGGTATTTATGAATACACCTTATAAATACAAAAACTTTGTAATCAGTTGCACAAAATCAACTTTTGCCTCCAATTCCTGCATATTTTGACATTATTTATTTTTCTTATTTGTTTTACCTGTATAGAAATGCAGGATAAGCACTGCCTCTAGCCACCAGGCAGGGTCAGTTTTCAAGTGATAAGATATCTGCACTTGCATTGCAAAGTTCATGGTTCGAATCCCATCCGATCAACATGGATGTGAGGTTTGGTTTTTTTCACAATGCTTGGGAAATTACTGAGTACAAAGTGCTTATCACACATTGGTGTATTGGCTAAAACAAAATTGACATACATTAAAATGTTTGATTTTCTGTGAAATATTAATCTTAAGGAATGCCCACAAAATTAGGCCACTTACTGGACATGACTGGATTCAACCTTTGACATGATCAGTACATTATACATTCATATTCAAGAGCTATTCCAGAGAACAATTGTTCTGGGATAGGATCTGCCAAAGGAATGGCAAATATGTGTTCTTTATATTCAAAAGTCCACTCATGAGTATAAATTACGTAATGCATGTGATGTCATACATGTAGGTGGATTTCAGCCATGTAAAAAAGCGACCCTTTTTGTGGGTGTTCCTGAGGACTACTATTTGCAAAGAAAACAAATATTGTCAACATATACAAGAAGGCACAAAATTATTTGTTGTAGCTACATTGTTGTTTAAAGGATAAATTATACCTTTGGTAATTGTCAAAGACCAGTATCCTCACTTGGTGTATTCCAGCATACACAGAGATGCCAACCTTTGCCCACAAAAAATGGTACTCCAAAGAGTAAAAAAAAATACTCTTGAAGCAAAAAAATAATTTTCCTGAAAATGCCACCGAAGTGACTGAAGCGGCTGAATTGAGAAAACAATTCGGACTCAGAGTAATTTTAAGCAGATGTTTACGTTTGGTTTTAAATGCTCTACCGTGCAATTTACAGCATATTCAATTGTTTTATGTTTGATTTCTTTAATTTTGAGCTTTTAAAAACCAACAAAAAACATTTTACCCAAAACAAATATAGTTATCGTACAAAATACGATAAAATTATACTATCAACAGCTCCCCAGTGCTTCATATCAGGTATGTTTTTAGGGTCTAACAGTACAATGTTATTACCAAAAGGGTCACCTCCGTTTAACAAAGCATCAACACCTAGTAGCTCACCAATCCTTCAAAACGTTTTAACTTAACAGAGAGGATAACTTTGTTTTGCCTTTTAAACGACTTTCATTGTACCATTTCCACAACACATTTCAGAAAAATTTAATTCAAAATGTTTCACAGTAACATTTCACGAACATGCTTTTATGTATAATAGACTGTAACACTTTTACTAGCACACTTTGAGCATTTCTAGCCAGTTTTGTTTCATCTAGCAGCCCAAACGAGTACAACTCTTCTAGCTCCTTATAAAAGATAAAATTGCTCACCTCAATTTCCAACAGGACACATCTTCAGACTTTTGTTATACAACATTTGTTTGATTCTATAACTGGAGAAATGGCAGTAAACTTCACACACAGGAATCTTTGAAACTATACTAACTTAATAGATGTTAAATTTGCATCAGGGATAAAGAATATTATATTTGGTTTTACCCGTACACCGATGTGTGTAAAGCACTGTATACTCGGTACTTTCCAGAGTCCTGTGAAAAAAAAATCACAGGCATATTACTCGGGTGGGATTCGAACCCACGACCTTTGCCATTCTAGAGCAGTTGTCTTACCAACTAGACCACCGAGATTGCCCGGTAGCTAGAGGCAGTTCGAATCCTATGTTTTAGCAGCGGGGACCGTGACAATTTAATAGATGTTAAATTTGCATCGGGGATAAAGAATAATATATTTGGTCCCCGATGCAAATATTTCTAATACCTTTTTTTTTAACCCCCCCCCCCCCCCCGTGTCTATTTAAACATCGATTTCTGAGTTGAAGCATTTTAGAACAATGTTTATTGTAATTGGGAGGGGAAACCGCGCCCCATGGTGGAAGATTTATTTGTAAAAATTCATGACATAAACTAAGAAGATGAGCAGGTTGGTTTTTCTATTGTGCACAGCTCTATTGTGCATATCTGGGCTATTTAAAATGTGAACCATTAACATTCCAATCACTCAAGTATGTCCATAGCTACAGCTATTGTTGAATTGAATAAGAAGGATGCAAAGGTTCAATAATATTTATTCAGCTGGTGACGACATTACTGGTTTCACCATAGAGCAAGGGTTTTAATTGTGTTACATAATCAGTCTACATTTATCCTGCATGCAAATTAAGTTTCTTTAACTCCTGACATGACTTCTTGAACAGCGCGTGATAAATGGTGAAAAACACCCTCAGTATTAATATAATTTCAATGTTTTTGTATTCATGTCTTATGACCACATATTTAATTACTTTATTTAAATCTATTTCAGTTTTCCTTTAAACACAAGAAATCAGCTGAAAAAACCCTGCAGCAGCGTCTTTCTTATAGCAAGGGAGCCAAAGTGTGACATGGTGTTATTTCTTTAAACTTAATGTACTTTCTATATTCTTTGCATTTGTAAGTGGTGGGGATAGCTCTAAAATTCAATTTCACAAATCAGATTTACTGTGATTCCTTGTAATTACTTCCAAGGCTGTAACTTAATTTTGGGTGAGATCCTAATTAGACACACAATACATACTTGAATCAATTTCAATGGTGTCCCTGAAAAAAGATGGGGCTTTATGATAATTCTATAGTGCGAATTACTTGTGTAATGCAGAAACTATCAACAAAGAAAGAGGGTTTACAATCTCATTGAGTTCCTACAGAAGTCTTTGATATTTTTCCACGAACGATTGCTCAGCAATTCGTCACTACATGCCTTAAGAATATCACCTTTGCCTGGCAGACGCTTCGAAGCAAAGAACCTCATCAAGGCATATTTGACTTCTTCCTTTTCAAAGTCCCTCCATGGTCGCCTCTTGGGATGTGGTCCATTTCGATCTGATGATTTTCTCTTCCTTGAAGGACCTATACAGAAAAATTCCACTCAGATATCAAGACATTGAAAATTGGACACTGATGAACACTAAAACTAGTGTGCCATTTGTTTGATGGGGGAAACCCATTATTCATCTCACATGCCACAAAGTTACAAGCCGAGAAGTATACATGGTACAAGTATGTAAAACACTACACATGTATTACATGTTTGTTTGTTCATAGTTGGTTTAAGGTATTGCTTGTTTAAATAGTTTCAATAGTTTTTAAATAATTTTACAGTGCAAACGAAAACAATCAAATGCCAATCTGAAAAGGGTTCCCCTCATCATGCTGTAACTTTTTAAAACTATATATTCTGCCATCGTAACAAAAATTCTGTCAAAAATGCACACTGCAAAAACTTTTGAACAAAGTTATGTTGTTGCGTGCTTGACCAGTTGCCGCTGGATGCCCTACAATGTACATCCTTGTAAACATTGTCCGAGCCAGTGCACCAGTGATATATGTTTTCTGTCTTTGTGTGGAATTGAAAGCTGGGAACAAAGGTAATGGGACTTTTTGTATTACAGCGTGTAACAGAGCATGCATTCATCCAGATGTGTTAATAATAATAATAATATCGAAGTCTTATATAGCGCACGTATCTACCAAACGAGGTACTCAAGGCGCTGAGTATATACTAACTTTCAGAAAGTGTGTTTTGTTTCTATAAACGGCTACGAGACATACATTTTGATCTTGAAGAAAATAACATAATAATTATATAACATTGGATGGCTATGAGGGGGGTAACAAGAATACATTGTACGAGCTATTTAATCTTTTCATTTATTAGGAGAAGGGTATATAGAGATTATATGGACGCGATTTTGCAGCCATTATATGCATCGGCTTTCAGCCAAACCTTTGCAATTCGCACTGCGTTGAATTTCACAATTTGTTTTGGTTGAGAAACAAACATTTTCTGCACTTCAATGAGAATCTTTGTTCTCTAGGCTCAGTCAAGTCAAGGTAATTTCTTTGTGCCAGTGGTACTCTCAAGGTACAATGATTTCAGCAATTCCAATAAGATAATCATGTCTGGGCGGACAGGAAAAAATGGAACAATTCCAGAGGCAAATGGTTAACATGAACTTAAAACCAAATTGTAACATAATTTTTACAAATTAGAACAGTTTTGGAGCCCTTTGTTATGTTTGTAAAGTGTCCCGAGGGAAAAAGAGAAGAAGATTCAAGTTAAGATGGAATCAAATTCTGAACTGACAAATTCTTAACTAGACCAGTCAAATCACTGAACTGCGAAAACCAAACTGCAAAAGGGTACTGGAAATGGCTACCTTGAGTTGCCTGTTCATCATCAGATTCTCCATCAGATTCTTGTTCATCCTCTCCTGAGATTTCTCCATCTTCCATGATCAACTCTAAAATGGAGGTGTACACTTATTGCTGTTATTTGAATGATACATTGAATTATACATATTTTACAAACAACGAATGTTTATGAGTGCAATGGTGACAATATTTTCATGAGTTAAAAGATGGGGTTTTCCATTCAACAAGGTGAAACCGAGTTGAATGGAACACGCCATCTTTCAAAGAATGAAAATATTCTCACTATTGCACGAATGCAAAACATTCATTATTTGTGTTATAACATCCAAGTAAATGTTTGTAATTTTGATTGGAGGATACAACTTTTAAAATAAACAAAGCTATACAATAATGTATTGTGACATTACACCCATGTCTTTTTTGGCTAGTTTGGAGTTATCCACAGTCAGTGGTTGTTAGTTAATGCGTTCTGTACTGCTGCGTATTGAAGACACATAGGTCCCATGCAGTGCACTAACTTTACTTCAATCAAATGACAAAGATCTGTTTGGGTGTTATATAAAATATTACATTGAACTAAATTGATATTCTTGCTTTGGGGAAATTAATGAGTTTTGCCCAATGCCAACACCAAGTTAAATTAGCTAAGCACTCAGTAAGTAAAAAAGTGTAGTGAAGCATCATGAATACTTTTGTTGTTACGTTCAACGGTATTTTTTACCTGTGTATGTCACCCTTTTGAAAATGCAATGTTAACCCATTAGAGACCACACTACGTTTCATAAACAACAACATACGCCCATGCTGTTATCTAATTAGACTGATTTTGCTGTTATTTTATTCAACACCATCAGGTTTTATTTCAAACTTTGTAAGAGGACATTGCAAAAAAAATTATTGAATTGGTTTCTGCTTCGTATAGAATGACATTTGATCATGGACGCTGCCATTTTGATGTGTTTGCATAGTTAACACCAACAACAAAATAAGTTTATCAGCTATATCAAAGTCGATTTAGAGAACTAATTTCAAACTAACCTACAACCCCACTTCAATGTGAGAGTCTTCTTTAACAAAAAGAGGTGATTCTTCATCTTTTATTCAATCGAACCTTTTACGTTTGTTTGCAGCCATGGACATGGTGTTGTGTGAAGTTTGACAGTCTATTGTAGCAATGTGTTCTCCCTCCCATTAGCTTAAATACAAAGGGGAAAGGAAAGTAAAGAAAAACAAACCTTCATTCAGATTGACGCTGATGTCTTCTAGAGTCTGACCTGCCTTCAATCCCTTACCACCTTTCTCCATGGCAATAAGCAGTTTTGATACCTTTGCAAGCTGAAGTGATGCATCCGGAAGTCTATAAAATTCCCGGTGAACCCTCACATCATGGCCCATAAATTTGGCCAGGATGTCCAGTTCATTATCCCTCAGATTAAGTACTTGGGACATTGTTGCGATGTGTTTTCTCAATCGTGTAGAAGTAAGGGACTCCGATGAAGAGGCCCCACACTCATTTGCATACTTCCTGAGGCAATCAGAGCCCCGAATGTGCCCAAGAGATCCATGGCTGGAGCGTGCAAAGACAAAGTTGTTTTCTTCATTTACACCCATCTTTCCACGTGATGCCAACAGGAGATTGATATTGTTTACTGCAGCCTTTGGGAAAAGAACTGGTACCGTATTCCCTCTTTTTCCCACAAGCTCTGCTCTCTCGAAGTGCTTTACAAGCTCTTTTTCGACAGGAGAAAGACTTGATACAAAAGAGCTTTCCAGACCTTTGGTCTTGGCTTGAAAATCTTTGATTTTCATCTTCGACATCTCCCCCTGTCGTCTTCGGTTAAATAGTATCAACTGTGTCAATGTTACTGCACTCAGACCATCATAAGCACCATGTGCAACTTTGACTGATCCTTCCAGGAATTGTCCAAGTACAGTGGCATGGGATGAAGCTGCTGTTCTCAAATGTGTCCTCAGTTTCACAATATCATCTGACAGCGGTAGCATCTTGGGTTTGTTCCGCTTTGCCTGATACAGAGTCCGGAGTGCGTGTACATTTACCTCTTCTCCCCAAGTGCTTTCATACAATTCTCTGAACTGGTCAACTCGTTCCCGTGTCTCAACATCTCCACTGGTCAGTGCATTTGCTTTTAGAATCAAACAGCACTTCTTTAAGGAAAATCCCACTTTCATAGCCAATGATGCGCTGCTGTACTGGTTATTCTCACTTTCAAACCCTGAAATTGTTCTTGCTGACTCTACAACAGTGTTATACATAAGTGGATCAATGAATTCACTTAACTGTGCATTGGGCTTGTTAGTTTTTTCCCTCAGCTCAATGAGCAATCGAGCCATTTCTCTCAGCTTGTTTCTGATGTAAGCAAACTGGTCATCGTCGTGTCCAAGTTTGAACAATTCTTTCGTTCCTAGTTCAATAATGAGGCTGTCACTCTTTGCAACCCTTGCAATATCATCTGACCTCATCGTTGTCAAAATTTTGTTCAGCCGTTCAGATGCCTTTGATCCTGCTGGTGCTGGCAACAACAGTTTTCCACACTTCACTCTGCTCTGTCTTTTCGCAGATTCACTTTTATTATCTACATTCTTTGGATCAAGCAAACATTTATGTTTCCACAACTCCTTCTTTGCATAGTACCCATAGCAATGGTGGCAGGGGATGTAGTTATGTGCTGAAACCTTTTGGCCTGGTGAGGGTCGATATTGGACAATGAGCACCCCTTTTCCTTTCTTTAAAACCTCAGAGTTATGCAAATGGTCTCCCATATTTCGCAGTCGGCACAGCAAGGCTTGAATCCTTGTTTTTTTTTTTTCTTCTATAATTTCTTTCACTTCCTTCTCCTTTTTGTGAGCAGACCTTACATGCCTGGGCAGCTTTGACTGACGTACACCGCAGAAGAAGCAAACATGTTGTTTGTCCCATTTTCTCTGATCTTCCTGGTTATTAGTACACATAACTTCTATACTGGAACCACTGTCAACCACAGCATCTGCTTCATCTTCACTTTCTTCACCTACATCTAACTCATCTTCACTACACTCTTCTGCACTAGAGTCATTTTCATCTGGACGATACTCAGAACTGTCGCTGTCATCTACTTGATCAGACGATTCATGTTCATCGACAAAATCAAAAACATCTGGTGCTTCGAGAGATCTTTTCTTCGGAAAACTGTTTCTGGGGAGGAGGGTACCTCTTGACACTGTGTAAAAAAAAACCAATTTAACTTTAACCAGAAACAGTAATGCATTTACCTTCATGTGTACAGTATAAAACTTGTGGGCTTTTTGTTTATGCTTCTCATGAACACAATTATCAGTGTTCTTACAAAATAATGTAGTTTAAAATAGTGTTCTTCACAAGGGGATTTAAAGTGGGAGGTCGCCTTTTATTAACCTAATACCTTTAAAAACCACCAGTCATTGCAATGACTGTAATGTACATACAGAAATGTATAACAAAATGATTTTACCCTTACCAAACTTGACTGCTATAATAGCATGTGAACAGCATGCAAACAGCATGAAGTGGCATGCGCATGCTATCATAGCATGCCAATATCATTCACATATAATTTTAACCTCAGAACTGCCATGTCCTGATGACTTAATAAACAGCATTCGAGGAGGGTAAGGCAGGTCTTTTAGCAGGCAGGTAAAGACAGCATTCTTCTTGTAAGAAAATAACATTTGAAAAACATTCCTGAAACATGTAGCCAGGAGAACATGCCAATTTGCTATGAATGCTTTGGAAACAACTATAGCATTTCATGTTGGAGGAAGTGAATGCTATTGACTGTTGACAAAAAGGTAACAAGTATGAGGGATAATTATAGCATGTAATCCATACCTGTACATTGAACATGAAAAGATATGTATACACATACCTGGAACAGGTTTGGTAGAATCTCGCAGACTCAATAACTTGCGCTTCAACGAAAGTCCTGTGAACAAAAAAAATTCACATTTTGATAACTTCTCATCATAGGTACATTTACAGAATCTTTCACAATCATAAAGAACAATTTGGGGGGCAACTGGTCCTGTGATTTAAAAATCAATTACATACATGTATATTAATATTAATTTGGTTTACCCTACATCGATGTGTGATAGCACCACACTCGGTGCTTTCCCGAGTCCTATGGTCTAGAGGTTAAGACATCTGCTCTAGTATGTGGGAGGTCGTGGGTTCGAATCCCGCCCGAGTCAGTTGGCCTGTGTTATCTTTTCATAGGACTCAGGGAAAGCACTGAGTGTGGTGCTATCACACATCGATGTAGGGTAAACAAAATTAATACTCAATATCCCTGATGCAAAATTACATCTATTTTAAAATACATACATGTTGCTGCCAAAATTCAAAAAATTGATTTTGTAATAGAACGGTGCAGCGTGTTGGGGCCTTACACAGGTATACAATTTGTATAAAACATGGCGTGGTTGTCGGTCGGTTTAAATTTGTTTGAACTTTCAAGCAAACAACATGAAAAGGGAACGTACAAAATATACTTACACAGGTTACAATAACGATATTACAAAAATGTTGGCACTCCCTTGTACATTGTGCTTTGAAATAGACGTGTCTATGAATGTGTGTATTGTGGAACACATTGACCTGCCACCGTTACACTTTTGTTTAAATGTTAAAACGTTTACTAAATTAAATGTATAGTCATGGGCTTAGTCCAAACAAATTGAAAGCAATAATTCTTACCTGCCAAAGGTGAGAAAATCTCACTGCTGTCTGAGTCTGAGTCAGAAATACAACCATCATCACTGCAAACAGGATCATTAAGATCAACGATGACAGGATCAATGTTGGCAGGATCAATGTTGGCAGGATCAATGTTGGTCGGACCGATGAGAGCGGGACCAACAATGGCAGGACTGATGACAGCAGGACCAACAATGGCAGGACCAATGACGGAGGGTTGTATGATGGCAGTATTTACAATGACCACATCAATGACCACATGATCAACAACTGCAGGATCAACGAAAGCAGGATCAATGACAGCAGGATCAACTCGGGCAGAATCAATGACAGCAGGATCAACTCTGGCAGAATCAATGACAGCAGGATCAACTATGGCAGGATCAATGACAGCAGGATCAACGACAGCAGGATCAGCTACTGCACGATCAATGACAGAAGGATCAACAACAGCAGGATCAACTACGGCAGGATCAACTACGGCTGGATTAATGACAGCATGATCAACTACGGCAAGATCAATGACAGCAGGATCAACGACAGCAGGATCAACGACGGCAGGATCAGCCACTGCACAATCAATGACAGAAGGATCAACAACAGCAGGATCAACTACGGCTGGATTAATGACAGCATGATCAACTACGGCAAGATCAATGACAGCAGGATCAACTACGGCGGGATCAACTACGGCAGGATCAACTACAGCAGGATCAATGACAGCAGGATCAACTATGGCATGATCAATGACAGCAGGATCAACTACGGCTGAATCAATGACAGAAGGATCAGCTACGGCAGGATCAATGACAGCAGGATCAACTACGGCTGAATCAATGACAGCAGGATCAACTACGGTTGGATCAATGACAGAAGGATCAACTACGGCTGAATCAATGACAGCAGGATCAGCTACGGCTGAATCAATGACAGCAGGATCAACTAAGGTTGGATCAATGACAGAAGGATCAACTACGGCAGGATCAATGACAGAAGGACCATTGACAGCAGGATCAACAACGGCAGGATCAACAACGGCAGGATCAACTACATGTACGGCAGGACCAACGACAGCAGGACCAACGACAGCAGAATCAACAGCTTGGCCAACAGCATTATTACCATCACTGGCTTTCACAGTGAGCTGGTCATTTGGAAAATCTACAAACAAAATATAAATGCAAGAATTTAGTGGAAGATTTACATCAATATGATGGTGGCACCCACAGTGCATGAAACGGGCGAGGAAAACTATTTGTTTTCTTCTATTCAACCAACAGTGCACCCAAAGGGTTGGGGGGGGGGGGTGTAGCTTGAGCCTACCCCAAGAGGGTCCTAAAAAAAACCAAAAAAACTAGACAGTCGTTTGTAACGATGTCAACAAACAATAGGTGGCTGGGTTGCTCGAAATTTGCTTTTAACCAAGTTTTCATTTAAATGAGATATAAGAAAATAAGAAGAAAACACATTTTTTAAGAAAAAGAGAACACACTAATAGAATAACAATAAACAAGAGCTGGGCTCAAAAAAACACAAAGAATATGATTATGTGCATCAGGCGTCAGGAACTGCAAAAGCAAATCTCATCGGACATAATTAAAAAGAGTAAAACAAACGCCCCTACAATGGCTTGAGGGAAAAACATAAAAAGAGTACAAAAAAAGCTAATTTTAAAAGCACTTTTTATATGATGGTCAGGGAAGTTTGTCTTGAGGCTGGCTATAGGCATGAGTTTCTGAAATGTTAAAACTTGATTAAATGTTATGATGTCATCAATTACATCATCCCTGAAACAAAATTTGTTTAGTTTTCATAAAAATGTCAAAGTGCATTCATGATAAGTTTCAAGTCTATTGTAATATTAAATCTTGATTTAATGTGATGACATCAGCGATGAGGACCCTCTTGGGGTAGGCTCAAGCTACCCCCCCCAACCCTTGTGGCGTGTCGTGGCCTAGCGGATAAGAGCACGGAATTCAAGCTCCGGTGTTTCTGATCAGCGGGGTGTGGGTTCGAGTCCCGGTCATGACACTTGTGTCCTTAAGCAAGACACTTTACCATTATTGCTTCGTCCTTCGGATGGGACGTAAAGCCGTAGGTCCTGTGTGTTGTGTAATGCACGTAAAAGAACCCAGTGCACTTATCGTAAAGAGAAGGGGTTCGCCCCGGTGTTCCTGGTTTGATTGGCTGCATATTGCGCCACAGCACCTTGTAAACCATTACATGGTGCTATGTAAAGGAATAGGTCTCATACTTCAAAACATAGCTCCACATACCTTGTATAGGAAAAATTTGTATTGTTCTTGTTATTGTACAGCGCTTTGATCTTTGTTAAAGGCGCTATATAAATACCTATATTATTATGTCATCATATCGGGGAAAACATATATTGGTTTCCTCTACACACTAAGGTCTAAGCACAATAAATTTGAAGTCTGAACCTCATTTGGTTAATAACACTAAGAAAATGCATAAACACCCAAAAAACAAAAACATAAAGTGATAGAGCTAATGGCAAAAACAACAATAACAAAACAAACAAAACCAACAGTTATTTCCCAAACGTCAAAAAAACAAATATGTAAAATTCTTTTAGACCGATCGAATAAATTCTTGGCTCATTCCATACGTACCAATTGATGGTGAGCTTGACACCGTCTATTTAAATTTATACAATAAGAGAAAAATAATGGTTGGAAGCAGCCAATACTTTGTTTATGAACAAGTTCTGCAAAAGCCTCGTAAATAAACTTGCAAGAGCTGTGAAATGAATAGTAGGGTCATTCCATGCCAAATCACCTAAGATTCTGAAAAGTTTCGCAGGCACCATCTTAGATTTTGCTAATTCTTTTTAAAAACAATCCCCTACGGATACCATGAACAAGCACATAATTTTAGAATCCTACTCCTTAAAATTTCTAAGCCCCTAAAATTTAAGCCCTGCCCCTTAAAATTGATATTTTGTGTTTTTGGGCCTGTTTAGAGGCCTATATGGTTATAAACTAGGTGCATATGTGTGACCTGACATAAAATTAAACCAATCACACCTTTGAGGGGTATTTGGCAGGGGTCTGAATATGGGTCCGTCTGTAAAAATGCCAAAAAATGCCTTTTTCAAGTGGTTATTTGACAACAGAGGACATTACTGACAGATTTTAATTTACTAATTTTTTCCAATAATAATTTGTATCCAGTCTACTTGTGTGAGAAATAACAATTAACAAAAATGGTTTCTTAACTGCTTCATGTAAAAAAAAGGGGGCGAATGTGCCTAAATTAAGGTTTTTAATGTGTATGCAATTTAGACCATTATGCACTGTGGTGATGTATGATTCCTCATTCAAAACTCCAAAATCGCATCCAATGAGAATGTTGTTACTATTGTGATTTTAACATTGAAAAGAAGACAAAGAAGAGCAAATAAAATTGCAGTCAGCAGCCTTACAGTAGACAAACACATTGGTGCTTCTACATGTAGTATCAATCAACACTTTTATAGACATGCAGAGATAATCAACTGCCACAAGCACTGATGCATTTCTCCATAGTCTCTGACCATTGTCAATATAGTGGGTTATTACCCAATATATCCTTCCCCATTATCTGTGTGACCTGATAAGGATAGACCAATCACACATTTGATGGGTATTAGCAGGGGTCTGAATATGGGTCATCCTATAAAAAAAATAACAATGGTCCCCAAAATGCCTTTTTCAAGTGGTAATTTGACAATGTGGGACATCACTGATAGATTTACAATTTTTTCCAATAATACTTTATATCCAGTCTACTTGTATGGGAAAAAAAGTTGGGCTTCTTTACTCCTTCATGGTCAGATTTTAATTTTAGTACACCTACTATTTTGCCTGTAGTGTACGCCTATGTACAATGTACATACATGTAGGCGTACACTAACAATTGATTATCTGGGCAAGAAAGAGTAAAGGGCGCGAGTATTCACGCACAGGGTAAATACGCATGCATAGTTAGACTGTTACCCTCATGCGTTTATGCATTTACGATCATTGGTTCACACATGCAAGTTTCATACCGCGTGAATAAATGAACAATTGATTATCTGGGCAAGAAAGAGTAAAGGTACCCCGTCTACCCCCCCCCAACCCTTCGCCACTCAGCAGCGTGGATATTCTTTTCATGTCGGTTGTGCCAGCATCCAGGGTGTCAAGAGGGCAGATAGATTGTTACACACACCCGGCAGGCTTGTGGTTTGGAATCTTTGGGATACTGTTACTCTGAGGAGGCAAGCTCTGTAATACCACAGAGAAAGGAAATGCACCCATAGGGGTCGTTCAGACACAGTACTAAGTCGGTTTCACTCATGGATCAACCCGATCGAGTTCAACTCTCTGTGTCTGAACAGTTCTAAAGTTAGACCGAATCAGGTTCAACCCAGAAAAGTTAGACCGTCGAGCTGGAGGATTTATCTTTAGAACGCTTCGGGTTTATCTTTTAGCACGTTGTGTGGACAGAATCAAAATGGCCACATCCGGTTTAACTCACAACAGATGACCGCTGACCTGTGTACATTGTAAGGTGGCTAAGTATTATGCCTAAGTACGCCTCAACGAACACGTATCAAAATGAAAATAAGCATGCGTCTTTAGTTCAGGTTATTTCCGTCTTGCTCACTGTAATTTAGGTCCGTTTTCACCAAAATCTCTCTGAATACGATGGTGTATAAATTTGTAATAACGCTACATTTTCAGCCATGTCAGTTGATTTCTGCTTAAAAATCCACGTCAATAAACACCCGCTCTGTTAAAGGCACTGAACAGTCGTTTGGTAATTGTCAAAGACCAGTGTTCTCACTTGGTGTATCCCAACAAATGCATAAAATAACAAGCCTGTGAAAATTTGGGCTCAATTGGTCACCGAAGTTGCAAGAAAATGATGAAAGAAAAAACACCCTTGTTGTACAAAGTTGTGTGCTTTCATATAGGAATAAAAACTTCTAGCAAGAAGTTTTTATTATTTTAGTAAGAAATTACCTCTTTCTCAAAAACTACGTTACTTCAAAGGGAGTCGTTTCCTACAATGTTTTATACTATCAACAGCTCTCCGTTGCTTGTTACCAAGTAAGTTTTTATGCTAATATTTGTTTTGAGTCATTACCAAATGTGTACAGTGCCTTTAACACCCGCTCTGTTTTAAAATTCCTGTTACAAAAAAATAAAACTGATTGCAAAATTTGAATGTTGCCAGCGCTGGCAGTATAAAAGGACCGTGTGCGTGCTTTAGTGAATAAACCGGATGTTGTTGTGTTGGGTCACAGGTTTAACTTCACGCTGTCTGAACGCAAGGGTAGTTTTTACGACCGCCCCCCACTGCTCATAAAGTTAAACCGGTTCGGGTCTAACATCAGTACGCTGTCTGAACATGGCCATAGAGGTTAGGGGACTTTAATCATGTGTTAATTTACACAATCTGGAACTAAATTTAGTTGCCATGTTAATGTCATAATTAATATGTGGACATTACAAACAAGCAGTACCATTATGTCTGTGAAATCTGTTTTGCTATAATTTTACTTACCGTTAAACCACAAAATGAGAGTGTATCTAATACTGGATCTGGTGTAGGCTGGACAGATGTACTTCTTGGAATTGCCTGGTGCAACTGTGCAATGGAGAAAAAACACAGATACATTGCAGTAAAGGCTACTGGCACTGACAGCTTTAAAGATATCATACATAATTGTTTAAAAAAAAAATCATTTACTCCGTTCATGTAGTTTTCAAAACAAATGTACAGATTATAAAACCAACTTTCAAAATATCATCAAATTTAGTCTTTACAACAAAAAATGGTATCTGTTCTCGTTAATATTTGTATGTTGCAATAGAAATCAACCAGTGCTCCCAACATAGGTGTTCTGGTTTTGTGAGGGATGTATTTGTTATTTTTTTTGGGGGGTGGATTTTGCTTAAAATAAATATTAAATATTATTCAAAGAAACATTAGGGGAAAAAGCCTACAGCTAGAGGCAATAATTTCAAATTGATACAATTTGGATGACAAGTTTAACAAACTTACTTCACAGAATTATTTTTCAATGGAAAATCAACTTTAAAGACAAGAATACCTTTAAACGCCAAGGCAGGTTAGGCACCCCGTAATCATATCTGAGTTCAACTCCACTTGCGATGTCCTGGGTTGCAAATAGGCATAATCGTGTTTCCTTCCATGGTCCCACTTTAACTGCTCTCATTTTGCAATTACATTTATGGGGCATCTCATCATTTACCATTCGACCAAGCCCAGCAGGCGACTTTGTTGCATCAACACTGGAAAAAATGTACATGTAAATGTTAAAAATGCTGTTCACAGCAAAAATGGTCTTTTTACCATACCCCTGATTACTGGGCCATTTGTTACATTCCAGGTCCCTGGAGAGTATACAGCCCATGAAGCCAAGTACTTGGCGGGATCATTCACATAACCCATTTCTGGCCTCACAGGTACCCATTTACCCCTGGGTGAAGTGAAGCAATTAAAGTCAAGTGTCTTGCTCAGGGACACAAGTGTCGATTGACCAGAATTTGAATCCACACCTTGATAAACTTGGCCACCAGAGCTTGAATCTGGTGCACTAGGCCACTCAGCCAGACACCCGACATTCTGGCTGTGCCAAAGTGACGACACCCTACACACTGGTTGTGCCAAAGTGAATGAAAGGATACTGTTTGTCTAATTAATTTTCATAAACCTATTAACATTATGCCATGATGTACAATATAAATATTGCCACTTGTTTGCCTACATAAATACATTGTATGGACACTGCACACTAAAAAAGAATGAACAATTTTCCCAATACAGCCCCCCCACCCCCATTCTTTATTTATCTTTGGCCCTACTGTACCAAGTAAATATAACCAACACAAAAATCTTGCATAACGTTGATGTAACTGTGGGGTTAAAAGAATGGGTTTTTGGGTACTACAGTTAGACACAACAAAATTGGGTAAGAAATTTATGAAATTTGACGAATTGTTGGGGAAATGTTTTATGCAGGAAACAAGTAAATTTGGCGCAACCCCTTTTGCACAGAATTTTACTCTGCAAATGACAATATTCCCTTTTCACCACTACAGAGAGTAAAATTGTATGCAACAATGGGTATTTCTTTCATAAGAGTCTGAACTTACCACATTTTTCTTGACGTTGCCTGCTCAGAAAAAAAATACATGTACGAGCCATCCTTCTCCAGGTAACTACCCTCCTTGTTGAGGGCTTGTTTATAGCTCAGGAGTTCTCCCATATATTCTAGAAGGAAGTCAGCCTTCTTGAAAGCCTTTGTGGTGAAAACTCCAAATCCTACACGTGGAAAAGCAAATTTATTTGTTGAATCATTAAGCTACAATATGACATCATTTGTGGTAATGCGAGATTGGCAAAACACAAGTGAAAATGCAGTCTTCTTAAGCCTGTTGATAGAGGGCGCTGTTAGATATGATGACATCATCAAACCTACTATCCAAAATATTGTAGCACACCCAACTGATAATTTCACACACAGAACCTATACCATTAATATTTATTAACATATTGGCTGTAGACCTCTTTGGATCTGAAGGCAAAGCAAAAATGGGGGTCACATCTATGCATGAAAGGCCAATATAATATACCACAACCACAAAGATCAAATTTGTAGCATTTGTGGTTCAGGAGATATATTATTTACTTTTCAAATTGACACCTGGTGACGTCATTGTGGCATCATTGCAATAATACACAGAATTGCAATTGCCTTCATGATCACTTAAAGTTTCACTGAAATCACATGCAAACATGATTTATGAAGCGTTGCAAAAAGGCAATTAAACTTGTGAAGTTGTGGTACGCTAAGATCTGAAATTTTAAATCAAAACTTTCACGAAAACAACAGCTGTTTCACTCGCTATTTAGCTGCAAAACATTTTTTTTTTAAATCTGTGCCTTTTCCCCACATTCCTATCAACGTTACATGTAGAATTACCAGGTAGAAAGTGACATGACAAGCAATAGTATTCTGTACAGCATGTATAGCAAATCATGAGGAAAAGTGCAAAAGAAATAGCAAAGGCATGAAAGATGCTTGATGGCACTGGGTTTTTTTATGAACAAGTTTAGGTCCCCTTTAGACTATAATACCCGGGGGCGATTTCACAAACAGTTGAAATTGATCTTTAAAAGATGAGTTGCCAATACAACCATCCAGTGATAATGTGACATCACACTTTGCTTAGAAAATTGAGATTGATAAAGCGGTGAAATGAATTTTAAGTCTTTGTGAAATTGCCCCCTGGACTGTATTTGCATGTTAATTTGTACGTAATTCCAACACAAGGTGGAAATATCTTACTCAAATTCAAACAGGGAAATTCACATTGATCTTGATTGCTCATTTCAATAACATAGATAATTCCTTCAGTCATGTCAAGTTTTCCATCATGCATTTCAGTGGTGAAGGGAGTTTGAGGTTCCATATCACACTTAATAACCCAAATGCAAGGAGTATTTTAACCAGAGCATGTTGTACAGTGTACTCCTTTTTATTTTGTGCTCGCAATTGCCCAACTCCTGGCTGAAACACTGTAATTATGAAAGCCTTTAAAACAAAAAAAAATTATTTAAAAATAAACAAACACATACAAAATGAAAGCAAAGCCGGAGCAAGCCATATGATATTTATGTAGACTTAACTAGTCTGGACACAGCACCACCCACATTGTACATAATGGAATGTAGTGGGTACAACACAAAAGATTACTGAGAGAAAATATTATACACGGACTGGTAATGAGGGCAGTGCACGTTTATGCACCCCGAGGGACTGTGTGAGTGACCAGAAGAGGGTCCTATTTCCCGAGGCCGAAGGTGTGTTTTGTTTCATACAATCAGAAATTATGACAACACAATTCAAAACATCTCCTTCTTGTGATAAATGACAAATGGATGCAATGTGGCCTGACTGTTGTCCCAATAATATCCCTGATATTCTTGAATTACCCATATTACTATTTTAGTGAACCCCACGTGACCGTGTTTCAGACAACCAGAATAAAGAACCAGCAAGAGGTGTGTTATAATACATTATAATTTTAATGTATACATTATATCATATGTATATTATATGCATGACTCACCAATATAATCATTTACTTTGCGCAGCTCCAAACCAGGTTGGTCTTCCTCCTTCACACAGTAAAACGAGGCACATTCCCCTTGGTTCAACACCACCTTTGCCCTCTCTCTGAGCCTCATTTTCTCACCTATGCATGAACAATTTACAACAAAATAAACCTCCACATGAAATACTTAATACAGAATACGTAATCTATTCTTAATGCTTAATTGCATTCTTGCCTGTCAGCTTTCTGTTTTGTCTTTCGTGACCATGGAGGTTTAATTCCTACCTCCATGATGACACTAAAACTAAAAGTGAGTAGGCCTATGAATTATGGTACAGAATGATGTATTAAATGTACATTTAAGAGAAATGTACACCCTTTTAATTTACTATCCTCCAGTCGCCGGTTTTCGGTGTACCATAGCTTTTTCCTTGAACTAATATTATTAGTACAACTTAGCGGTGGAAGGGTTAACCTGTCTCCAAGTTCAGGTCAAGGGAGAGGAGACTCGATCATGTCGATGTTTGGCAAGTAGAAAATGTTACTTCGTCTCTAGGGGTTGTTTACATCACGCGCAGTGACGTGAAACTTATGCGTTGATTTTGAGGGGCACCCCGAATCAAGACCTCCTACGATAGCCAATAATATTAAATTAAAACTAAATTTAATTACAAAATCAATATCCGGCCCCTAAATATTAATATTGTTTTTAACAATCTTTCAATATTTCATGGGAATCTATGATAATCAATTCTGATCAACAAACCATGGAGGTAGAAATATTTCTACCTCCATGAACAAACTAAGAAAAAATCATAGAGTATGTACTGTAGAGCTGTTTAATGACTTCTGACTACATGGACTAGATTGATTAGTGCACCAAAGGCCAACTTGCCCCGGCTGAGAGTTTAAGTTACAAAGTTCATGAATCATGGAAGCCGTACGTGGCCCGTGCGCATCCGCCATCAGACCTGACCATCATGTCCACGTTCTGACGTTTGAGTACAAACCTACTAAAAGCGTAAAATTTGTATGGCAATAACGGCTAAAATAAAATCAAAAAGTAAAGATACTCATAAAAAACAACCACGCTCTAATTTTCTGTAAACAAATGAAACTTACCACTGTTGATACAACTTGCTAACTTAACTGCATGAACTGTGTCAGACCGTCAAAGATGGCTACTTCGTCCTGTCAACACACAGAACGAACATGTGTGCGCAACTTCGTTCCCAGGGGTTAATGACGAGAGTTATCGATGGAGTAAGGCGCCGCGAGATCGAAATCCATGGGAACGTGGTTAGTGAGAAAACGCTTAATTGGCGCCACATAATATTCTTCCATCGCTTAGGTTTTTATGTAAAGAAAAGTGAGGTCCTCGTTTGGATTGATTAAATGATATAATTGTTGTGTGTCCTCAGTTGACTACAACACATTCATAGTATTCAAGTATAGGCCTATAGTATATGGAAATAGTTGCTTTATTATATTAAAAACAAAAACAAACAATAAAACAGGCGATCACAAATTTTACTGGACCCGAAATTTCTCCGTCGCTTTGGTTTTCACGTAAAAATTTAAAATAAAATAAAAATTAAAAAGTAAGTTCATCTCGTTTGGATTGATTAATTTATAACATTGTTGTGTGTCCTCAGTTGACTACAACACTTTCATAGTTTACAAGTAGGTCTATAGTATAT
This sequence comes from Plazaster borealis, assembly GCA_021014325.1. Lineage (NCBI taxonomy): Eukaryota > Metazoa > Echinodermata > Asteroidea > Forcipulatida > Labidiasteridae > Plazaster > Plazaster borealis. The sequence continues at coordinate 13,246,856 of CM037461.1, forward strand.
GAAAATAGTTACTTTATCATAAAGAAAAAAAACTAAAAACAAAACAGGCGATCAAATTTTTACTGGACTCAAGTTTCTCAAAATCTCTAAAACTATTTTTTTTTTTTTTTTTTAGTGGAGCAATAGCTGCTGCAGCTCACCGATGCGATGATTATAATTGACCGCACGGGGGCGCTTTATGACTAACTTGGATTAATATTATTATTATTTTGATTATGTAAGATGCTTGTTAATTTTGTTATATATTTATTTTATTTGGAAAGCACGGTTCTCGTGACCAATGGACAGTCTTCGGGTCCTTGTTTCTGGTTATAAAAAAACTATTTTTTAGAGAATACATGGAAATCAGCCACATGCAAATTATAAATCCACCCTTGGCTGTACGTTCCACTCCCAATTTGAATCTGATCATGCATATAATTTGTCCTATTTCTTGCTGATAAAACATATGGAGCAAGAAAGAAAAAAAGTATTACGTTAAAATCATTATCCTGTCCTGGGTGGCACTTTACTGGCATGGACCGACAACCGTCAAACACGGTATCTTTACCAAACAATAAATGATAGCCCCTTTCCAAGAGTGGGTATTGTTTTGAGCTAACCTGCATACCGCAAAAGTAAAAATAAAAATACTCAAAGCAATCCTGACCGAACTGTCTTGACACAATGAAGTCTGTAAGAAGTTTTTTTTCTATAATTACAGGATGTGGGGAGCACAATCTTCCCCAATGTCAATAAATCTTACCTTTCATGCCCCAAAATAAAACAGAATTCTTGGCACCCTGTGTCTTGATGAGGCGGCGGACCTATTGTTTTAAGTGTAATACAAAATTCCAAAATATGTTTTGCCAAAACGGGATAATTTAATGTATAGTGCTTTCTAGCTTTGTGTTTCCTTTTTTTTTTGGGGGTGTTATATAAACAAGTTTGCCAAGTTCCATAACCTAATTGTGACAAAAGTGTGGAAATTAGGCCTATGAGGGAGAAAAATACGATTTCTTTCCACTCAGACCGGCGCCTTTGATGTTTAACAGAATGTGCGCCTTAAAAATAATGTTGCGTTATCATTATTATTGTGTGATATCACAGCAAACAAAGAAATGCATCATTTTCCTGTTATGCTGGTAACTCCTTGAGTCAAGCTACGTCCCGTAGCCTTAGATCTTGAGAGTCTTTCGCAGGATCCTCGCTGTTCCTATAAGAGCGCCGCCTTCTGGAGTAGATCTACCCTATAAAATATGTTCCAATCTCCTGATGTTTCTCTAGTGACTTCGGGATGGTACCGAGTACTCCAACCACCACAGGGATAACCTTTACTTTCACTTTGTCACAGCTTGCGAAAGTCCCTGGCTAAGTCTTGACACTTTGATGTCTTTTCCTTCTCCCTTGAAGCTATACAAACACCCTTATAGTAACGATTTTTGACTCCTCCTTTTTTGACGCCATCATGTAAAACTTGGTAAAAACTTGTAGCAAATTTCATGAAAATCTGTATATACTTACGGAGAGGGCACTACGTGAGTCAAGTACAATGAGCATTTCAATGAAAATGTGTTTCCGTTATAACTCATACCAATGTGTCTCTTTTATAAACATGAAAACATTTAATGTTTAAGACAAATATTAAGCCGATTATAGTACGCATCGATTTCACAACTTCAGTTAGCTTTCTGGGTGCCACTAATTGCAACTGTCCAAACTGCTGCGAGCGGAGATTTCTGTGAGTGGACGAAACGTCTGCTACAGAGTCAACAAGGGCTATGATCAAACAAACTTTGCTGCTTTCGACGGCTATAATGATCAAAAGTCAGGTTGATGTTGGACACCGATGGCTTGCTCCTTCAAACGTAGGTCCCCAAAGAAGCACGAACAACATCGCAATACAAAATATATTTACGGATATTTCCGACAGATTTTAATTATTGTCAATAAATAGTACATTGGGAGCGATTGGATAGGTAGCTACCAAACCAGTCAAGTGACGCACAACGAAAGCCATAATAATCTAATTTGTCTAATAAAATTATTGTGTAATTAATTTTATCGAAGGTTTTTGATAAATCTACAACAACAAAAACATATTATACAAATTACCTTTAAAACCATCAATGATTTTGTTGTAGAGTACACCAACGTCGGGGAAGGGGTAAAATTCATGGCGTAATTAGACATTTTCATTTTTTTTTTTTTTGGGGGGGGGCCTACCAGAAAAAAAAACATTATTTTGAAGTGCAAAACATACGTTTTTGGTGAAAAAGTTGATCTCATAGTCTTCAGTAATTTGCAGGTTATGCGCGAAAGATTGCGAAACCAAGCAATTAGAATAATAAATTGTATAAGATGATTTTTTGAATGTTTTTTTTATTTTTTTTTGCAAGGGCGAATCGAGGGGCATATAAAAAGGGATGCCAATGATGAGTGTGAAGCCCGAACACCGAAGGCGCGCGTCACAGCGGGGATTTTAAAAATTCAAACACCATTAGATGCGATTTCCTGGCATTGACAGCCATAATTACTACTCTGAGAAAGAATTGTTCGACCATTTTTATATGGCAAAACACATAGTGACGCTTTAGAGAAATTTTAATAGAGCATGATTAATAAAAGGTGTTTAAAAAACATTTTCCAGTCAGCGAAAAACAGGGGCGCACCCCTCATCCCCATCAGCACCTCCCCGATCAAAATCTATTAACCAACACTGAAGACGGCATTCTCAAAATGATCAATCTATATATATTGCGTATAAATTTGCGTTAATCATAGTTGATTGCAATTACCCGAAGACATGAAATACTAAAATTGGGACAAGCAATGTCTCTTTCATTTGTTCAAATACAGGAAAGTAATGGGTTAAATTACAATGATAACAGTTTAGTCGTCAATTCACATTTTATTCAGCACATACAAAGCAGGTCGATCTACCTCTGCATTCTTTCATGGCTGATGGCTTGCTTCAAACGAATGCGGAGATTCTTGTGGCAATCACGACTATGACTTCGGTTCGATCTCGTTCAGTGTGAAGAACTTAAACTACCCTTTTCGGAAGCCATTGTCTGAATCCCCATTACTTGTGTCTTTTTATTTTTATCTTACAATGTTGCGTAGACGAAACCGATGGTCTGGGTTTAGAACACCTCTGTGAGCATGCACCGCCTAACCGCAAAGCTCACAAACAGAAAATACCGAAAACTCCGATCGCGACCGCTTTCTTTCCATTTATGTTATGTTTGGGTTAAAAAGTTAACAGCCTGATTTAAGTAAATTAGTACTTTTGCAGCTAAATTTCATGCAATTTTAAGCGATAATATTTTCCCCTGTTTCTGTGATCTCATTCTCAGGGCAAGAGGGGGGGGGGACACAAGGGTTCTGAGCGGGGCGGGGGCACAAAATAATTGATCCCGTGACGATGTAAAATGATGCCAAACTTAGAAAATTATTTACTACATTTAAAAATTAACGGATTAAAGCAAATTTGAAGAATATCAAATGCTGAGATTTGATACGAGTGTCTTGCAATCTGGACTCACAATTTAACAGGGCACATAAACTGAGTCCAAACAGAGGCCTTTCAAAATTTGTAGAGTAGACCTACGACATTTGGGGGAAGATTAAGAATGCAATACCCGATCAAGTTGATTACTCGTGTTTTCATTTTTTGTTTCCAATGTTTCCATAAAAAATACAACGAAGAGCACCGTATCACGTGCATCACTTTTGTTGTATATAGAAAACTTGAGTGCTCCCATCCACTAAAATATGGAAACTGTGAATAAAATATATACCGAGAATAAAATATATCCACAAGATAAGTGGCGACGGTGGGGACCGCTGGTCTTAACTTCTGCATGGGTGAGCTTAAAAACAAAGTCATGAATAACCCTCCCTTTCCCCTCTCAACCGACGATAAGATGTCTCGATGTAAACTTTTGTATTGTCTCCAAATGAATCAAAGGGGGAAATATGTTCTTTAAGGAAGTTTGACAAATCATTTAAACGTTACAAAATGATTGTTGTTTTTGGCATTAAAAGTAAAAGTGTTACGTAAGGTAAACGACAACTCCCGTATTTCAGATATCAGAAAGCGGCGACAATGTGTGAAATAGTGTTATGCGAGCGAGGACTGATATTGGCATAGGACTACCTATCAAACGAGGACAACATTGTGTGTGTAATATCCCTGTTTAGTGAGGACTCCTGTGAAATAACATAACCACCGAGGACATAGGACGTGTGTGTAAATTAATACGGCCAAGTGAGGACATCATGGCACTTCGTCATGCAATCGAGGACACCCTTCACGGCGCGTCGTCACACACGCAAAACATACCGAATAAAAAAAAATCCATCAACGGAGGACATTTTTCCGAATAGCTTCAAAACTCGAGAAATTGCTATTTATGGTCATAAAAGCTTATTTATATACAAAACTCAAACGAGGACGTCCTCAGTTGCAGGTATGTCCTCAGTTCGAAGGTGTGTAATCTCGCAAGTGTCCTCGGTTGCAGCAAAAGACAAACGCACACACACACCCCCACGTGTTTATGGTGTACACCGAGGACAGCAGCTCCAACATGGTAAACCGAGGACTTCATAAATATTCAATGAATTGAATAGCTGTGCGTGCTTTCCACATGCGAGAGTGAATTCTTATAACCTGTCGGTGTTGGTATAGCCCGCACTCTATGTTTTATGACTGTGACCCTATGGAGTCGTACCGAGGACACACAGAAACGTATGTCATCAGCTAATCGAGGACCATCTCAGGGATGCACTGCACCTGTGAGGACACACAATACATGTCCTCGATGAAACAGGTGGTTACGTGTTTATGCTGTACACCGAGGACAGCAGCTCCAACATATTTAACCGAGGACTTCATAAATATTCAATGAATTGAATAGCTGTGCGTGCTTTTCACATGCGAGAGTGAATTCTTACATTACCTGTCGGCGTTGATAGAGCCCGCCCTCTATGTTTTATGACTGTGACCCTATGGGGTCGTACCGAGGACACACAGAAACGTATGTCATCAGCTAATCGAGGACCATCTCAGGGATGCGACGCACTAGTGAGGACACACAATACATGTCCTCGATGAAACAAATCAAATGTCTCACCAGGGCTGTTTGTAACATCGTTAACCATTGACATCGATTAAAATTACCAGCCACAGGTGGTTTAAATACTAGACTTTTCCTTTGACTCAAGTCAACCCTTTTTTTGCCCCATTGAAAACTGAACCTACCCTTACGAAACTCCGTCTTGGCGCGTTTGTCGTTCGAACTTGGTATTTATGACATAATGATTAAGTTTGGATGTAGAACTGATGTATTGGGAAGATACTACAACGGCTTTTGTAATCATTAATTAAACTGAAGGTGAAGCAAATAAAATATGAACATCACACAGGTATCTTCTTTTCTCTCTCTTTCTCTTTTAATATAATAAAACAATAAATTTACTTGCTCCTCCAACAAAGTTCTAAGTGTTACGGGCAAAATATGGCATAAAAAACAGCAAGTAAATAACAAATATGTGTATATAAAAGCAATTACAACCTCCCCTCCGAAAAAAAGAAAGAAAGACAAAAAAAGTTTTCTCCACTTGTTATCATAATAAAATATGTCAACAACAAAAAAGTTAAATGCAGCCCAAAGGAAATATAAATAAGTAAACAAAAACATTCAGCTGTACTTGTTAAAACGTCGAAAAAGTAACCCCCAAAAGGGGGAAAGGCGCAGTATTTTACATGGGGTAGTTCTTACTGCGAATAGAATATAGAAAAACTAGCTCTTTTTGAGGTGAAAAAGTCGTGTGTCCCCCCCCCAGCTTAACAAAACAGGTTTCTTCAGTCTGTGACTACTTTGTACACATGTTATTGCAAAACTAAAATGTTCACTTCTTTACATGTCCTCTCTACTGCGTCTAATTTTGTAAAAATTAACTTCAAATGTTGTGAATTGAAACATTTTTTAAAAGTAACCCCAGAAAAAGGGGAAAGTGAGCCACATATTTTAACTCGGTTTGTGCTCATCAAAATAACATTAAAAAGAACCACTGCTTTTGGTGATGAAAGACGAAATAATTTAAATAAAATGTATCAATATTTTTTAAAACAGGGCCCTCAGAGATTGCATTTTTATACAAAAAGAAAATAGCTGCTCAAAATAAAATATAAAGTAAATAAAAGAAAATAGTAATAATAAGAGGCACTAACCTCCTCTCCAAAATAAGTTATAATAATACTTATTCAAAAAAGGTTTCTCCACTCTTTATCGCAAAATATATAAAAACAACCCATATTTCACCTTGCATAGTGCTTACTACAACAAGAATTGGGAGAAAAACCTGCCCCCCCCCCATTTTAACAAACAAAATTTCTCCATCCTATGACTAATATTTGTACGTATGTTGTTATTTCAAAACTGGAATGTTCACTTCTTTACATACCCTCTTTACTGCGTCTAATTTTGCAAAAAATTACTTCAACTTTTGTAAATTAAAAGTTGTTTTCAAAAGTAACCCCAGAAAAAAAAGAGGGAAGTGAGCCATATATTTCAACTTGGTTTGTGCTCATCAAAACAAAATTAAAAAAGGACCAACGCTTTTGGTGATGAAAGACAAAATAATATAAATAAAATGTATTTGTTTTTTATACAGGCCCCTTTGGGGTAATGCCGACAAAAATACACTGTGAAAAACAAATCAGTAAATAACAAATGTATATATAAAAGCAATTACAACCTCCCCTCCAGAAAAATAGTAAATAAAGAAAGACAAAAGGGGTTCTACACTCTTTATCACAATAAATATCTCAACAGAAAAAAAATGTTAAATGCAGCCCAAAGGAAATACAAAGACGTAGTCAAAAACATTCAGCTGTACTTGTTAAAACGTTGGTAGTGAAAATAGAATAGGGAAAATAAAAGCTGTTTTTGAGGTGAAAACCTGTCCCCCCCCCACCAACTAACAAACAAAAGTTTATCCAGTCTATGACTACATTGTATGTATGTTGTTATTGCAATATTGGAATGTTCACTTCTTTACATTTCCTCTTTACTGCGTCTAATCATATAAGAAAAGACTCCAACTTTTGTGAATTAAAACTTTTTTCCAAATAACCCCAGAAAAAGGGGAAAGTTAGCCACATATTTGGTTTGCGCTCTTTAAAAACAACTAAAAAGAACCAATGCTTTTTGGTGATGAAAGACAAAATAATATAAATACAATGTACCTGTTTTTTAATACAGGGCCTTCAGAGATGAAATTATTATACGAAAATAAATTACCGTTTCAAAATAAAACAGCAAAAAAAATATATATATAGGGAGACCGCCAACATAGGGCTAGATAGCTCAGTTGGTAGAGCGCCGGCACGTTAAACCGGAGGTCGTTGGTTCAAATCCCACTCTAGTCAATTTTTCTTTGTTCAACCCAAAATCATTTAATATTTACCCAGTCAGTTTCCCTTGTGGCCCATTACTTGATATATGATATATAAAAAAAAGTCGCATCCCCTTAAGGTGATCCCCGGCTGCCGCTTCCCAGGTTGTATCGTATGGGTGTGATCCCTGGCTACACGGCAGTTTGCGGTTGAATGGCTTTCTGACTGGCACCCCCCGAACAAAGATATTGACAAAATAGGGAGACCGCCAACATAGGGCTAGATAGCTCAGTTGGTAGAGCGCCGGCACGTTAAACCGGAGGTCGTTGGTTCAAATCCCACTCTAGTCAATTTTTCTTTGTTCAACCCAAAATCATTATATATATATATATATATATAATAAATATCTGAATAGCTGAATATCTAATAACTGAATATATATAAATATATAAATAAAAGTAATTACAACCTCCCCTCAAAAACAAAACTATAAAAATTAAAAATGTTTCTCCACTCTTTATCACAATAAAATATATAAAAACAACAACCTGTATTTCACCCTGGGGAGAAAACAAGCTCTTTTGAGGTAAAAACCTGCCCCCCCCATCTTAACAAACAAAGTTTCTTCAGTCTATGTACGTATGTTGTTATTGCAAAACTAAAATGTTCACTTCTTTACATATCCTCTCTACTGCATCTAATTAAATAAATAAATAAAAATTTGTGACTTTTCAAAAGTAACTCCAGATAAAAGAGGAAAAAGAGCCACATATTTCAACTTAGTTTGTGCTCATCAAAATAAAATTAATAAGAACCACTGCTTTTGGTGACGAAAGACAAAAAATATATATATATATACACAAATTTTTCTTTTTATAATATAGGGCCTTCTAAAACGACAGTTTTTTAACCAAGGAAAATACCCTATTAAAATAAAAGAGCACATTAATAAAAAATAAATTAAAGCAATGACAACCCCACTCAATTATTTTGTAAAGGGGGTTTTCCACTCTGTGACTATGTTGCTATTGCAATACAATGTATTTACAAAATTAAATGCAGTACACAGATACAAAATTAAAAAAAGGGAACAATACCATGATGTTGTGTAAATTAAAATGTTTTAAAACTATAAAAAATAACCACACAAAAGGGGAGACTATTTTCCTTGACTATCACTTTCCATCTTGTTTGTCTCAAATTACTTGAGGAGGTTTTCATTTCTTTTTATGCTGCAAGTAGCTGTTTTCTGTTGTTGCGAAAGTAGTCTTTCACATTTCGCCATGACCTTTGTTGAAGCACTGGGTATTTTTTCTGAAGCTGATCGATTTCCCTCTTCCCAGGTAATTTCATGCAGAGCATGCTTCTCATGGTTTTCACTGCCTCCACTTCTTGGTATGACCATTGTCTCTTAACTCCTATTAAAAAAACAAATTGATGAAATATTATAGAAAGTCAGTAGTTGTATTCTCAGTATCAAAGCAGTACTCCTACATCCCTTATACACTTTCCATAATGTTCTCAGTTTACTAGAGCGCAAGTTCAAAGTTCAGAATGCAATTCAGAATAACTGCTTTTGGGCTCAAAGCTATAAAGAATGTTTTATCATGTACATGTACAAATAATAGACCACAAGGGATACTGACTGGGAACCTTTTTTGATAGTTTTAAGGTGAACAAAGAAAACAATTATGGAACAGGACCTCAAAATCAGCTATCTCAATCAATGAATAACAGTAACAGTACTTGGGCAGGCTTTACAAAGAAAAACAAAACAATGAAGTATAGGTATGCACATCCATTGAATAGCACCAAAGTTACATTTTGTTAGCATGATTGGTGGCGTTTGGCATATTTCAAATTCAATATTTCAAATGGGGTTACTGATTAAATTACCTTTAGAACTCTGTACTCTAGGCACACATGCAGGCTGTTGGTGTTCCTCCTGATCTTTATCACGTGATGAATTCCCACTGCTGTCTTCTGGAAGATTTAATAAACAAAGTTGCGAGCATATTAAAGTTTGCCCTGACACCAGAACTCATATAAGTTCAGTGTTTTCAGAAATCTGCTGAAAGGTAATCCAGGCTTTTTGGCAGGACACTGGCCCACGAACTTCTGCTCTCTAGCAAGGGTTAGCACATAACTTTTTCAGTGACTAGTGGCGGGACCAGCTAGCTTGTCGTTTCACTAGTCCACAAGCTTTTTTACTTGTTCATCGTTCATATTAAATAGGGATGCTTTTCAACACAATAATCACCAACACTATACTACTTACATCCATACGACAGTGCACTTATTTCATGTGCTAAACGTTAATACTCCTCCGTGTGCATGGCGATCGGATCATCAAAAAAAAAATTGATATAAAAAATAAAATACAGTATTGTTGGTGAAAAGTGAGTCACGAGTCCTAGGGGTCAACTCCGAGTCATGATAGTCGAGTCTGAGTCCGAGTCTTTTACCAACGTGACTCAAGTCAAGTCCAAAAGAAATTGTGACTTGAGACAGATTTGAGTCCAAGTCCTGGACTCGAGTCCTACAACTTTGAACACAGGTTTGCACAACTACTATATTGAATAGCACCAAAGTTACATTTTGTTAGCATGATTGGTGGGGTTTAGCATATTTCAAATTCAATATTTCAAATGGGGTTACTGATTAAGATACCTTTAGAACTCTGTACTCTAGGCACACGTGCAGTCTGTTGGTGTTCCTCCTGATCTTTATCACGTGATGAATTCCCACTGCTGTCTTCTGGAAGATTTAATAAACAAAGTTGCGAGCATATTAAAGTTTGCCCTTACACCAGAACTCATATAAGTTCAGTGTTTTCAGAAATCTGCTGAAAGGTAATCCAGGCTTTTTGGCAGGACACTGGCCCACGAACTTCTGCTCTCTAGCAAGGGTTAGCACATAACTTTTTCAGTGACTAGTGGCGGGACCAGATAGCTTGTCGTTTCACTAGTCCACAAGCTTTTTTACTTGTTCCATCGTTCATATTAAATAGGGATGCTTTTCAACACAATAATCACCAACACTATACTACTTTCATCCATACGACAGTCCTTGGGGTCAAGTCTGAGTCATGACAGTCGAGTCCGAGTCCAAGTCTTTTACCAACGTGACTCAAGTCAAGTCCAAAAGAAATTGTGACTTGAGACAGACTTGAGTCCAAGTCCTGGACTCGAGTCCTACAACTTTGAACACAGGTTTGCACAACTACTATATTGAATAGCACCAAAGTTACATTTTGTTAGCATGATTGGTGGCGTTTGGCATATTTCAAATTCAATATTTCAAATGGGGTTACTGATTAAATTACCTTTAGAACTCTGTACTCTAGGCACACGTGCAGGCTGTTGGTGTTCCTCCTGATCTTTATCACGTGATGAATTCCCACTGCTGTCTTCTGGAAGATTTCATAAACAAAGTTGCGAGCATATTAAAGTTTGCCCTGACACCAGAACTCATATAAATTCAGTGTTTTCAGAAATCTGCTGAAAGGTAATCCAGGCTTTTTGGCAGGACACTGGCCCACGAACTTCTGCTCTCTAGCAAGGGTTAGCACATAACTTTTTCAGTGACTAGTGGCGGGACCAGCTAGCTTGTCGTTTCACTAGTCCACAAGCTTTTTTACTTGTTCATCGTTCATATTAAATAGGGATGCTTTTCAACACAATAATCACCAACACTATACTACTTACATCCATACGACAGTGCACTTATTTCATGTGCTAAACGTTAATACTCCTCCGTGTGCATGGCGATCGGATCATCAAACAAAAAATTGATATAAAAAATAAAATAAAGTATTGTTGGTGAAAAGTGAGTCACGAGTCCTAGGGGTCAAGTCCGAGTCATGATAGTCGAGTCTGAGTCCGAGTCTTTTACCAACGTGACTCAAGTCAAGTCCAAAAGAAATTGTGACTTGAGACAGATTTGAGTCCAAGTCCTGGACTCGAGTCCTACAACTTTGAACACAGGTTTGCACAACTACTATATTGAATAGCACCAAAGTTACATTTTGTTAGCATGATTGGTGGGGTTTAGCATATTTCAAATTCAATATTTCAAATGGGGTTACTGATTAAGATACCTTTAGAACTCTGTACTCTAGGCACACGTGCAGGCTGTTGGTGTTCCTCCTGATCTTTATCACGTGATGAATTCCCACTGCTGTCTTCTGGAAGATTTAATAAACAAAGTTGCGAGCATATTAAAGTTTGCCCTTACACCAGAACTCATATAAGTTCAGTGTTTTCAGAAATCTGCTGAAAGGTAATCCAGGCTTTTTGGCAGAACACTGGCCCACAAACTTCTGCTCTCTAGCAAGGGTTAGCACATAACTTTTTCAGTGACTAGTGGCGGGACCAGATAGCTTGTCGTTTCACTAGTCCACAAGCTTTTTTACTTGTTCCATCGTTCATATTAAATAGGGATGCTTTTCAACACAATAATCACCAACACTATACTACTTTCATCCATACGACAGTCCTTGGGGTCAAGTCCGAGTCATGATAGTCGAGTCCGAGTCCGAGTCTTTTACCAACGTGACTCAAGTCAAGTCCATAAGAAATTGTGACTTGAGACAGACTTGAGTCCAAGTCCTGGACTCGAGTCCTACAACTTTGAACACAGGTTTGCACAACTACTATATTGAATAGCACCAAAGTTACATTTTGTTAGCATGATTGGTGGCGTTTGGCATATTTCAAATTCAATATTTCAAATGGGGTTACTGATTAAATTACCTTTAGAACTCTGTACTCTAGGCACACGTGCAAGCTGTTGGTGTTCCTCCTGATCTTTATCACGTGATGAATTCCCACTGCTGTCTTCTGGAAGATTTCATAAACAAAGTTGCGAGCATATTAAAGTTTGCCCTGACACCAGAACTCATATAAATTCAGTGTTTTCAGAAATCTGCTGAAAGGTAATCCAGGCTTTTTGGCAGGACACTGGCCCACGAACTTCTGCTCTCTAGCAAGGGTTAGCACATAACTTTTTCAGTGACTAGTGGCGGGACCAGATAGCTTGTCGTTTCACTAGTCCACAAGCTTTTTTACTTGTTCACCATTCATATCAAATAGGGATGCTTTTCAACACAATAATCACCAACACTATACTACTTGTGCTAAGTGTTAATATTCCTCCGTGTGCATGGCGATCAGATCATCAAAATTGTTTTTGATATAAAAAAAAAAAGTATTGTTGGTGAAAATACGTGACTCGCCAGTCACAAGTCCTTGGGGTCAAGTCCGAGTCATGATAACGGACTTGAGTCCAAGTCCTAGACTCAAGTCCTACAACTTTGAACAAAGGTTTGCACAACTACTATATTGAATAGCACTAAAGTTACATTTTGTTAGCATAATTGGTGGGGTTTGGCAAGAGTCAATATTTTAAATGGGGTTACTGATTAAATTACCTTTAGAACGCTGTACTCTAGGCACACATGCAGGCTGTTGGTGTTCCTCCTGATCTTTATCACCTGATGAACTCCCACTGCTGTCTTCTGGAAGATTTAATAAACAAAGTTGCGAGCATATTAAAGTTTGCCCTTACACCAGAACTCATATAAGTTCAGTGTTTTCAGAAATCTGCTGAAAGGTAATCCAGGCTATTCGGCGACACTTGCCCACGAACTTCTGCTCCGATAAGCATATAACTTACAGAAGTAACAACAATATTTCTTATCTCATGTTCGTGTTTTCCCATCATTATTGGTTGCTTGCACTTTTATGCTGCTTGTCTTTGCTTCTGTGACATCATTTGGTTTGTCAGTAGTGATTGGTGTGTCTCTACGTCTTTCTAGTTGATCATTATTACCCGATGAAACCAATTCATCCGACAGAGGACTGGCTGAAATCAAATGTTGTCTTCCTTTAGGCAACTTATGCACATACGGGAGTGCACAAGCAACACCGACTTCTGAATCTGAAGCTGAATCTGAAGAGTCTGTAACCAAATGACTCGTTATGGGGAGTATACTCACTTCCAGAAGGTGAAGTACAAAAGTGCATATCATCTTCAACTTCATCAAACACCTGATTTTTAAGCAGCCTCTTTGTAACGCCATCATCATACCTGACAGAGTAGTTGCCTGAAAGGGTATAGAAATTACAGTGATTATAACAAGCAAAAATAATACATAATTTTACACAAGATTTCCTGATGTATCAAGTCAATGGGTGAACAAAATATCGAGTCTAATGGCAATTCAGTTTGCATTTCAAGTATTGTCTAACCTTTATAATCCTACCAATTTAAAGATAAATTACAATCATTGGTTTGGGATAAATGCATTCATTCCAATCAACTAGTTTTCCAAATATACATCATAAAACTAACCTGTGAAAATGTCAGGTTTTTGAGAAACCAATGAACAACGGTTTCTGCTTTGAAGTTGTTGTTTTTAGCTTTATATAGTGCAATGTTACACTTGCAAAAACAAAAATACGCTTTTAATTGTTTCTTAAAAACTATGGCACTTTGGGCGGAAAAACTTGAACGAATATTTCTTTTTACAATGACCATTTTCATACCATGTAAGTTATATGTAAATTTGTGCAATTTTAGATTTTTGATCTCACCAATCCTGTAAAAATGCATACAAATATTGCAACCTTGCTATACAATTAACTTGATACAATTTAAGATTATGTAAATGGCCATTACAACTTATGTTTTAACCAGATAACGCGGGATGACATCTTTAAAAGCCAATTTTTCCAAAGTACAGATACTGGGCGACGTCACTTTGGTATTTTCAGGTCACATTGGATGACCAGAGCAAAGGTCACTCGTACTTTCCAATTTGGAGCGTGCTCAGTGCATGCTCTGATAGTTCAACACTTTGTTTCACTCACACGAAGAGCTCACAGCCCGCTTTAAGTAACATTAGAATTTCAAAATTTTGCAGTAATTCCCCGATTCCAGGCTTTGTCGTTTTGTTGTAAGAAGAGGATTGCATAGCATCGAGAGGCATCCACTTGTGTATTTTATTGTATTTTGGTTCAATGGAGGGAGGTCTGAGCAGTCTGACATTCCAGCCTTTGTTCTGGCAATGGACCAAAAAGATGGTCATTTCAGGTTGTGCATTTCATGGTGTATGAATACGATATTTTCTCAAAAGAGAAACAACAAACTTCAATTAGAATCTTTGTGTTCTCTTGGCTTTGTCAAGTCAAGGGTTTTTTTGCGAATGATACTCTCAAAGAAAAATGAATCTGACAGGTCCCAGAAAATAATCCCCTCAGGGTAGTAGGGGCAAAAATGGAAGATCATCGGCGTTCACTGGTTAAACCACAAAATAATGCAAAAGATAAGGGAACAAAATTACCTTTGTCAACCTGCACTATAAATGCAGTATACCACCTGCCATCAGCAGGCCATAGGGCCGACACTTTGTCACCAATTTTATACTGAAAAAACAAGAAGGTATTTAGCCTGATGAAAGTGAACTCAACACTCCTAATTAAACCAGTAGCCTGTATAATGTTTCATTGGAAACTGATGAGCTGAGAAAAATGTTGAACGCGTAATGGTACAGATGGGCTTTTTAACAAGACAGTAATTCATCTCACAAAAGATGAAAAAGGGGGTCCTGTCTTTTGTGAACATGGACAAACAAGGTGAACAAAAGTTGATACCATCAATTTATAACGGTTAGCTTATGTGTTTGTCAGTTGGCTACACTATTTTTGTATAACTCATACAAATAATCCTAATTGTCCATTTGATTGGTGATCAACATACTATGTATCATGTGTCATGCATGATCCCTCTCCTCAAACCCAATCAGCCCATTGCACTTCATCAATGGATAAAGCAATTGCTCCCTGTGGAATGCCAAAGCTGCCTTTTGAGTCCCTTATCTCTTCATCCCCACAATTCAATGTGAATGAAATGGCGATTTAGGCAAATGAGATGATGAACAGCCATATGAAATGGTGATATGGTGAGAAGAATGATGAATGCAGTGAATGGAATCATGAATGTACAGACAGGAGTGGTGAGTGCAGGGAATGGACCGATGAATGGAGTAAATAAAATGATACCACCGAAGGCAGCTGTGGCGTTCCATAGTTCCCATTAATACAGCTCAGTTTAATGCATACGTACAAATACTGTCCTTCCAATACAAAGATGATCATTGATTTATTGGACTCTAATAACAAATTATGCAATGACAACATGTGACTTTAATAACACAAATATTGAGTGCATCAACTTATGAAATGGAAGACAAAAGTATCCCCCAGTGTTATCTGGACTGTTTTACCACAAATTCACCCACAGCCACTTTAGTATTATAGTCAATAGTAATACACTAATAATAACAAGTCCACTCACCGATGAGCTCTGACGCCTGTCTTTTCGTAGTGAATACTTGTGAGACATGTTTAACTCTGTAGACAAAGACAAAAGTTATGTACAGTGATCATAGTATAATTTTTTTTAATCTGTGATAAAGTGTTATGTACATGAGCAGGTTCAAATATTGTGTGGAAATTCCCATTTTGAAAAACTAAAAAATTAAAAAATGATACACCACCAGTGCCCATCCAAGCACCTACTAGAGGAGCGCAATACGTGGCACAACTTGGAACCAAACTGCAAAAAACACCGGGGCAAGCAAGCCCCTTCTTTTTCACGAAGAATGTTCTGTGTTCTTTTTACTAGTGCTTAACACCTCACACAGGATCTGCAGCTTTACATATAAGGAATTATGGTTAAGTGCCTCGCTCTAGGACACAAGCATCATGACCGAGATTCAAACCAATACACTGCTGCCAACAGCACTAGGCCTTGACAACTATTTACCCCCAAAAATATTCCCTTAAACATTCTGATTTCTTAATGGAAGTGTCCTTTCATCAGGAAAAGTGGCCTTGCCCCTACAACAATAAAATTCATATTATACACACATGCACCTACCACAAATATCTGTAATCGTTATCCTGTGATGACCTCTCCGGTCCCCTATCTAGAAGTGCAAATTGGTTTTCAAACACAGGGACTGGAACCCTCTGGCAGGCGGCCAGTAGTGTAGCCCTCAAAATCACCACCTCTGTGCGAAGCTTCCAACAACTTAGCAATGAGAAAATGGAAGCAATTATACTTAAAATCAACATACACATCAGCAGCCAGAACACTATGGTTTCTTCACTTGTGTCCATCAAAATGGTTGTGGAATTCACGTGGACTTGTTCCATAGCATTGTCTGTGAAATAAAAATATAAATTCATGCATTTAATGGGTAACATGCATCAATACAATAAGCTCTTTCGCTGTAATTATGCACTCTCTTGTTCAAACCTCTTGTTGCTGTGTAAACATGGTAAAACTGCACTTCTGTGTTACAAGACCATTGATTGAGCTGTTAAAATGGTGAAACAACTCAACTGAATTACAGATGTGATTATCCTTAGTATGTTCTATTATTAGTAGGTTATTACTTGGTCTGTTGAAATATAGTACTGCAATGAGGAGGTTAAGGCACAATGCCTGTTAATCTTGAGAAGTCTGGGCACCCAACTTTAAGCGAAATCAGAAGAGGACTGCCCAGATCATAAACATGCATGAGATGACTATTTATACAACGACAAGAAACTGGACGACGTCAGCTCAGTGCATATTCTTGACTTTGCAATCAGCCAGGTGCCGTGACTTTCTACAGACTTTTACCATACAAAGATGGCGGCGCCCAGTCGCGATGTATTTTAATGCAATTTTTACGTTTTTTAAATATATAGTCGTGTTCAAAACATCAAATCTGGACAAATTAATTGTTTGGTAATGCTAATGGTAAGCCCATCATCATAGTAATCGTACATGTATGTAGGAGCAATATTTCTGGGACATTTGTAAGAGGGCGACATAGTTGCAATAAAAGTGGTACGACTTGCTCGTACTGTTTAAAAACTTTTTAAAAAGCGTTTTAGACATTTATAGTTGGTGATGGGCTGTAGTCTAATTAATGGCGACTGATAGACCGATGTCATAACTAAATAGCCAAAACAAGGTGGGGTAAACCAACCTTAAAAAATGAAGAACAAAAATGGTATTTGTCAATGTTTGTCAGTGGCAGGCATCTCTCCGAGAGATCTTCATTACAATTATGAGTTTTTAAAATGTTTCATTAATAATATGGACTTTAAAAGCAGTTTACACAAGAACAACCTTTTAAAACTTTTTAAACTGTCCATGAATGATGGAGGAAAAAAATAGCCTGATTAGTGATAAGTGATAGTTACTCAGCTGAGCCTGAAGCGTAAATATTGTTAAATATTGTTGAAAAAGAATGGCTAGGGCTTACTTTTTTATTTAGTTACTCCATGGTTAGGCCTACTTTTTTGCTATCTTAATTAGCACGGTCCTACTACTTGCCGTCAACTCGCCGACTTGCCGTCAACTCGCCATCAACTCATTTTCGTGCCGTCAACTCATTAAATATACATCAAAAATTTATAAATGGGGCATGGAAGTGTTAAGTCTGGGCTAAACTACATATTTCCTATGGTTTTCGGTAAAATTTCATTTACAAAAACGATTTTGTGTTGATAAATAAATAGGCCTAGTACCAATCATTGACATCTTGGGCCAAGACTAATCCATATGCAGGAAAAGCGCCCTCAGTTGCCATGTTGTGCAAGCGAGATAATTTATTTACAGGAAAAAAACTAAATTTTTATTCCGAAATGTAACCTAAAACTTATGAGAATTCTCTTTTAGCTAATACTTTACAGTTCTATGCTTCTTTTGTGGATTTTAAATGTATATTGGAGGAGTTGACGGCGAGTTGACGGCACAAGTGAGTTGACGGCGAGTTGACGGCAAGTAGTAGGACCCTAATTAGCATGCTTAGTCTATACCTAACTAAGTAAGTTACGAGAATAAACTCTTTATTAGACAGAGACTCGATAAATTATAAAATAATAAGAAAATAAGGGGAAAGGTGAGCTTTCGAGAAGATATTTACGTTAATTCACTACTTTTTAAGGTGGTCGTTTACCTAAGATCTTAGCCACAATCTGACAATATCTCCAGTCTCCACGAAATTCGAAAGAAGAGTGCTCAAGTGCGCTCGGCCGGCCATAGGACTCCAGGAGCCTGCCGATTGCCGGCCATAGTTTGAGGATGATGATGATGATGGGCTTAATTTTGTACATATTTTATGCTGACGGCATATTTTAATACAAATAAAAGGCAGTCTTAGTAAAAAAAAAAGAGGCGGCCCAAATCTAAAGAATAAAAAGGCACTTACTTACCTTATAAAATACAAAATACAAGCAGAGTGAGAGTGTGACGGTGTCAGTTGTTCCTTCACGACGTGACTGAGAAAAATGGTGGCTGTGTGTTTTGCGCGCGCGCAAAGGGCGGGAGAATGATTGAGCTCGAGGTTGATAACATAGGCGTGCTCACAATATGCGTTGTATTCCTCTGGGTACGTGACGGCCCGCAGAACTGCGCACTACCGAGGACTGAATAGACGGTGATGGGTGCACCCCACTAATTCAACTCCCATAGCATTCAGTGCAAAAGGCTAAATATTCAAAAATACACGAAAAATACTTAAAAGTCTCACAGCTTTTTACAGTAAAGGGAAAAGTATTAATTGACTCTTGAACTTTTATTCTCTGCTCAATTTAATATGGGGAGTCCCTGGTCCCGTCGAGTTATTCTCCCTCCAAATCAAAACACCCCTACACCGGTGTAATTTTCCAAACGTCCGAGCATCAATCTTGAAAAATGTCCCTACACCTCTCGGCAAATAGGACCAGTTTTTCAGGGCCTATGTCATCCAAAATACCTCAAGTTGGAAGTCAACAACCCCCAGGTTACAATTGGGCAACATTTTTACACTCTACCCCTTTTATTGGGCTCTCAAATCTGTATAATATAGGATATTTTGAGGGCCTACAAAATATTCATGAGCTCGATGCTCTGTTTTCTCCATATTTAGTGGGGTGCACCCTATAGAGGAATTATTTTTACAGTTTGACTGGAAACCACATTCAGGATATTAGGAATATTGTCAAGAACATATTTCTTCAGGAAAATTTGAATTTGTTTAATCTGTTGAGAAATGGCAGGCTTAAACAAACAAACCACTCCTATGGTGTTTTGTGTACATTTTCAAATGAATGAGCATGCCTGATGGTGATACAAACACACATTAGATATTTCCTCTCATGTAATATGTTTCTTCCATTTGAACTACCCACAGAGGTTTTGCTCTGTCTGTAAATTCCTTGACAATATATCCTACGGTTCTGATGAAACATTTTGAGAATGTGTTGTTTTTCTTTAAATTTAACCTTTTAAGTGGGAGGATCCCTGGTGATAGCAACGGAGGGGCGGGCAATGGGCAAATGAACTGGAGAATTTACAGTTGAGGGCTTTAAACCATTCTTATACCCAGTGCAATAATTGTTTCATATTCCAAGTAGAAAAATAGGTAGGGTTAGGTTTCAAGTTAGAGTTAGGTAAGGGTTTATCCTCCATCAGCAGACAATTTAAGTTTTGGAACAAACAAAGGGTCTCAAATTTAGGCCTACATGTGTTCCTGTAGTGGCCTCACCAGAACAATGCCCCTCACTTATTACTGGCAAAAGGGGGTGGACCAGTGTATATGTCTATGTAGGCCTATTTCTATAGATCAAAGAGAGGGGTCCAAGAGATTGGAGCTCCAGAATGGGTTGGGTGGGGGTAATAAAATTGTAATTAAAAACTGCATACACTAACAACTTGGACAAGTCATGATCACTGACTTTCTAAAGAATTTGTAAAGACACAAATGGGGTGACATCTGGGGAGGAGAGGGGGTGTGAGAAAGAAAACTGAATGACTAACAGAAAGCTACACTTCTGCCTGGGAGAAAGTTCTGTTAGCTTCTCACTTACACAGTTCAATATGGGGCTGGTTGGACGTGGAATCTACAAAAAGAAAAAGGATGGCTCAAAAAAACAAGAACACTGGGCCCCCTGCCAAAGCTGAAAGTGAGACATGAACCCCAAGTGAGAAACTCACCAACTGTCTACATCAGGCCATCAAAGGATCATCTTGATTTGGCTTTCACTAGAGATGAGCAGGGTTTTTCAATCAAAACCCAATGCAGAGTTACCCACCAGACCTGTCATGGTACTTCGACCCACATATGCTGAAACGACCCTGTTGAGGAAATCCAACACAAGAGTGGAGTTGCACTTCAGAAAATGCCTAACAAACTCCATCTCAAGAGTGAGGATGATCACCAGGAAGAAGAAGGAGGAGGCTACAGGTTTGTCAAAGTCAATTCTGCAGTAAATTTAGGAGTGGATGCTGCACTAGATCACCAACGAGCAAATCCTGAATGCAATGGTCGTCCCCAACTTGACGCTGGTGCAGAGGAACGTCGAGGTTTGCCGTGGCCGAGATGATGTCATGCCGAAAGTGTGGGTTCCACACCGACAAGAAAAAACTGTACACAGAAATACCTCAGACAAGGAGAGGACGACGAACTGCCGTCCCAAACATGGCGTTCCAAGTTGGCCTACACAATACTGGGATTGGAGCTGCTGGTGCAAGGAGACTTCTATCTGCGATGGATACAGCCGTTCCCTCACAAAACGCCCTGCAGAAAAGTGCAAACAGAGTAGGTGCTATTTTGACAATTGAAAACGAAGAAGACATGGCAGAAAGAGAAGGCTCGTGAAAGACGTTCACGAATTACAAGGCTACGAAAGGGAGAGTGGAGTGGCCGTTGAAATAGATCGACAGTACAACAATCCGCTGAGAAACTGTCGCAAAAACACCTTTTGTTTCGGCAACACAAACGAGAGATGTCGTTTGTGAAAATGTGACTACAAAAAAACATTGTGATGTTCAACCATGAATCCAAACTCTGCAAACAATGTTCAACCTCCTTAGACAAAAAGGACACAAACCTAGAAATGCAACATGCACCGCCACTCGTCCTGGAAACTACAACATGGGTGACGAGCGAGAAGGAGGATTGCAGTGTGCAAAGAAACTGTTGAACTGTAAGGAGCCACTTAAAATAAATAGAGTCACAACTGATGCCGATGGGTGTCTTGCACATGGCATTAGTACATTTATGCACACACAGGCAGGTATGGAGACTGAACATTTGCTAGACCCCCCTCATCTTAATAGATCTCTTTGTGCAGCCATAAGTCGTGCTAAATTCAGCACAGATATGTTTCGGGCAAAACCAAACAGAAAAGTCTAAATTGCAAGACAGATTTGCCGATGATGTCAGCCATAGGGCTCAGGCCGAGGCTGGTTCAATCCTTAACCAAAAACTTGGTGATCAGTCACAAAAGACAGCCATGGCTGCAAATGCAGCAATTGCAATTCCTGAATGTTACATGGGAAACCATGATCTGTGCAAAAAGACATCTCACATTTGCCATGGTGGTGCCAGACATCAGAAATACAAATTTCCATACCTGCCTGCTAGTGCTCGGGAAAAATTTAAATTGTCTAAACATGATAAAGAGACAGTCATCAAACTTTTGGACAAACGACTTGGTAAAGAAGCCATGGAAAAAACCCAGTACGGTACAAGCACTCAAAAAGCAGAATCCATGAACCATGCATTTTCAGTCACAAATCAAAAGGAGCACTCACCTTTGCGAGAAATGGTCCTTGTAGAGATCACAGTGCCGTGCATTTGGTCAATAATGGTCATGCAAACTCGATAGTAAAAAAATGTAAATCTGCTGGGTGTCCAGTAACTGTTGGATCCCCAGCTGCTAAGGCCCTTTCTGAAATGGATAAGAAACAGAAATATTACTCTGACAGGGCCAAAGGAAAGGCATACAAGAGACGAAGGGCACAGTGTCGATACAATCGATTCCATTTGTACTATGCTTCACAACAACTGTACAAGAAAGGGCAACTAGAACCAAATTTTCAAAACGACTGGCACAATATTCAAAACGAACACAGTTATAGCAAACATTGCCCACCATGAACAGATGAATGAATGAATTAATGATTGATAGTTAGTGATAGATAATTCGAACAAAAAATCTTACACTTCTCATCAGATTAAGCAGTCAGGGTACACACCGTGCCCCTCACAATTTCCTTTTCTCCGACATATTTTTCTTGAGTTGTTGATGTGGCGGGGCTCTAGAGATAAATGCTCAAAACAAACGCACAATGAATGATGGCACAAATGGCTTACATCACATCCGTTGGGCAAGTTTGGAGTTCCCGTGTATGCCATGTAAGCCACTCTGTGCACATGAATCATTGTGCGTTTGTTCGATCCGGGGACCTGGATATTTACGAACCCATAATTCCTCCTGGAATAGCCCCGCCACATCATACAACCCTTGCCACCTTTCGCTTTAGATTTTTGGCCAATAGCCCCATAACTTTACCTATCCAGGCTTCCATTTTGTCAGTTTGTTTATATGCAGTGTTTCATGTGTACAACCAGTGTTTACAATTTTCAGTATGTGGCTTGAAGTTCAACCCCAGTCAGTAATGTACCCTCTCATAATTTCCTTGAAAGCAATTTCTTTTTGGAAAAATTAGTGCTTGTAAAAATTACAAACCACATTTAAAAATCAGAAAATGAAAGGTTGATTTTTTGAAGCAGTTTTGAGCAGTCAAAGGTGATTTATACACAAAACATTTACTCCCAAAACTGCCAAAAACAACACATGCCGACTGGGGTGAGATCCACCATTTTGTAAGATTTAACGTAATTTTTTACTGTAAATGAACTGTTTTGCACCGTAAAATTGAAATAAAATTATCACTTGATTGAAAAAGCTTCTGTATCACATTGATTGTCAGCTAACAAATTATTGTAAACAATGACACGTTTAAAACCCCATCAAGTAAATAAAATATGGCCGACACCATTCATGCTTATAGGGTGCACCCCACTAATTCAACTCCCATAGCATTCAGTGCAAAAGGCTAAATATTCAAAAATACACGAAAAATACTTAAAAGTCTCACAGCTTTTTACAGTAAAGGGAAAAGTATTAATTGACTCTTGAACTTTTATTCTCTGCTCAATTTAATATGGGGAGTCCCTGGTCCCGTCGAGTTATTCTCCCTCCAAATCAAAACACCCCTACACCGGTGTAATTTTCCAAACGTCCGAGCATCAATCTTGAAAAATGTCCCTACACCTCTCGGCAAATAGGACCAGTTTTTCAGGGCCTATGTCATCCAAAATACCTCAAGTTGGAAGTCAACAACCCCCAGGTTACAATTGGGCAACATTTTTACACTCTACCCCTTTTATTGGGCTCTCAAATCTGTATAATATAGGATATTTTGAGGGCCTACAAAATATTCATGAGCTCGATGCTCTGTTTTCTCCATATTTAGTGGGGTGCACCCTGATCACACACGGTATGGATATAATCAGACACACACGGAAACACCCGGATCGCAGACGATGACTGAATCGAGGACTCGCTTATTTTCGGAGCTGGTGATATAGAGGTCATCAAACTTTCTACACTGAACAACAATTCAACGGCGTTTCTAATGGAGGACGTCCTCGATTCGGTGCATGTCCACAGTTGGCGGGTGTGTATTCATGTATGTGTCCTCGGTGTGCACCATAAACAAACGCACCCCCACACGCACACACACACACATACTTACACAGGATATCTTGTGGGGAATATACTTATGGGGAATTTATGTAAGTGTCGCACATACCTTATGGACCCCAAATTTGATGTACCCCACAAGAAATTTACTTATGGGGTTTCTAATTGGGGTTATTTATGTACACATAATGTACCCCTTAAGAAAATTACTGTGGGGTTTCTACTTGTGGTTTAAGTGATGTAAGTTCTACACATAGATTCATGACATAGCCTACCCCACAAGTTATTCACTTATAGGGTTTCTACTTGAATGAGGTTAATTGACGCTGATGTAAGTTCCAGATGGACACCCGATTTACCCAATACAAAAAAATACAAACATAAAACAATGTTGTTAAATTTAGCTAGTAAAGCATTTAATAAAAAAACTAAAAATATGAACGACATGAAGACAATTCAATTCAATTGACACATAACATATTCATGCATTTTATTCAGAACCAATCACACGGCAAAGTAGATCAAATAACCCCTTATGGACGGTTAAGAGATTGGGAACAAACTACACTGAATATATTACACTTTTAACAATATTGCGCAACAGTGCTCAATGCAAACCTGTTTGAAATGTAAACAACTGTTTCAGAAAAATTCATGGATTAAAGGCTCAATAGTTTGATTGAATATCTTGATTGTTGTTCCAGTGAAGTGAAAACATGATTTAAGATATAACCAAATGGTGTACTAATGTCCAATCAAAGCTATAGGAAGTTAGCATAAATTTCAACATCAAGTATAATAAATTGCAAATTTAACATCCAAATCCTGAAATATTTTATAACCAAACATGCCGAGGAGAACAAGGCGAGAAAAAAAAGACACAGTTGACAATTGACAGGCCACATGAATCAGGGCAAGGTCTTCATTAGCAACGTAGCTAGTCCAGCTCAACTTAGTTCTTAGTTCCTGAAAGTTGTGTCAGTATAAACAACTGCGCTTTGCATAATGTACACTAAACAAGAAAATCAAATGACATCTGACTTACAATTTAAATTGGCAAAAACTTGTTAGTACAAAAGTCTAAAGTTGTTTTTGATTTCATGTTAATTAACTCCAAAACCTTCAAAATGAGGTCCTTAATTACACATCTTCTACCTCAATCATACTAAAATCAAAGAATCAAAGTTATGGCACTTACAAAGGCAAACATATTAAACAAATATTGGATGCATTTAAGTGCACTGTTGCAGAACAACATCATGAGGTGAAATGTGGACTGTTCCATTCCCATGAGGGGAAGCCAAGTAAACTGGAAAATTCTGTGACAATGCAGGAACGAAATGCATTCGATATGTGTTTTATAAAACGCACAGATCCTTGTCATTTCTTTTTTTTCTTCTTTACAATAAACGTAAACAGGTAAGGAACAATCATTTTGGAAATGACGCTGTAATGTAAAGCATCCAATTATTATCCATATTGACTGCTTTCATCAAGTCACATGCACTAATGTCTGACAAGCTTGCCACTTTGAGAGTCAATGGTAAAATGTGTTAATGCCGCTTGTCACCTAATGTGCATTAAAACATGTCCAAAGAATGGAGCCATTAAGATTGTGGTGATGTTGTGGGGGGCAACTCATTATTGTGATGACGTCAAGTGAATGAGTCCAAAAATGGGGCAACTCATTATTGTGATGACGTCACGTGAATGAGTCCCAAAATGGGGCAACTCATTATTGTGATGATGACGTCAAGTGAATGAGTCCAAAAATGGGGCAACTCATTATTGTGATGATGACGTCATGTGAATGACTCCCAAAATGGGGCAACTCATTATTGTGATGATGACGTCAAGTGAATGACTCCCAAAATGGGGCAACTCATTATTGTGATGATGACGTCATGTGAATGACTCCCAAAATGGGGCAACTCATTATTGTGATGATGACGTCAAGTGAATGAGTCCCAAAATGGGGCAACTCATTATTGTGATGATGACGTCAAATGAATGAGTCCCAAAATGGGGCAACTCATTTATTGTGATGACGTCAAGTGAATGAGTCCCAAAATGGGGCAACTCATTATTGTGATGATGACGTCATGTGAATGACTCCCAAAATGGGGCAACTCATTACTGTGATGACGACGTCAAGTGAATGAGTCCCAAAATGGGGCAACTCATTATTGTGATGATGACGTCAAGTGAATGAGTCCCAAAATGGGGCAACTCATTTATTGTGATGACGTCAAGTGAATGAGTCCCAAAATGGGGCAACTCATTATTGTGATGATGACGTTATGTGAATGACTCCCAAAATGGGGCAACTCATTATTGTGATGATGACGTCATGTGAATGACTCCCAAAATGGGGCAACTCATTATTGTGATGATGACGTCAAGTGAATGACACCCAAAATGGGGCAACTCATTATTGTGATGATGACGTCAAGTGAATGAGTCCCAAAATGGGGCAACTCATTATTGTGATGATGACGTCATGTGAATGACTCCCAAAATGGGGCAACTTATTATTGTGATGATGACGTTAAGTCAATGAGTCCCAAAATGGGGCAACTCATTATTGTGATGATGACGTCAAGTGAATGAGTCCCAAAATGGGGCAACTCATTTATTGTGATGACGTCAAGTGAATGAGTCCCAAAATGGGGCAACTCATTATTGTGATGATGACGTCATGTGAATGACTCCCAAAATGGGGCAACTCATTATTGTGATGATGACGTCATGTGAATGACTCCCAAAATGGGGCAACTCATTATTGTGATGATGACGTCAAGTGAATGACACCCAAAATGGGGCAACTCATTATTGTGATGATGACGTCAAGTGAATGACTCCCAAAATGGGGCAACTCATTATTGTGATGATGACGTCATGTGAATGACTCCCAAAATGGGGCAACTTATTATTGTGATGATGACGTCAAGTCAATGAGTCCCAAAATGGGGCAACTCATTATTGTGATGATGACGTCAAGTGAATGAGTCCCAAAATGGGGCAACTCATTTATTGTGATGACGTCAAGTGAATGAGTCCCAAAATGGGGCAACACGCCATGAATGAGTCCCAAAATGGGGCAACTCATTATTGTGATGATGACGTCAAGTGAATGAGTCCCAAAATGGGGCAACTCATTATTGTGATGATGATGTCAAGTGAATGAGTCCCAAAATGGGGCAACTCATTTATTGTGATGATGACGTCAAGTGATTGAGTCCCAAAATGGGGCAACTCATTATTGTGATGATGACGTCAAGTGAATGAGTCCCAAAATGGGGCAACTCATTATTGTGATGACGTCAAGTGAATGAGTCCCAAAATGGGGCAACTCATTATTGTGATGATGACGTCAAGTGAATGACTCCCAAAATGGGGCAACTCATTATTGTGATGATGACGTCAAGTGAATGAGTCCCAAAATGGGGCAACTCATTATTGTGATGATGACGTCAAGTGAATGAGTCCCAAAATGGGGCAACTCATTATTGTGATGATGACGTCAAGTGATTTTTGTCAATTGGCTCCCAAATTGGGCAACTAAGAATACTGTGGTGACTTCATGTAGATTTGGTCAATAGTATTCCCAAGTTAAACTTTGTAGCGGTGCAGCAGTATACATGGCAAAGTAAAGGATGACATGTGACGTTTGTCCCATCAATCAAATGACAAGGATCTGTTTGTATGGTATATATTAAAAAACACAAACATACAACCCAGCTCACTTTGTGGAAGCTGGTAACATCATATTACATGTACATTACCTTTTGAGAAGAGCACAAATTAAGTACCATTATTTGTACCACAATTTAAACAGTGTCTGTTGATGTTTGAATGATAAATTCTTTTGGCATTATATTCTTAACTTGCATGTAAAAAAATTAAAATAAATGTGGGTTTCTTTTTAAATATGCATATATAATCATACAAGTTAGATAAGTACTTAAAACTAAATACTGTGTTCTTAATTCAAGATTTGAAAACATTGTCTTGAATACTGACATGTTTTTCAAGTCTTGACTTTGTACATAGAGTCTTGTATTCTGACTACTTACACATAGAAAATCCTAAACAAAGAAAATATACTGAAGTTTTTCCAGTATAACTGATGGCAATATGACTGGCAATTTTTTGTGACAATGACATAAACGAAAAAAACGTAACTGCACGGTAATGTACGTATTTGTATTCAAACTTTCTTGAGACCCACACACATAACTTTAATGTGTGTTGAAATGAAATCACCCTATTTAACAGGTCCCATAACACGTTAGCATTTTTACTTTGGGAGAAGATAAAATTGATTAAAAATGATACAGTGAGAGCATTTCACTTTCTTAGTTTACTTTGTTTCATGGTTGTAATGATTGTTTTTGCTTTATACTTTACATCTCTCCAGCTCCTGGAGTTTAAGTGAGGCGAGGAGACAGCAATGCAGTGTTCTGCATCTTGTTTCCCGGGGACCTTCTCATCTTTGATAAGATGGTGGAGGTTTCTCCATACACATTGCGTCTCCTTCTTATTCCAAAGCCTCCTCTTAGATTTCACAGTCATCATTGCTAAAATTTCACAAAATGAAGGATTGAAAAAAAGTTCTCAATTAAAACAATTCACAATTAAAACAAAACAAAAAGGAAATTTAAAACAAAGCAACCCATCATAAACCTCATTGGATTTGGGATGCAGAAGCGCTATATATAAATTTTGTATTCCACTCGCGCTTGTGTGATAACTAATAACAATTTAACTACATACATGTGTGCAATATTTGGTAATCAAATTTAAATTAAGGGGGCCATTTGCCCCCGAGGGTGTACAAAACCCATGGACCCCATCACATAGTGTGCAACAATTGTTTTGTATTACCATGGTAATAGATTGCATGTGGGGAAAACAAACATTATTAAGCGAAATAATTTATATTTCTTTATTAATTTATTGTTGAACAATGCATTTTGTTGTTTAATGGTTGAACAAATTCAAATATTGCTTGACACATCACACAGGAACATAAATCAATTGACTTAGTACCAGCGTAATTACAACCTCACGCCTGGTGCTATTTCTAATATTGTTCCAGTCAGTGAATGCATAAACTCCTTCACAGGTTGTGCTTTTATCCTAATAGTACAGATCAATAGGGACAAAACCATTGAACAGCCCTTGGATCATTCGAAGTAGTATTCCCATTGTGATGGATCCCAAGGAACATCACTGTCAGGAGAATACATAAAATTATGTGATTTGTCATGAGACTGTTTCTCAATCAGTGACATTTGACAAGCTAATTCCATGGTATAAAAAGTACAATGCGAGAAAGGTTATATTACCTGGTGGTTGGATTTGTTGTTGGTCATCATCACTGGTGTCTGCAAATAATGAATAAACATTCAAAATCATGATGTTGTAATTCTGGAGTCCAGTGAATCTAAATTTTAAACTAACAGAATAGCTTTGATGCCCTTCAAATGTGAGAAGAAGCAAGGCAATGTTTGTCCTTTAACTTGAAGTTCAAAACTTACCCAATTTGTACAAAATTAATTGTATTACACATACAATAGCACAAATAGCGCCAATTAACAGGATGAATAGGAACGAGCAAAAACTGTTCAGTTTTAGATGCGGGAGGAAAACCCCAATGGGGAAAACCTACGCAATCAGGTAAGGACTGAAAACTCAATCCACATGCAAGTCTCTGGTCTGAGGCGGGATTCAAACCAGGTCCACAAAAGTGAAAGGCAGGAAAAGAAACCAATAAAACAAAAACTTTCTAACCTGAGGCAGATGGAATAAACTCTTCATCTTCACTGTCTATATAAAATGGGAGACACAAAAAAACAAAATAACTACATTTATATATTATGCACTGTTCCAAACGTTAGACACAATATCGTAGCCAGACGTTTTTCAGTCGGGCCAATTGTGGGGGAAATTAACAAAACCATTACTTTTCTTTATTTAGATTTGTGTTACAGTTTACTTGTATCATACATGAAGGTGTATCGTAACAAAAGTTGC
The DNA here is from genome assembly GCA_021014325.1 of Plazaster borealis. Classification (NCBI taxonomy): domain Eukaryota; kingdom Metazoa; phylum Echinodermata; class Asteroidea; order Forcipulatida; family Labidiasteridae; genus Plazaster; species Plazaster borealis. The sequence goes on from CM037461.1 coordinate 13,276,877, forward strand.
ACAAAAACAGCTCTTATATTAAGTTTTTAAGACTCAAATACGCTGTCATGATCAGCAGGCATCACAAACTTAATTGCAGGAAACTTTACACAAATATTCTTTAATAGTTTTGTTATAAAGAAGAACATACCAGAACTTGAATGATGTCTCTTAGCTTGTGGTCTGAGGGTTCTTGAAGTGGACTGCTTGCTGCTTGACACGGATGGTTGAGGTCTGGACTGCTTGCTGCTTGACGTGGATGGTTGAGAACTGGACTGCTTGCTGCTTGACACGGAAGATTGAGATCTGGACTGCTTGCTGCTTGACACGGAAGGTTGAGATCTGGACTGCTTGCTGCCTGACGTGAATGGTTGAGAACTGGACTGCTTGCTGCTTGACACGGAAGGTTGAGATCTGGACTGCTTGCTGCTTGACGTGGATGGTTGAGAACTGGACTGCTTGCTGCTTGACACGGAAGGTTGAGATCTGGACTTCTTGCTGCTTGACACGGAAGGTTGAGAACTGGACTGCTTGCTGCTTGACACGGAAGGTTGAGATCTGGACTGCTTGTTGCTTGACTTGGATGGTTGAGATCTGGACTGTTTGCTGCTTGACTTGGATGGTTGAGATCTGGACTGTTTGCTGCTTGACGTGGATGGTTGAGATCTGGACTGTTTGCTGCTTGACGTGGATGGTTGAGATCTGGACTGTTTGCTGCTTGACGTGGATGGTTGAGATCTGGACTGTTTGCTGCTTGACGTGGATGGTTGAGATCTGGACTGCTTGCTGCTTGACGTGGATGGTTGAGAACTGGACTGCTTGCTGCTTGACACGGAAGGTTGAGATCTGGACTTCTTGCTGCTTGACACGGAAGGTTGAGATCTGGACTGCTTGTTGCTTGACTTGGATGGTTGAGATCTGGACTGTTTGCTGCTTGACGTGGATGGTTGAGATCTGGACTGTTTGCTGCTTGACGTGGATGGTTGAGATCTGGACTGTTTGCTGCTTGGCATGGATGGTTGTGAACTGGACAGGTCATCATCATCATCTTCTCCAACACTTATTGGTATGTCTGAAAGCAAAGGATCAGCTTAAAGATGAGAAAATAATTCAACTTTAAAAACATAATTTTGAATTTATGTTATTAAAATGCCCGTCAGATGGCAAAATCAGTGTCAAACTAAATAAAGGACAAACAAGTAAACTGAGCCAGATGCATGTTTGTAAACTGATATGGTCACACAAATGTTTTCAAAAATTTGAAACTGAAATACTTTTGTACAAGTCAGCAGTCATTGTCAGTTTCTCCTGTCTGTCTCGAAGTCAGAAGCCGTTCAACCTGTAAATGCCGTTTAGCCAGGGATCACAACCAAGTTTACCGTACAACCTAGGAAGCGGCAGCAGAGGGATCACCTTAAGGGGATGCGACTTTTTATTTTAAATATCAAGTAATAAACCACAAGGGAAACTGACAGGGTAAATTTCTGAATGACACCCCTGAACGACACCCCTGAACAAAGATTTTGACAAAATAGGCAGACCACCAACATTAAGGCTAGATAGCTTAGTTGGCAGAGCGCCAGCACGTTAATCTGGAGGTCACAGGTTCATGTCACGCTCTAGTCAATTTTTCTTTGTTCATCGCAAAATTATTAAAAATTTACACAGTTTCCCTCATGGTTTATTACTTGATAATCGTAAAAAATGTACAAGATTTTTCGAAAGTGGCGCGTCATTGCCGAGCCAATTAGTGCATCGGACTCAAGTTTTGGTGCTGAGTCATCAGGATGTGGGTTCGAATCCCAGTCATGACACTTGTGTCCTTGAGCAAGACACTTGGCTGTAATTGCTTCTCTTCACTCAGGGGTAAATGGGTACCTGTGAGGGCAGAGATGGTTCTTGTTATTGATTTAGCTTAGTGCGCTACATGCTTGGCAGCACAGGCTGTATACTCCCTAGGGAGCTGAGATGGTTTAAGGAATGAAATAAATGACCCAGTGACCAGGGGTAATAATGTTTGAAGCGCAATGATCATTCTTTGGAATTGCGCTATACATGTATAACAGCCGATATTATTATAATTAGTATTATTATTATTATTATTATTATTATTATTAAGGTATTAGATCTACATTACCTTCCAAATTAATTTCATCTAGTGTCTTCCCGATAAATGATCCCACTTTTCCACTGTCAACAGCCAGCATCAACTTTGCTATTTTAGTGAGCTCAAGGGTTGGTTCTGACAGACGATAAAAGTCTCTGTGCACCTTAACACTGTGACCGAGATGATCAGCTAGCCAGTCCAGCTGATTGTCTTTCAAGTTGAGGATCTGGCTGACTGTGGCCGTATATTTCCTCATTTGAGTGGACCTTAGTAGGTGCGGCTTCTCCAAACCTGCTTCACTAGTTAGGTCCCTCACACAGTCACATCCTCTAATGTTACTGTCATAACCTGGTCGCGCAAACATGTACCCATTTGTGCTGCTGATGTAGGCTTTGCGATGTGATAATAGCAATTCAAGTGCTGACTGACATTCTGTTGGTAAAAGAATGGGTACTTTCCTTCCCCTTTTACCCCTGGTGTAAATCATATCCAGTTCCTTCATAAGTTCTCTTTCAAGTGGGGTCAGGGACTTCTTGACCTCTTGGATACTAGAACCCTCCCAGTGTGGACGCTCCGTGTATGTGTGTGCCCTGGAATAAATAGATATTAATACAAAATTTAATATTTAATTTTAAGGAATCTTTTACTTTCACCATCAGCAAAGCAGCACAGCTTATTTGTTAAGAAATTTAAAATGCCTCTTTCAACCTACATTTACAAAATAAAATCAAGGAATGGGCAGCAACCGTTTATTTATTTATTTATTTTTTTTGGGGGGGGAGGAGGGCAAGGATATCTTTTGTAAAATTACACAGTAATTGCTGTAATTAGATTTTGTTGAATCGGAAGTTGTAACATACTCTAAAAGGTTGGGGCATGAGTGGGAAAGACTACACAAGTTTTCTTTAACTTTTTAACTTTAAGTTCCATTTCTCCAATGTGCCATACGTTGCTTTATCACATTACTTGTTGTCTTGACTTGAGAAAATGACCCACATTTTTTATTTTGTTTTACTGATTTCAAACGTATTTCATATTAGTTGGTTCATTATTGTCTTTGATTTAAATCCTTTTCCTGTATTTTGTTTAATACTTTTACTTTTACACAGCATGTACATGTACACGTGTACTTCAATTGTTTTGAATTCTTACTTTATCTGTTCGACTTCTCCAGCACGCCGTTTATTGAAGGTAATGAGGCGAGCAAGAACAAGCTCCTCACATCTACGATACAGACTTGCAGATGGTCCATTCTCCGAAATCTGGTGGATAGTGTTCATAATTTCCTCCTTCAGAAAGGATGAGAATTTCTGTACATCTGCTGATACAGGAAGCTCCACAACTTTGTTGAACTTCCTCTGTGACATCGTTGTGAGGGCTTCTGACGACACTTTTTCTGGCCACTCTGCCTCTTTGAGTGTTAAAAATCTTTTAGCCTCCTGCTCTTTGAGTTCATTATTTTGCCTTAGTGCCTGACATCGCTTAATTGCTGCTAGTTTACTCAAGCTGTGGCCCATTTTTAGTGCCAGTGATGGATGATCCATCGTATCAGTGCGTACAGAATGTTCCTGGCACTTCTGTTCAGTTTGTCCTGCAGTCGTCTGAACTCCTCTGATTACAGTGTCAAATTCTTCTGGTGTGAGGAACTGATCCATGGAATGTTTCCCATTTGAGTCAAGGGATCTGAGGTTTTGCAGAAGGCGGGCAGCTTGCCACATTTCCTGAGCTACGTAATGCCTTCCTTTACGCACATCCATTCCACTACACTTGCGACCATGACTGTTGCCCAATTCAATGATCAGAGGATCTTTCTTACAGATCAGAGTTATGTCATCATCTTTCATAGATTCTAAGACAGATTTTACAAACCTAGTGGCACCTTCACATTTCTTAACGAGAACATCACTTTCCATTTTCAAGCTTCTAGCACTCCTTCCCTGATGCACTTCCTGCTGCTCATCTGACCTTGCTATGCATTGATATCTGCTATGTTTCCATAAGTCATTGCGCTGGTAAAATCCTAAGCAATCTGGGCATGGGCCATAATTTTCAATGTCAAATTCATCTGGAGATGGTCTGCGAACCAAAATTATCTCTCCCTCGTTCGAGTCCAAGACCATTCTATTGTGAACAAAATTTCCTCGGTTTCTTATTAGTTCCAACTCTTTAGATCTCTCACTTGATTTTACCGGCAAGGCAGCAATATGGGCTACAGCATCTTTGTCCATGTGTTTCTGAAGCAGATGTTTGCTTATTTTTGTTTTCAGATCTCCACAGAAAAGGCATGCTTGGCGTTTGTTGTATACCCTTTTGTTTTCTCTCTTTATTACTGGTTGACAGAAAATAGGCAAATTTTCACCATCTGAGACGTCTGAAGAGAATTCCTCAGTTGGGACAGCATCACCATTGGAACCTTCCGAAGTATTTCCATCATCAACATCAAGATTGGGTACACCACTCTCAGGATGTGTATCAGTAGACGAAGATAGTGTTAAGGTCTCAGAAGTGGCACAAACCATCCCTCGATTAACTGCATCAGGTTTTAAAGGAATAACATAAGACAGATTTGAATCAACATCAGATTCATCTACACATGAATCATCAGCATTAGACAAGGTCACACCATCAGCATTAGGCAAGGTCACATCATCAGCATTGGGAAAAGTCACATCATCAGCACAAGGCATGACCACATCATTAGCACCAGGCATGACCACATCATTAGCATGAAGCATGAATTTAGCATGAAGCATGAATACATCATCAGCATTAGGCAAGGCCGCATCGTCAGCACCAGGCATGACTGCTTCAGCAGCACCAGGCATGGCCAAATCAGCAGCACCAGACATGACCACATCAGCAGCACCAGGCATGGCCAAATCAGCAGCACCAGACATGACCACATCAGCAGCACCAGGCATGGCCAAATCAGCAGCACCAGGCATGGCCAAATCAGCAGCACCAGACATGACCACATCAGCAGCACCAGACATGACCACATCAGCAGCACCAGGCATGGCCAAATCAGCAGCACCAGACATGACCAAATCAGCAGCACCAGACATGACCAAATCAGCAGCACCAGACATGACCACATCAGCAGCACCAGGCATGGCAACATCATCAGCACCAGGTGTGACTACATCATAAGCACCAGGCTTAATCACATCAGCAGCATCAGGCATGACCAAATCAAAAGCACCAGGCGTAACTACATTATCAGCATAAGACAAGGCCACAACACCAGCACCAGGCATGACCACTTCAGCAGCACAAGGCATGACCACATCAGCAGCACCAGACATGACCACATCAGCAGTACCAGACATGACCACATCAGCAGCACCAGACATGACCACATCAGCAGCACCAGACATGACCACATCATCAGCACCAGGCATGGTAACATCATCAGCACCAGGCATGGCAACATCATCAGAACCAGACATGACCACATCATCAGCACCAGGCATGGTAACATCATCAGCACCAGGCATGGCAACATCATCAGCACCAAGCGTAACTACATTATCAGCATTAGGCAAGGCCACATCATCAGCACCAGGCATGGCAACATCATCAGCACCAGGCATGGCAACATCATCAGCACCAGGCATGGCAACATCATCAGCACCAGGCATGGCAACATCATCAGCACCAGGCGTAACTACATTATCAGCATTAGGCATGGCAACATCATCAGCACCAGGCATGGCAACATCATCAGCACCAGGCATGGCAACATCATCAGCACCAGGCATGGCAACAACATCAGCACCAGGCATGATCACATCAGCAGCACCAGGCGTAACTACATTATCAGCATTAGGCATGGCAACATCATCAGCACCAGGCAAGACCACATCATCAGAATTAGGCCATTTTCTTCTGAAATGTTAAAATGGTGAATAGATTAAATTATATCATATCAATGTTTTAACATAAACAAGAAATTTGCATTATGAACACAAAGCCGACAGTATACAGCATAACAGTGGACATTCCATCTCATGGGTAACTTTACAAAAATCCCCACAGTTTTGGAGGAAGTAAACAGTTAATTATTTGGTCACATTGTGAGTTTACAGTCCTACCTCATAAGTAAGCCTGGACGATATCACGATAATATCGTCACGATACGATATTGAAAACGATATCGTCAATATCGATGTTGGTTTTGAAAATCTCGATATATCGTGACAAAGACGATATTCTCAGAATATCGTCGATAATTCAAAAAATTCAACAGAACTGCTTGCGCAGACGTCGCAAACATAAGAAAACTTTGTTACTCCATGGTACATGGAGATTACTCGGATCACAACTTCGGCGTGCCACATGTCAATAGCTTGCCTGAGACGGCCCTTTGAAGGCTATAAAATGTAATCCGTCGGCTGCGTCTATGATGTACATGTGTATAACAATACCCAAGGTGTGATAGTCGGCAAGCGGCGCTCAAAGACTTTCTTATCTGATCTTAAACTCGTTCAACTTGAAGGCGCCCGCACAGTGGTTCCAGGACAAGGCCGTAAATGTAATTTAATACATCTTGCGGTTTTTTATTTTTTTTTTAGGGGTAACTTGCAGCGGAGGTTCCAAAGTTTTTGATTGAGAAAAGATTTTCAGTCGAGAGAGCAACATGGGAAGATGGCAGCGGGACTTGAAAAAGGGTTATGATTATTTGCGGCCTTTGTCATTTGTAAATAAAAGTGTTGTTTTTTTTCTTGAGAAATTTGTTGGTATTTTGGAAAAATTACCTTTGCACTCGGAGCTTACAACGCAATCGCTGATTTGGCAGCGGGACTTGAAAAAGGGTTATGATTATTTGCGGCCTTTGTCATTTGTAAATAAAAGTGTTGTTTTTTTTCTTAAGAAATTTGTTGGTATGGAAAAATTACCTTTGCACTCGGAGCTTACAACGCAATCGCTGATTTGGCAGCGGGACTTAAAAAAGGGTTATGATTATTTGCGGCCTTTGTCATTTGTAAATAAACGTAGTTTTTTTGAGAAAGTTGTTGATATTAAGAATTGATCATCGCACTGAGGTTACACAACGCACTCGCTGATTGGCAGCGAACTTGAAAAGGGTTACATTTGCGGCCTTTGTCATTTGTAAATAAACGTATTGTGTTTAGTTTTTTTCTTTAGAATTTTGTTGATTTGATAAAAAAATGAACAACGCACTGAGCTTACAAAACGCACTCGCTGATTGGCAGCGGGACTTGAAAAGGGTTACATTTGCTGCCTTTGTCACTTGTTAATAAACGTATTGGGTTTTTTCTTGAATAAAAACAAAATTACAACGCACTGAGCTTACAACGCACTCGCTGATTTGGCAGAGAGACTTGAAAAAGGGTTATGATTATTTGCGGCCTTTGTCATTTGTAAATAAACGTTTTTTGTTTTGTTTTTGGGTTTTTTAAAAGAATTTTGTTGATACTTGATTTGATAAAAAATGACGAACGCACTGAGCTTACAACGCACTGAGCTTACAACGCACTCGCTGATTTGGCAGCGAGACTTGAAAAAGGGTTATGATTATTTTGCGGCCTTTGCCATTTGTAAATAAACGTAGTTTTAATCTTGATAAATTTGTTTGTATGTGTGATTGCTTGTTGTTCTAATAGTTAATGTATTTTTATAGTGATAAAAAGGTGTTCGAAATACATGGTCATACACCTCGCAAAATATACTGTTTCCCGAAGAAAAAAAGATGTGAAAAATCTCCCTAGTCACTTTTCCACGGTCCAATGATACCCCGCAATGACTGCATTTTGCATTCTAACAAAACAAACTCCTGGAATTCAGTGCATCATTTAAAACCTTGTCCCCTTCCATGCTTATCACATTTATTCCTTCAAAATCCCCACTCCCCAGCCCCGCCAAGAAATAAATAATAATTCCGCAAACACACCAATGACTCCCCAGGTAGAGTGACAGTCAGCACTTGCAGACAGTCCAATTAACTACAGCCCGCCTCCACCTCCCCGTCCCTTTGTACGCCGACCAGGCGGTATTTATAAAGTAAAAATAGTAGGCCTCACACGAATAACAATGTATCATACCTCGCCCGCCCGCCCCTCCCCGTTCCTTTGTACGCCGACCAGGCGGTATTCACAAAGTAAAAATAGTACATGTATGTACATTATCAGACATCGCTCAACAACCCCCCCCCCCTCGTTCCCTTGTACGCCGACCAGGCGGTATCCACAGAGAGTAAAGAGTATCATTACATTATCAGATGCCTTCAACCGATCAGATGGACGGACCAATAGGATTAAGGTTTTGCTCAAGTTGTAAAGCTTCCAGGAATCGTGCATGTATCCCCACAACGTTTATTTAAGAGCTCGTTTTGAGCTATTTTTTAACCATTTATAAGGCTGTTTTTTACTTGAAAAATTTGGCGATATATCGTCATATCGGCGATATTTACCTGACGATATATCGCCAGTCAAAAATTTCGATATCGTCCAGGGTTACTCATAAGACTATGAGGGATGTCACAATCATGGTGCATATTGTGGGCTATACAGTCATACCCAATAAGACTATGAGGGACGTCACAATCATGCTGCATATTGTGGGCTATACAGTCATACCCAATAAGACTATGAGGGACGTCACAATCATGCTGCATATTGTGGGCTATACAGTCATACCCCACAAGACTATGAGGGATGTCACAATCATGCTGCATGTTGTGGGCTATACAGTCATACCCCACAAGACTATGAGGGATGTCACAATCATGCTGCATATTGTGGGCTATACAGTCATACCCCATAAGACTATGAGGGACGTCACAATCATGCTGCATATTGTGGGCTATACAGTCATACCCCACAAGACTATGAGGTATGTCACAATCATGCTGCATATTGTGGGCTATACAGTCATACCCCATAAGACTATGAGGGATGTCACAATCATGCTGCATATTGTGGGCTATACAGTCATACCCCATAAGACTATGAGGGATGTCACAATCATGCTGCATATTGTGGGCTATACAGTCATACCCCATAAGACTATGAGGGATGTCACAATCATGCTGCATATTGTGGGCTATACAGTCATACCCCATAAGACTATGAGGGATGTCACAATCATGCTGCATATTGTGGGCTATACAGTCATACCCCATAAGACTATGAGGGATGTCACAATCATGCTGCATATTGTGGGCTATACAGTCATACCCCACAAGACTATGAGGATGTCACAATCATGCTGCATATTGTGGGCTATACAGTCATACCCCACAAGACTATGAGGGATGTCACAATCATGCTGCATATTGTGGGCTATACAGTCATACCCCATAAGACTATGAGGGATGTCACAATCATGCTGCATATTGTGGGCTATACAGTCATACCCCACAAGACTATGAGGGATGTCACAATCATGCTGCATATTGTGGGCTATACAGTCATACCCCATAAGACTATGAGGAATGTCACAATCATGCTGCATATTGTGGGCTATACAGTCATACCCCATAAGACTATGAGGGATGTCACAATCATGCTGCATATTGTGGGCTATACAGTCATACCCCACAAGACTATGAGGGATGTCACAATCATGCTGCATATTGTGGGCTATACAGTCATACCCCATAAGACTATGAGGGATGTCACAATCATGCTGCATATTGTGGGCTATACAGTCATACCCCACAAGACTATGAGGGATGTCACAATCATGCTGCATGTTGTGGGCTATACAGTCATACCCCACAAGACTATGAGGATGTCACAATCATGCTGCATGTTGTGGGCTATACAGTCATACCCCACAAGACTATGAGGGATGTCACAATCATGCTGCATATTGTGGGCTATACAGTCATACCCCACAAGACTATGAGGGATGTCACAATCATGCTGCATATTGTGGGCTATACAGTCATACCCCATAAGACTATGAGGGATGTCACAATCATGCTGCATATTGTGGGCTATACAGTCATACCCCACAAGACTATGAGGGATGTCACAATCATGCTGCATATTGTGGGCTATACAGTCATACCCCACAAGACTATGAGGGATGTCACAATCATGCTGCATATTGTGGGCTATACAGTCATACCCCATAAGACTATGAGGGATGTCACAATCATGCTGCATATTGTGGGCTATACAGTCATACCCCACAAGACTATGAGGGATGTCACAATCATGCTGCATATTGTGGGCTATACAGTCATACCCCATGAGACTATGGGGATGTCACAATCATGCTGCATATTGTGGGCTATACAGTCATACCCCATAAGACTATGGGGATGTCACAATCATGCTGCATATTGTGGGCTATACAGTCATACCCCATAAGACTATGAGGGATGTCACAATCATGCTGCATATTGTGGGCTATACAGTCATACCCCATAAGACTATGAGGGATGTCACAATCATGCTGCATATTGTGGGCTATACAGTCATACCCCACAAGACTATGAGGGATGTCACAATCATGCTGCATATTGTGGGCTATACAGTCATACCCCACAAGACTATGAGGGATGTCACAATCATGCTGCATATTGTGGGCTATACAGTCATACCCCATAAGACTATGAGGGATGTCACAATCATGCTGCATATTGTGGGCTATACAGTCATACCCCACAAGACTATGAGGGATGTCACAATCATGCTGTATATTGTGGGCTATACAGTCATACCCCATAAGACTATGAGGAATGTCACAATCATGCTGCATATTGTGGGCTATACAGTCATACCCCATAAGACTATGAGGGATGTCACAATCATGCTGCATATTCTGGGCTATACAGTCATACCCCACAAGACTATGAGGGATGTCACAATCATGCTGCATATTGTGGGCTATACAGTCATACCCCATAAGACTATGAGGGATGTCACAATCATGCTGCATATTGTGGGCTATACAGTCATACCCCATAAGACTATGAGGGATGTCACAATCATGCTGCATATTGTGGGCTATACAGTCATACCCCACAAGACTATGAGGGATGTCACAATCATGCTGCATATTGTGGGCTATACAGTCATACCCCACAAGACTATGAGGGATGTCACAATCATGCTGCATATTGTGGGCTATACAGTCATACCCCATAAGACTATGAGGGATGTCACAATCATGCTGCATATTGTGGGCTATACAGTCATACCCCACAAGACTATGAGGGATGTCACAATCATGCTGCATATTGTGGGCTATACAGTCATACCCCATAAGACTATGAGGGATGTCACAATCATGCTGCATATTGTGGGCTATACAGTCATACCCCATAAGACTATGAGGGATGTCACAATCATGCTGCATATTGTGGGCTATACAGTCATACCCCACAAGACTATGAGGGATGTCACAATCATGCTGCATGTTGTGGGCTATACAGTCATACCCCACAAGACTATGAGGGATGTCACAATCATGCTGCATATTGTGGGCTATACAGTCATACCCCACAAGACTATGAGGGATGTCACAATCATGCTGCATATTGTGGGCTATACAGTCATACCCCACAAGACTATGAGGGATGTCACAATCATGCTGCATATTGTGGGCTATACAGTCATACCCCATAAGACTATGAGGGATGTCACAATCATGCTGCATATTGTGGGCTATACAGTCATACCCCACAAGACTATGAGGGATGTCACAATCATGCTGCATATTGTGGGCTATACAGTCATACCCCATAAGACTATGAGGGATGTCACAATCATGCTGCATATTGTGGGCTATACAGTCATACCCCATAAGACTATGAGGGATGTCACAATCATGCTGCATATTGTGGGCTATACAGTCATACCCCATAAGACTATGAGGGATGTCACAATCATGCTGCATATTGTGGGCTATACAGTCATACCCCACAAGACTATGAGGGATGTCACAATCATGCTGCATATTGTGGGCTATACAGTCATACCCCACAAGACTATGAGGGATGTCACAATCATGCTGCATATTGTGGGCTATACAGTCATACCCCACAAGACTATGAGGGATGTCACAATCATGCTGCATATTGTGGGCTATACAGTCATACCCCATAAGACTATGAGGGATGTCACAATCATGCTGCATATTGTGGGCTATACAGTCATACCCCACAAGACTATGAGGGATGTCACAATCATGCTGCATATTGTGGGCTATACAGTCATACCCCATAAGACTATGAGGGATGTCACAATCATGCTGCATATTGTGGGCTATACAGTCATACCCCATAAGACTATGAGGGATGTCACAATCATGCTGCATATTGTGGGCTATACAGTCATACCCCACAAGACTATGAGGGATGTCACAATCATGCTGCATATTGTGGGCTATACAGTCATACCCCATAAGACTATGAGGGATGTCACAATCATGCTGCATATTGTGGGCTATACAGTCATACCCCATAAGACTATGAGGGATGTCACAATCATGCTGCATATTGTGGGCTATACAGTCATACCCCACAAGACTATGAGGGATGTCACAATCATGCTGCATATTGTGGGCTATACAGTCATACCCCACAAGACTATGAGGGATGTCACAATCATGCTGCATATTGTGGGCTATACAGTCATACCCCATAAGACTATGAGGGATGTCACAATCATGCTGCATATTGTGGGCTATACAGTCATACCCCACAAGACTATGAGGATGTCACAATCATGCTGCATATTGTGGGCTATACAGTCATACCCCACAAGACTATGAGGGATGTCACAATCATGCTGCATATTGTGGGCTATACAGTCATACCCCATAAGACTATGAGGGATGTCACAATCATGCTGCATATTGTGGGCTATACAGTCATACCCCACAAGACTATGAGGGATGTCACAATCATGCTGCATATTGTGGGCTATACAGTCATACCCCATAAGACTATGAGGGATGTCACAATCATGCTGCATATTGTGGGCTATACAGTCATACCCCACAAGACTATGAGGGATGTCACAATCATGCTGCATATTGTGGGCTATACAGTCATACCCCACAAGACTATGAGGGATGTCACAATCATGCTGCATATTGTGGGCTATACAGTCATACCCCATAAGACTGTGGGATGTCACAATCATGCTGCATATTGTGGGCTATACAGTCATACCCCATAAGACTATGAGGGATGTCACAATCATGCTGCATATTGTGGGCTATACAGTCATACCCCACAAGACTATGAGGGATGTCACAATCATGCTGCATATTGTGGGCTATACAGTCATACCCCATAAGACTATGAGGGATGTCACAATCATGCTGCATATTGTGGGCTATACAGTCATACCCCACAAGACTATGAGGGATGTCACAATCATGCTGCATATTGTGGGCTATACAGTCATACCCCACAAGACTATGAGGGATGTCACAATCATGCTGCATATTGTGGGCTATACAGTCATACCCCATAAGACTATGAGGGATGTCACAATCATGCTGCATATTGTGGGCTATACAGTCATACCCCACAAGACTATGAGGGATGTCACAATCATGCTGCATATTGTGGGCTATACAGTCATACCCCATAAGACTATGAGGGATGTCACAATCATGCTGCATATTGTGGGCTATACAGTCATACCCCATAAGACTATGAGGGATGTCACAATCATGCTGCATATTGTGGGCTATACAGTCATACCCCACAAGACTATGAGGGATGTCACAATCATGCTGCATATTGTGGGCTATACAGTCATACCCCACAAGACTATGAGGGATGTCACAATCATGCTGCATATTGTGGGCTATACAGTCATACCCCATAAGACTATGAGGGATGTCACAATCATGCTGCATATTGTGGGCTATACAGTCATACCCCATAAGACTATGAGGATGTCACAATCATGCTGCATATTGTGGGCTATACAGTCATACCCCACAAGACTATGAGGGATGTCACAATCATGCTGCATATTGTGGGCTATACAGTCATACCCCATAAGACTATGAGGGATGTCACAATCATGCTGCATATTGTGGGCTATACAGTCATACCCCACAAGACTATGAGGGATGTCACAATCATGCTGCATATTGTGGGCTATACAGTCATACCCCACAAGACTATGAGGGATGTCACAATCATGCTGCATATTGTGGGCTATACAGTCATACCCCATAAGACTATGAGGGATGTCACAATCATGCTGCATATTGTGGGCTATACAGTCATACCCCATAAGACTATGAGGGATGTCACAATCATGCTGCATATTGTGGGCTATACAGTCATACCCCACAAGACTATGAGGGATGTCACAATCATGCTGCATATTGTGGGCTATACAGTCATACCCCATAAGACTATGAGGGATGTCACAATCATGCTGCATATTGTGGGCTATACAGTCATACCCCACAAGACTATGAGGATGTCACAATCATGCTGCATGTTGTGGGCTATACAGTCATACCCCACAAGACTATGAGGGATGTCACAATCATGCTGCATATTGTGGGCTATACAGTCATACCCAAAGACTATGAGGGATGTCACAATCATGCTGCATATTGTGGGCTATACAGTCATACCCCACAAGACTATGAGGGATGTCACAATCATGCTGCATATTGTGGGCTATACAGTCATACCCCATAAGACTATGAGGGATGTCACAATCATGCTGCATATTGTGGGCTATACAGTCATACCCCACAAGACTATGAGGGATGTCACAATCATGCTGCATATTGTGGGCTATACAGTCATACCCCATAAGACTATGAGGGATGTCACAATCATGCTGCATATTGTGGGCTATACAGTCATACCCCACAAGACTATGAGGGATGTCACAATCATGCTGCATATTGTGGGCTATACAGTCATACCCCACAAGACTATGAGGGATGTCACAATCATGCTGCATATTGTGGGCTATACAGTCATACCCCACAAGACTATGAGGGATGTCACAATCATGCTGCATATTGTGGGCTATACAGTCATACCCCACAAGACTATGAGGGATGTCACAATCATGCTGCATATTGTGGGCTATACAGTCATACCCCACAAGACTATGAGGGATGTCACAATCATGCTGCATATTGTGGGCTATACAGTCATACCCCATAAGACTATGAGGGATGTCACAATCATGCTGCATATTGTGGGCTATACAGTCATACCCCACAAGACTATGAGGGATGTCACAATCATGCTGCATGTTGTGGGCTATACAGTCAAACCCCATATGACTATGAGGGATGTCACAATCATGCTGCATATTGTGGGCTATACAGTCATACCCCACAAGACTATGAGGGATGTCACAATCATGCTGCATATTGTGGGCTACACAGTCATACCCCACAAGACTATGAGGGATGTCACAATCATGCTGCATATTGTGGGCTATACAGTCATACCCCACAAGACTATGAGGAATGTCACAATCATGCTGCATGTTGTGGGCTATACAGTCAAACCCCATATGAGTATGAGGGATGTCACAATCATGCTGCATATTGTGGGCTATACAGTCATACCCAATAAGACTATGAGAGATGTCACAATCATGCTGCATATTGTGGGCTATACAGTCATACCCCACAAGACTATGAGGGATGTCACAATCATGCTGCATATTGTGGGCTATACAGTCAAACCCCATAAGACTATAAGGGATGTCACAATCATGCTGCATACTGTGGGCTATACAGTCATACCCCATAAGACTATGAGGGATGTCACAATCATGCTGCATATTGTGGGCTATACAGTCAAACCCCATAAGACTATGAGGGATGTCACAATCATGCTGCATATTGTGGGCTATACAGTCATACCCCATAAGACTATGAGGGATGTCACAATCATGCTGCATATTGTGGGCTATACAGTCATACCCCATAAGACTATGAGGGATGTCACAATCATGCTGCATATTGTGGGCTATACAGTCATACCCCACAAGACTATGAGGGATGTCACAATCATGCTGCATATTGTGGGCTATACAGTCATACCCCATAAGACTATGAGGGATGTCACAATCATGCTGCATATTGTGGGCTATACAGTCATACCCCACAAGACTATGAGGGATGTCACAATCATGCTGCATATTGTGGGCTATACAGTCATACCCCATGAGACTATGGGGATGTCACAATCATGCTGCATATTGTGGGCTATACAGTCATACCCCACAAGACTATGAGGGATGTCACAATCATGCTGCATATTGTGGGCTATACAGTCATACCCCACAAGACTATGAGGGATGTCACAATCATGCTGCATATTGTGGGCTATACAGTCATACCCCATAAGACTATGAGTGAGGTCACAATCATGCTGCATATTGTGGGCTATACAGTCATACCCCATAAGACTATGAGGGATGTCACAATCATGCTGCATATTGTGGGCTATACAGTCATACCCCACAAGACTATGAGGGATGTCACAATCATGCTGCATATTGTGGGCTATACAGTCATACCCCATAAGACTATGTGGGATGTCACAATCATGCTGCATATTGTGGGCTATACAGTCATACCCCATAAGACTATGAGGGATGTCACAATCATGCTGCATATTGTGGGCTATACAGTCATACCCCACAAGACTATGTTGGATGTCACAATCATGCTGCATATTGTGGGCTATACAGTCATACCCCATAAGACTATGAGGGATGTCACAATCATGCTGCATATTGTGGGCTATACAGTCATACCCCACAAGACTATGAGGGATGTCACAATCATGCTGCATATTGTGGGCTATACAGTCATACCCCATAAGACTATGAGGGATGTCACAATCATGCTGCATATTGTGGGCTATACAGTCATACCCCATAAGACTATGAGGATGTCACAATCATGCTGCATATTGTGGGCTATACAGTCATACCCCACAAGACTATGAGGGATGTCACAATCATGCTGCATATTGTGGGCTATACAGTCATACCCCATAAGACTATGAGGGATGTCACAATCATGCTGCATATTGTGGGCTATACAGTCATACCCCACAAGACTATGAGGATGTCACAATCATGCTGCATATTGTGGGCTATACAGTCATACCCCATAAGACTATGAGGGATGTCACAATCATGCTGCATATTGTGGGCTATACAGTCATACCCCACAAGACTATGAGGGATGTCACAATCATGCTGCATATTGTGGGCTATACAGTCATACCCCATAAGACTATGAGGGATGTCACAATCATGCTGCATATTGTGGGCTATACAGTCATACCCCATAAGACTATGAGGGATGTCACAATCATGCTGCATATTGTGGGCTATACAGTCATACCCCATAAGACTATGTGGATGTCACAATCATGCTGCATATTGTGGGCTATACAGTCATACCCCATAAGACTATGAGGGATGTCACAATCATGCTGCATATTGTGGGCTATACAGTCATACCCCATAAGACTATGAGGGATGTCACAATCATGCTGCATATTGTGGGCTATACAGTCATACCCCACAAGACTATGAGGATGTCACAATCATGCTGCATATTGTGGGCTATACAGTCATACCCCATAAGACTATGAGGGATGTCACAATCATGCTGCATATTGTGGGCTATACAGTCATACCCCACAAGACTATGAGGGATGTCACAATCATGCTGCATATTGTGGGCTATACAGTCATACCCCATAAGACTATGAGGGATGTCACAATCATGCTGCATATTGTGGGCTATACAGTCATACCCCACAAGACTATGAGGGATGTCACAATCATGCTGCATATTGTGGGCTATACAGTCATACCCCATAAGACTATGAGGGATGTCACAATCATGCTGCATATTGTGGGCTATACAGTCATACCCCACAAGACTATGAGGGATGTCACAATCATGCTGCATATTGTGGGCTATACAGTCATACCCCATAAGACTATGAGGGATGTCACAATCATGCTGCATATTGTGGGCTATACAGTCATACCCCACAAGACTATGAGGGATGTCACAATCATGCTGCATATTGTGGGCTATACAGTCATACCCCACAAGACTATGAGGGATGTCACAATCATGCTGCATATTGTGGGCTATACAGTCATACCCCATAAGACTATGAGGGATGTCACAATCATGCTGCATATTGTGGGCTATACAGTCATACCCCATAAGACTATGAGGGATGTCACAATCATGCTGCATATTGTGGGCTATACAGTCATACCCCACAAGACTATGAGGATGTCACAATCATGCTGCATATTGTGGGCTATACAGTCATACCCCATAAGACTATGAGGGATGTCACAATCATGCTGCATATTGTGGGCTATACAGTCATACCCCATAAGACTATGAGGGATGTCACAATCATGCTGCATATTGTGGGCTATACAGTCATACCCCATAAGACTATGAGGGATGTCACAATCATGCTGCATATTGTGGGCTATACAGTCATACCCCACAAGACTATGAGGGATGTCACAATCATGCTGCATATTGTGGGCTATACAGTCATACCCCATAAGACTATGAGGGATGTCACAATCATGCTGCATATTGTGGGCTATACAGTCATACCCCACAAGACTATGAGGGATGTCACAATCATGCTGCATATTGTGGGCTATACAGTCATACCCCATAAGACTATGAGGGATGTCACAATCATGCTGCATATTGTGGGCTATACAGTCATACCCCATAAGACTATGAGGGATGTCACAATCATGCTGCATATTGTGGGCTATACAGTCATACCCCATAAGACTATGAGGGAGGTCACAATCATGCTGCATATTGTGGGCTATACAGTCATACCCCCTGAGACTGGGGGTTGTCACAATCATGCTGCATATTGTGGGCTATACAGTCATACCCCACAAGACTATGAGGGATGTCACAATCATGCTGCATATTGTGGGCTATACAGTCATACCCCATAAGACTATGAGGGATGTCACAATCATGCTGCATATTGTGGGCTATACAGTCATACCCCATAAGACTATGAGGGATGTCACAATCATGCTGCATATTGTGGGCTATACAGTCATACCCCATAAGACTATGAGGGATGTCACAATCATGCTGCATATTGTGGGCTATACAGTCATACCCCATAAGACTATGAGGTATGTCACAATCATGCTGCATATTGTGGGCTATACAGTCATACCCCATAAGACTATGAGGGATGTCACAATCATGCTGCATATTGTGGGCTATACAGTCATACCCCACAAGACTATGAGGGATGTCACAATCATGCTGCATATTGTGGGCTATACAGTCATACCCCATAAGACTATGAGGGATGTCACAATCATGCTGCATATTGTGGGCTATACAGTCATACCCCACAAGACTATGAGGGATGTCACAATCATGCTGCATATTGTGGGCTATACAGTCATACCCCATAAGACTATGAGGGATGTCACAATCATGCTGCATATTGTGGGCTATACAGTCATACCCCATAAGACTATGAGGGATGTCACAATCATGCTGCATATTGTGGGCTATACAGTCATACCCCATAAGACTATGTGGATGTCACAATCATGCTGCATATTGTGGGCTATACAGTCATACCCCATAAGACTATGAGGGATGTCACAATCATGCTGCATATTGTGGGCTATACAGTCATACCCCACAAGACTATGAGGGATGTCACAATCATGCTGCATATTGTGGGCTATACAGTCATACCCCATGAGACTATGGGGATGTCACAATCATGCTGCATATTGTGGGCTATACAGTCATACCCCATAAGACTATGAGGGATGTCACAATCATGCTGCATATTGTGGGCTATACAGTCATACCCCACAAGACTATGAGGGATGTCACAATCATGCTGCATATTGTGGGCTATACAGTCATACCCCATAAGACTATGAGGGATGTCACAATCATGCTGCATATTGTGGGCTATACAGTCATACCCCACAAGACTATGAGGGATGTCACAATCATGCTGCATATTGTGGGCTATACAGTCATACCCCACAAGACTATGAGGGATGTCACAATCATGCTGCATATTGTGGGCTATACAGTCATACCCCATAAGACTATGGGGATGTCACAATCATGCTGCATATTGTGGGCTATACAGTCATACCCCATAAGACTATGAGGGATGTCACAATCATGCTGCATATTGTGGGCTATACAGTCATACCCCATAAGACTATGAGGGATGTCACAATCATGCTGCATATTGTGGGCTATACAGTCATACCCCATAAGACTATGAGGGATGTCACAATCATGCTGCATATTGTGGGCTATACAGTCATACCCCACAAGACTATGAGGGATGTCACAATCATGCTGCATATTGTGGGCTATACAGTCATACCCCATAAGACTATGAGGGATGTCACAATCATGCTGCATATTGTGGGCTATACAGTCATACCCCATAAGACTATGAGGGATGTCACAATCATGCTGCATATTGTGGGCTATACAGTCATACCCCACAAGACTATGAGGGATGTCACAATCATGCTGCATATTGTGGGCTATACAGTCATACCCCATAAGACTATGAGGGATGTCACAATCATGCTGCATATTGTGGGCTATACAGTCATACCCCATAAGACTATGAGGGATGTCACAATCATGCTGCATATTGTGGGCTATACAGTCATACCCCATAAGACTATGAGGGATGTCACAATCATGCTGCATATTGTGGGCTATACAGTCATACCCCATAAGACTATGAGGGATGTCACAATCATGCTGCATATTGTGGGCTATACAGTCATACCCCACAAGACTATGAGGGATGTCACAATCATGCTGCATATTGTGGGCTATACAGTCATACCCCATGAGACTATGGGGATGTCACAATCATGCTGCATATTGTGGGCTATACAGTCATACCCCATAAGACTATGAGGGATGTCACAATCATGCTGCATATTGTGGGCTATACAGTCATACCCCATAAGACTATGAGGGATGTCACAATCATGCTGCATATTGTGGGCTATACAGTCATACCCCATAAGACTATGAGGGATGTCACAATCATGCTGCATATTGTGGGCTATACAGTCATACCCCATAAGACTATGAGGGATGTCACAATCATGCTGCATATTGTGGGCTATACAGTCATACCCCACAAGACTATGAGGGATGTCACAATCATGCTGCATATTGTGGGCTATACAGTCATACCCCATAAGACTATGAGGGATGTCACAATCATGCTGCATATTGTGGGCTATACAGTCATACCCCATAAGACTGTGGGATGTCACAATCATGCTGC
This sequence comes from Plazaster borealis, assembly GCA_021014325.1. Classification (NCBI taxonomy): domain Eukaryota; kingdom Metazoa; phylum Echinodermata; class Asteroidea; order Forcipulatida; family Labidiasteridae; genus Plazaster; species Plazaster borealis. The sequence goes on from CM037461.1 coordinate 13,298,293, forward strand.
ATATTGTGGGCTATACAGTCATACCCCATAAGACTATGAGGGATGTCACAATCATGCTGCATATTGTGGGCTATACAGTCATACCCCATAAGACTATGAGGGATGTCACAATCATGCTGCATATTGTGGGCTATACAGTCATACCCCACAAGACTATGAGGGATGTCACAATCATGCTGCATATTGTGGGCTATACAGTCATACCCCATAAGACTATGAGGGATGTCACAATCATGCTGCATATTGTGGGCTATACAGTCATACCCCACAAGACTATGAGGGATGTCACAATCATGCTGCATATTGTGGGCTATACAGTCATACCCCATAAGACTATGAGGGATGTCACAATCATGCTGCATATTGTGGGCTATACAGTCATACCCCACAAGACTATGAGGGATGTCACAATCATGCTGCATATTGTGGGCTATACAGTCATACCCCATAAGACTATGAGGGATGTCACAATCATGCTGCATATTGTGGGCTATACAGTCATACCCCATAAGACTATGAGGGATGTCACAATCATGCTGCATATTGTGGGCTATACAGTCATACCCCACAAGACTATGAGGATGTCACAATCATGCTGCATATTGTGGGCTATACAGTCATACCCCATAAGACTATGAGGGATGTCACAATCATGCTGCATATTGTGGGCTATACAGTCATACCCACAAGACTATGAGGATGTCACAATCATGCTGCATATTGTGGGCTATACAGTCATACCCCATAAGACTATGAGGGATGTCACAATCATGCTGCATATTGTGGGCTATACAGTCATACCCCACAAGACTATGAGGATGTCACAATCATGCTGCATATTGTGGGCTATACAGTCATACCCCATAAGACTATGAGGGATGTCACAATCATGCTGCATATTGTGGGCTATACAGTCATACCCCACAAGACTATGAGGGATGTCACAATCATGCTGCATATTGTGGGCTATACAGTCATACCCATAAGACTATGAGGGATGTCACAATCATGCTGCATATTGTGGGCTATACAGTCATACCCCATAAGACTATGAGGGATGTCACAATCATGCTGCATATTGTGGGCTATACAGTCATACCCCATAAGACTATGAGGGATGTCACAATCATGCTGCATATTGTGGGCTATACAGTCATACCCCATAAGACTATGAGGGATGTCACAATCATGCTGCATATTGTGGGCTATACAGTCATACCCCATAAGACTATGAGGGATGTCACAATCATGCTGCATATTGTGGGCTATACAGTCATACCCCATAAGACTATGAGGGATGTCACAATCATGCTGCATATTGTGGGCTATACAGTCATACCCCATAAGACTATGAGGGATGTCACAATCATGCTGCATATTGTGGGCTATACAGTCATACCCCACAAGACTATGAGGGATGTCACAATCATGCTGCATATTGTGGGCTATACAGTCATACCCCATAAGACTATGAGGGATGTCACAATCATGCTGCATATTGTGGGCTATACAGTCATACCCCATAAGACTATGAGGGATGTCACAATCATGCTGCATATTGTGGGCTATACAGTCATACCCCACAAGACTATGAGGGATGTCACAATCATGCTGCATATTGTGGGCTATACAGTCATACCCCATAAGACTATGAGGGATGTCACAATCATGCTGCATATTGTGGGCTATACAGTCATACCCCACAAGACTATGAGGGATGTCACAATCATGCTGCATATTGTGGGCTATACAGTCATACCCCATAAGACTATGAGGGATGTCACAATCATGCTGCATATTGTGGGCTATACAGTCATACCCCACAAGACTATGAGGGATGTCACAATCATGCTGCATATTGTGGGCTATACAGTCATACCCCACAAGACTATGAGGGATGTCACAATCATGCTGCATATTGTGGGCTATACAGTCATACCCCATAAGACTATGAGGGATGTCACAATCATGCTGCATATTGTGGGCTATACAGTCATACCCCACAAGACTATGAGGGATGTCACAATCATGCTGCATATTGTGGGCTATACAGTCATACCCCATAAGACTATGAGGGATGTCACAATCATGCTGCATATTGTGGGCTATACAGTCATACCCCACAAGACTATGAGGATGTCACAATCATGCTGCATATTGTGGGCTATACAGTCATACCCCATAAGACTATGAGGGATGTCACAATCATGCTGCATATTGTGGGCTATACAGTCATACCCCATAAGACTATGAGGGATGTCACAATCATGCTGCATATTGTGGGCTATACAGTCATACCCCACAAGACTATGAGGGATGTCACAATCATGCTGCATATTGTGGGCTATACAGTCATACCCCATAAGACTATGAGGGATGTCACAATCATGCTGCATATTGTGGGCTATACAGTCATACCCCATAAGACTATGAGGGATGTCACAATCATGCTGCATATTGTGGGCTATACAGTCATACCCCATAAGACTATGAGGGATGTCACAATCATGCTGCATATTGTGGGCTATACAGTCATACCCCACAAGACTATGAGGGATGTCACAATCATGCTGCATATTGTGGGCTATACAGTCATACCCCATAAGACTATGAGGGATGTCACAATCATGCTGCATATTGTGGGCTATACAGTCATACCCCATAAGACTATGAGGATGTCACAATCATGCTGCATATTGTGGGCTATACAGTCATACCCCATAAGACTATGAGGGATGTCACAATCATGCTGCATATTGTGGGCTATACAGTCATACCCCACAAGACTATGAGGGATGTCACAATCATGCTGCATATTGTGGGCTATACAGTCATACCCCACAAGACTATGAGGGATGTCACAATCATGCTGCATATTGTGGGCTATACAGTCATACCCCATAAGACTAAGAGGCAAGACACAATCATGCTGCATATTGTGGGCTATACAGTCATACCCCACAAGACTATGAGGGATGTCACAATCATGCTGCATATTGTGGGCTATACAGTCATACCCCACAAGACTATGAGGGATGTCACAATCATGCTGCATATTGTGGGCTATACAGTCATACCCCACAAGACTATGAGGGATGTCACAATCATGCTGCATATTGTGGGCTATACAGTCATACCCCACAAGACTATGAGGGATGTCACAATCATGCTGCATATTGTGGGCTATACAGTCATACCCCATAAGACTATGAGGGATGTCACAATCATGCTGCATATTGTGGGCTATACAGTCATACCCCACAAGACTATGAGGGATGTCACAATCATGCTGCATATTGTGGGCTATACAGTCATACCCCACAAGACTATGAGGAATGTCACAATCATGCTGCATATTGTGGGCTATACAGTCAAACCCCATAAGACTATGAGGGATGTCACAATCATGCTGCATATTGTGGGCTATACAGTCATACCCCATAAGACTATGAGGGAACACACAATCATGCTGCATATTGTGGGCTATACAGTCATACCCCATAAGACTATGAGGGATGTCACAATCATGCTGCATATTGTGGGCTATACAGTCATACCCCACAAGACTATGAGGATGTCACAATCATGCTGCATATTGTGGGCTATACAGTCATACCCCACAAGACTATGAGGGATGTCACAATCATGCTGCATATTGTGGGCTATACAGTCATACCCCACAAGACTATGAGGGATGTCACAATCATGCTGCATATTGTGGGCTATACAGTCATACCCCATAAGACTATGAGGGATGTCACAATCATGCTGCATATTGTGGGCTATACAGTCATACCCCAAAAGACAAAGAGTGAAGTCACAATCATGCTGCATATTGTGGGCTATACAGTCATACCCCACAAGACTATGAGGGATGTCACAATCATGCTGCATATTGTGGGATATACAGTCATACCCCATGAGACTATGGGGATGTCACAATCATGCTGCATATTGTGGGCTATACAGTCATACCCCACAAGACTATGAGGGATGTCACAATCATGCTGCATATTGTGGGATATACAGTCATACCCCATGAGACTATGGGGATGTCACAATCATGCTGCATATTGTGGGCTATACAGTCATACCCCATAAGACTATGAGGGATGTCACAATCATGCTGCATATTGTGGGCTATACAGTCATACCCCACAAGACTATTTGGTTGTGTGAATCATGCTGCATATTGTGGGCTATACAGTCATACCCCATAAGACTATGAGGGATGTCACAATCATGCTGCATATTGTGGGCTATACAGTCATACCCCATAAGACTATGAGGGATGTCACAATCATGCTGCATATTGTGGGCTATACAGTCATACCCCACAAGACTATGAGGGATGTCACAATCATGCTGCATATTGTGGGCTATACAGTCATACCCCATAAGACTATGAGGGATGTCACAATCATGCTGCATATTGTGGGCTATACAGTCATACCCCATAAGACTATGAGGGATGTCACAATCATGCTGCATATTGTGGGCTATACAGTCATACCCCACAAGACTATGAGGATGTCACAATCATGCTGCATATTGTGGGCTATACAGTCATACCCCACAAGACTATGAGGGATGTCACAATCATGCTGCATATTGTGGGCTATACAGTCATACCCCACAAGACTATGAGGGATGTCACAATCATGCTGCATATTGTGGGCTATACAGTCATACCCCATAAGACTATGAGGGATGTCACAATCATGCTGCATATTGTGGGCTATACAGTCATACCCCATAAGACTATGAGGGATGTCACAATCATGCTGCATATTGTGGGCTATACAGTCATACCCCATAAGACTATGAGGGATGTCACAATCATGCTGCATATTGTGGGCTATACAGTCATACCCCACAAGACTATGAGGGATGTCACAATCATGCTGCATATTGTGGGCTATACAGTCATACCCCATGAGACTATGGGGATGTCACAATCATGCTGCATATTGTGGGCTATACAGTCATACCCCATAAGACTATGAGGGATGTCACAATCATGCTGCATATTGTGGGCTATACAGTCATACCCCATAAGACTATGAGGGATGTCACAATCATGCTGCATATTGTGGGCTATACAGTCATACCCCACAAGACTATGAGGATGTCACAATCATGCTGCATATTGTGGGCTATACAGTCATACCCCACAAGACTATGAGGGATGTCACAATCATGCTGCATATTGTGGGCTATACAGTCATACCCCATAAGACTATGAGGGATGTCACAATCATGCTGCATATTGTGGGCTATACAGTCATACCCCACAAGACTATGAGGATGTCACAATCATGCTGCATATTGTGGGCTATACAGTCATACCCCATAAGACTATGAGGGATGTCACAATCATGCTGCATATTGTGGGCTATACAGTCATACCCCATAAGACTATGAGGGATGTCACAATCATGCTGCATATTGTGGGCTATACAGTCATACCCCACAAGACTATGAGGGATGTCACAATCATGCTGCATATTGTGGGCTATACAGTCATACCCCATAAGACTATGAGGGATGTCACAATCATGCTGCATATTGTGGGCTATACAGTCATACCCCATAAGACTATGAGGGATGTCACAATCATGCTGCATATTGTGGGCTATACAGTCATACCCCATAAGACTATGAGGATGTCACAATCATGCTGCATATTGTGGGCTATACAGTCATACCCCACAAGACTATGAGGGATGTCACAATCATGCTGCATATTGTGGGCTATACAGTCATACCCCATAAGACTATGAGGGATGTCACAATCATGCTGCATATTGTGGGCTATACAGTCATACCCCACAAGACTATGAGGGATGTCACAATCATGCTGCATATTGTGGGCTATACAGTCATACCCCATAAGACTATGAGGGATGTCACAATCATGCTGCATATTGTGGGCTATACAGTCATACCCCATAAGACTATGAGGGATGTCACAATCATGCTGCATATTGTGGGCTATACAGTCATACCCCATAAGACTATGAGGGATGTCACAATCATGCTGCATATTGTGGGCTATACAGTCATACCCCACAAGACTATGAGGGATGTCACAATCATGCTGCATATTGTGGGCTATACAGTCATACCCCATGAGACTATGGGGATGTCACAATCATGCTGCATATTGTGGGCTATACAGTCATACCCCACAAGACTATGAGGGATGTCACAATCATGCTGCATATTGTGGGCTATACAGTCATACCCCATAAGACTATGAGGGATGTCACAATCATGCTGCATATTGTGGGCTATACAGTCATACCCCACAAGACTATGAGGATGTCACAATCATGCTGCATGTTGTGGGCTATACAGTCATACCCCAAAAGACTATGAGTGATGTCACAATCATGCTGCATATTGTGGGCTATACAGTCATACCCCATAAGACTATGAGGGATGTCACAATCATGCTGCATATTGTGGGCTATACAGTCATACCCCATAAGACTATGAGGGATGTCACAATCATGCTGCATATTGTGGGCTATACAGTCATACCCCATAAGACTATGAGGGATGTCACAATCATGCTGCATATTGTGGGCTATACAGTCATACCCCACAAGACTATGAGGATGTCACAATCATGCTGCATATTGTGGGCTATACAGTCATACCCCACAAGACTATGAGGGATGTCACAATCATGCTGCATATTGTGGGCTATACAGTCATACCCCATAAGACTATGAGGGATGTCACAATCATGCTGCATATTGTGGGCTATACAGTCATACCCCACAAGACTATGAGGGATGTCACAATCATGCTGCATATTGTGGGCTATACAGTCATACCCCATAAGACTATGAGGGATGTCACAATCATGCTGCATATTGTGGGCTATACAGTCATACCCCACAAGACTATGAGGATGTCACAATCATGCTGCATATTGTGGGCTATACAGTCATACCCCATAAGACTATGAGGGATGTCACAATCATGCTGCATATTGTGGGCTATACAGTCATACCCCACAAGACTATGAGGGATGTCACAATCATGCTGCATATTGTGGGCTATACAGTCATACCCCATAAGACTATGAGGGATGTCACAATCATGCTGCATATTGTGGGCTATACAGTCATACCCCACAAGACTATGAGGGATGTCACAATCATGCTGCATATTGTGGGCTATACAGTCATACCCCATAAGACTATGAGGTATGTCACAATCATGCTGCATATTGTGGGCTATACAGTCATACCCCATAAGACTATGAGGGATGTCACAATCATGCTGCATATTGTGGGCTATACAGTCATACCCCATACGACTATGAGCGATGTCACAATCATGCTGCATATTGTGGGCTATACAGTCATACCCCATAAGACTATGAGGGATGTCACAATCATGCTGCATATTGTGGGCTATACAGTCATACCCCATAAGACTATGAGGGATGTCACAATCATGCTGCATATTGTGGGCTATACAGTCATACCCCATAAGACTATGAGGGATGTCACAATCATGCTGCATATTGTGGGCTATACAGTCATACCCCATAAGACTATGATGGTTTCACAATCATGCTGCATATTGTGGGCTATACAGTCATACCCCACAAGACTATGAGGGATGTCACAATCATGCTGCATATTGTGGGCTATACAGTCATACCCCATAAGACTATGAGGGATGTCACAATCATGCTGCATATTGTGGGCTATACAGTCATACCCCATAAGACTATGAGGATGTCACAATCATGCTGCATATTGTGGGCTATACAGTCATACCCCACAACACTAAGAGCCATGTCACAATCATGCTGCATATTGTGGGCTATACAGTCATACCCCATAAGACTATGAGGGATGTCACAATCATGCTGCATATTGTGGGCTATACAGTCATACCCCACAAGACTATGAGGATGTCACAATCATGCTGCATATTGTGGGCTATACAGTCATACCCCATAAGACTATGAGGGATGTCACAATCATGCTGCATATTGTGGGCTATACAGTCATACCCCATAAGACTATGAGGGATGTCACAATCATGCTGCATATTGTGGGCTATACAGTCATACCCCATAAGACTATGAGGGATGTCACAATCATGCTGCATATTGTGGGCTATACAGTCATACCCCATAAGACTATGAGGGATGTCACAATCATGCTGCATATTGTGGGCTATACAGTCATACCCCACAAGACTATGAGGATGTCACAATCATGCTGCATATTGTGGGCTATACAGTCATACCCCATAAGACTATGAGGGATGTCACAATCATGCTGCATATTGTGGGCTATACAGTCATACCCCATAAGACTATGAGGGATGTCACAATCATGCTGCATATTGTGGGCTATACAGTCATACCCCATAAGACTATGAGGGATGTCACAATCATGCTGCATATTGTGGGCTATACAGTCATACCCCACAAGACTATGAGGGATGTCACAATCATGCTGCATATTGTGGGCTATACAGTCATACCCCATAAGACTATGAGGGATGTCACAATCATGCTGCATATTGTGGGCTATACAGTCATACCCCATAAGACTATGAGGGATGTCACAATCATGCTGCATATTGTGGGCTATACAGTCATACCCCATAAGACTATGAGGGATGTCACAATCATGCTGCATATTGTGGGCTATACAGTCATACCCCACAAGACTATGAGGGATGTCACAATCATGCTGCATATTGTGGGCTATACAGTCATACCCCATAAGACTATGAGGGATGTCACAATCATGCTGCATATTGTGGGCTATACAGTCATACCCCATAAGACTATGTGTGATGTCACAATCATGCTGCATATTGTGGGCTATACAGTCATACCCCATAAGACTATGAGGGATGTCACAATCATGCTGCATATTGTGGGCTATACAGTCATACCCCACAAGACTATGAGGGATGTCACAATCATGCTGCATATTGTGGGCTATACAGTCATACCCCATAAGACTATGAGGGATGTCACAATCATGCTGCATATTGTGGGCTATACAGTCATACCCCATAAGACTATGAGGGATGTCACAATCATGCTGCATATTGTGGGCTATACAGTCATACCCCATAAGACTATGAGGGATGTCACAATCATGCTGCATATTGTGGGCTATACAGTCATACCCCACAAGACTATGAGGGATGTCACAATCATGCTGCATATTGTGGGCTATACAGTCATACCCCATAAGACTATGAGGGATGTCACAATCATGCTGCATATTGTGGGCTATACAGTCATACCCCATGAGACTATGGGGATGTCACAATCATGCTGCATATTGTGGGCTATACAGTCATACCCCATAAGACTATGAGGGATGTCACAATCATGCTGCATATTGTGGGCTATACAGTCATACCCCATAAGACTATGAGGGATGTCACAATCATGCTGCATATTGTGGGCTATACAGTCATACCCCATAAGACTATGAGGATGTCACAATCATGCTGCATATTGTGGGCTATACAGTCATACCCCATAAGACTATGAGGGATGTCACAATCATGCTGCATATTGTGGGCTATACAGTCATACCCCATGAGACTATTGGGATGTCACAATCATGCTGCATATTGTGGGCTATACAGTCATACCCCATAAGACTATGAGGGATGTCACAATCATGCTGCATATTGTGGGCTATACAGTCATACCCCACAAGACTATGAGGGATGTCACAATCATGCTGCATATTGTGGGCTATACAGTCATACCCCATGAGACTATGAGGGATGTCACAATCATGCTGCATATTGTGGGCTATACAGTCATACCCCATAAGACTATGAGGGATGTCACAATCATGCTGCATATTGTGGGCTATACAGTCATACCCCACAAGACTATGAGGGATGTCACAATCATGCTGCATATTGTGGGCTATACAGTCATACCCCATAAGACTATGAGGGATGTCACAATCATGCTGCATATTGTGGGCTATACAGTCATACCCCATAAGACTATGAGGATGTCACAATCATGCTGCATATTGTGGGCTATACAGTCATACCCCATAAGACTATGAGGGATGTCACAATCATGCTGCATATTGTGGGCTATACAGTCATACCCCACAAGACTATGGGGAGGTCACAATCATGCTGCATATTGTGGGCTATACAGTCATACCCCATAAGACTATGAGGGATGTCACAATCATGCTGCATATTGTGGGCTATACAGTCATACCCCACAAGACTATGAGGGATGTCACAATCATGCTGCATATTGTGGGCTATACAGTCATACCCCATAAGACTATGAGGGATGTCACAATCATGCTGCATATTGTGGGCTATACAGTCATACCCCACAAGACTATGAGGGATGTCACAATCATGCTGCATATTGTGGGCTATACAGTCATACCCCATAAGACTATGTGGATGTCACAATCATGCTGCATATTGTGGGCTATACAGTCATACCCCATAAGACTATGAGGGATGTCACAATCATGCTGCATATTGTGGGCTATACAGTCATACCCCACAAGACTATGAGGGATGTCACAATCATGCTGCATATTGTGGGCTATACAGTCATACCCCATAAGACTATGAGGGATGTCACAATCATGCTGCATATTGTGGGCTATACAGTCATACCCCATAAGACTATGAGGGATGTCACAATCATGCTGCATATTGTGGGCTATACAGTCATACCCCACAAGACTATGAGGGATGTCACAATCATGCTGCATATTGTGGGCTATACAGTCATACCCCATAAGACTATGAGGGATGTCACAATCATGCTGCATATTGTGGGCTATACAGTCATACCCCATAAGACTATGAGGGATGTCACAATCATGCTGCATATTGTGGGCTATACAGTCATACCCCATAAGACTATGAGGATGTCACAATCATGCTGCATATTGTGGGCTATACAGTCATACCCCATAAGACTATGAGGATGTCACAATCATGCTGCATATTGTGGGCTATACAGTCATACCCCATAAGACTATGAGGGATGTCACAATCATGCTGCATATTGTGGGCTATACAGTCATACCCCACAAGACTATGAGGGATGTCACAATCATGCTGCATATTGTGGGCTATACAGTCATACCCCATAAGACTATGAGGGATGTCACAATCATGCTGCATATTGTGGGCTATACAGTCATACCCCATAAGACTATGAGGGATGTCACAATCATGCTGCATATTGTGGGCTATACAGTCATACCCCATAAGACTATGAGGATGTCACAATCATGCTGCATATTGTGGGCTATACAGTCATACCCCATAAGACTATGAGGATGTCACAATCATGCTGCATATTGTGGGCTATACAGTCATACCCCATAAGACTATGAGGGATGTCACAATCATGCTGCATATTGTGGGCTATACAGTCATACCCCATAAGACTATGAGGGATGTCACAATCATGCTGCATATTGTGGGCTATACAGTCATACCCCACAAGACTATGAGGGATGTCACAATCATGCTGCATATTGTGGGCTATACAGTCATACCCCACAAGACTATGAGGATGTCACAATCATGCTGCATATTGTGGGCTATACAGTCATACCCCATAAGACTATGAGGGATGTCACAATCATGCTGCATATTGTGGGCTATACAGTCATACCCCAAAAGACTATGAGGGATGTCACAATCATGCTGCATATTGTGGGCTATACAGTCATACCCCATAAGACTATGAGGGATGTCACAATCATGCTGCATATTGTGGGCTATACAGTCATACCCCATAAGACTATGAGGCATGTCACAATCATGCTGCATATTGTGGGCTATACAGTCATACCCCATGAGACTATGGGGGATGTCACAATCATGCTGCATATTGTGGGCTATACAGTCATACCCCATAAGACTATGAGGGATGTCACAATCATGCTGCATATTGTGGGCTATACAGTCATACCCCACAAGACTATGAGGGATGTCACAATCATGCTGCATATTGTGGGCTATACAGTCATACCCCATAAGACTATGAGGCATGTCACAATCATGCTGCATATTGTGGGCTATACAGTCATACCCCATAAGACTATGAGGGATGTCACAATCATGCTGCATATTGTGGGCTATACAGTCATACCCCATAAGACTATGAGGGATGTCACAATCATGCTGCATATTGTGGGCTATACAGTCATACCCCATTAGACTATGTGGGATGTCACAATCATGCTGCATATTGTGGGCTATACAGTCATACCCCATAAGACTATGAGGGATGTCACAATCATGCTGCATATTGTGGGCTATACAGTCATACCCCACAAGACTATGAGGGATGTCACAATCATGCTGCATATTGTGGGCTATACAGTCATACCCCATAAGACTATGGGGATGTCACAATCATGCTGCATATTGTGGGATATACAGTCATACCCCATGAGACTATGGGGATGTCACAATCATGCTGCATATTGTGGGCTATACAGTCATACCCCATAAGACTATGAGGGATGTCACAATCATGCTGCATATTGTGGGCTATACAGTCATACCCCATAAGACTATGAGGGATGTCACAATCATGCTGCATATTGTGGGCTATACAGTCATACCCCACAAGACTATGAGGGATGTCACAATCATGCTGCATATTGTGGGCTATACAGTCATACCCCACAAGACTATGAGGAATGTCACAATCATGCTGCATATTGTGGGCTATACAGTCATACCCCATAAGACTATGAGGGATGTCACAATCATGCTGCATATTGTGGGCTATACAGTCATACCCCATAAGACTAGGAGCTATGTCACAATCATGCTGAATATTGTGGGCTATACAGACATACCCCATAAGACTATGAGGATGTCACAATCATGCTGCATATTGTGGGCTATACAGTCATACCCCATAAGACTATGAGGGATGTCACAATCATGCTGCATATTGTGGGCTATACAGTCATACCCCATAAGACTACGAGGGATTTCACCATCATGCTGCATATTGTGGGCTATACAGTCATACCCCATAATACTATGATGGATGTCACAATCATGCTGCATATTGTGGGCTATACAGTCATACCCCATAAGACTAAGGCGAATGTCACAATCATGCTGCATATTGTGGGCTATACAGTCATACCCCATAAGACTATGAGGGATGTCACAATCATGCTGCATATTGTGGGCTATACAGTCATACCCCACAAGACTATGAGGGATGTCACAATCATGCTGCATATTGTGGGCTATACAGTCATACCCCATAAGACTATGAGGGATGTCACAATCATGCTGCATATTGTGGGCTATACAGTCATACCCCATGAGACTATGGGGGATGTCACAATCATGCTGCATATTGTGGGCTATACAGTCATACCCCATAAGACTATGAGGGATGTCACAATCATGCTGCATATTGTGGGCTATACAGTCATACCCCACAAGACTATGAGTGATGTCACAATCATGCTGCATATTGTGGGCTATACAGTCATACCCCATAAGACTATGAGTGATGTCACAATCATGCTGCATATTGTGGGCTATACAGTCATACCCCATAAGACTATGAGGGATGTCACAATCATGCTGCATATTGTGGGCTATACAGTCATACCCCATAAGACTATGAGGGATGTCACAATCATGCTGCATATTGTGGGCTATACAGTCATACCCCATAAGACTATGAGGCATGTCACAATCATGCTGCATATTGTGGGCTATACAGTCATACCCCACAAGACTATGAGGGATGTCACAATCATGCTGCATATTGTGGGCTATACAGTCATACCCCATAAGACTATGAGGGATGTCACAATCATGCTGCATATTGTGGGCTATACAGTCATACCCCACAAGACTATGAGGGATGTCACAATCATGCTGCATATTGTGGGCTATACAGTCATACCCCATAAGACTATGAGGGATGTCACAATCATGCTGCATATTGTGGGCTATACAGTCATACCCCATAAGACTATGAGGGATGTCACAATCATGCTGCATATTGTGGGCTATACAGTCATACCCCACAAGACTATGAGGGATGTCACAATCATGCTGCATATTGTGGGCTATACAGTCATACCCCATGAGACTATGAGGGATGTCACAATCATGCTGCATATTGTGGGCTATACAGTCATACCCCATAAGACTATGAGGGATGTCACAATCATGCTGCATATTGTGGGCTATACAGTCATACCCCATAAGACTATGAGGGATGTCACAATCATGCTGCATATTGTGGGCTATACAGTCATACCCCACAAGACTATGAGGGATGTCACAATCATGCTGCATATTGTGGGCTATACAGTCATACCCCATAAGACTATGAGGGATGTCACAATCATGCTGCATATTGTGGGCTATACAGTCATACCCCATAAGACTATGAGGGATGTCACAATCATGCTGCATATTGTGGGCTATACAGTCAAACCCCATAAGACTATGAGGGATGTCACAATCATGCTGCATATTGTGGGCTATACAGTCATACCCCATAAGACTATGAGGGATGTCACAATCATGCTGCATATTGTGGGCTATACAGTCATACCCCATAAGACTATGAGGGATGTCACAATCATGCTGCATATTGTGGGCTATACAGTCATACCCCATAAGACTATGAGGGATGTCACAATCATGCTGCATATTGTGGGCTATACAGTCATACCCCATAAGACTATGAGGGATGTCACAATCATGCTGCATATTGTGGGCTATACAGTCATACCCCATGAGACTATGGGGATGTCACAATCATGCTGCATATTGTGGGCTATACAGTCATACCCCATAAGACTATGAGGGATGTCACAATCATGCTGCATATTGTGGGCTATACAGTCATACCCCATAAGACTATGAGGGATGTCACAATCATGCTGCATATTGTGGGCTATACAGTCATACCCCACAAGACTATGAGGGATGTCACAATCATGCTGCATATTGTGGGCTATACAGTCATACCCCATAAGACTATGAGGGATGTCACAATCATGCTGCATATTGTGGGCTATACAGTCATACCCCATGAGACTATGGGGGATGTCACAATCATGCTGCATGTTGTGGGCTATACAGTCATACCCCATAAGACTATGAGGGATGTCACAATCATGCTGCATGTTGTGGGCTATACAGTCATACCCCACAAGACTATGAGGGATGTCACAATCATGCTGCATATTGTGGGCTATACAGTCATACCCCATGAGACTATGAGGGATGTCACAATCATGCTGCATATTGTGGGCTATACAGTCAAACCCCATGAGACTATGGGGGATGTCACAATCATGCTGCATATTGTGGGCTATACAGTCATACCCCATAAGACTATGAGGGATGTCACAATCATGCTGCATATTGTGGGCTATACAGTCATACCCCACAAGACTATGAGGGATGTCACAATCATGCTGCATATTGTGGGCTATACAGTCATACCCCATAAGACTATGAGGGATGTCACAATCATGCTGCATATTGTGGGCTATACAGTCATACCCCATGAGACTATGAGGGATGTCACAATCATGCTGCATATTGTGGGCTATACAGTCATACCCCATAAGACTATGAGGGATGTCACAATCATGCTGCATATTGTGGGCTATACAGTCATACCCCACAAGACTATGAGGGATGTCACAATCATGCTGCATATTGTGGGCTATACAGTCATACCCCATGAGACTATGAGGGATGTCACAATCATGCTGCATATTGTGGGCTATACAGTCATACCCCATGAGACTATGGGGATGTCACAATCATGCTGCATATTGTGGGCTATACAGTCATACCCCATAAGACTATGAGGGATGTCACAATCATGCTGCATATTGTGGGCTATACAGTCATACCCCACAAGACTATGAGGGATGTCACAATCATGCTGCATATTGTGGGCTATACAGTCATACCCCACAAGACTATGAGGGATGTCACAATCATGCTGCATATTGTGGGCTATACAGTCATACCCCATAAGACTATGAGGGATGTCACAATCATGCTGCATATTGTGGGCTATACAGTCATACCCCACAAGACTATGAGGGATGTCACAATCATGCTGCATATTGTGGGCTATACAGTCATACCCCATAAGACTATGAGGGATGTCACAATCATGCTGCATATTGTGGGCTATACAGTCATACCCCACAAGACTATGAGGGATGTCACAATCATGCTGCATATTGTGGGCTATACAGTCATACCCCATAAGACTATGAGGGATGTCACAATCATGCTGCATATTGTGGGCTATACAGTCATACCCACAAGACTATGAGGGATGTCACAATCATGCTGCATATTGTGGGCTATACAGTCATACCCCATAAGACTATGAGGGATGTCACAATCATGCTGCATATTGTGGGCTATACAGTCATACCCCACAAGACTATGAGGATGTCACAATCATGCTGCATATTGTGGGCTATACAGTCATACCCCATAAGACTATGAGGGATGTCACAATCATGCTGCATATTGTGGGCTATACAGTCATACCCCATAAGACTATGAGGGATGTCACAATCATGCTGCATATTGTGGGCTATACAGTCATACCCCACAAGACTATGAGGGATGTCACAATCATGCTGCATATTGTGGGCTATACAGTCATACCCCATAAGACTATGAGGGATGTCACAATCATGCTGCATATTGTGGGCTATACAGTCATACCCCACAAGACTATGAGGGATGTCACAATCATGCTGCATATTGTGGGCTATACAGTCATACCCCATAAGACTATGAGGGATGTCACAATCATGCTGCATATTGTGGGCTATACAGTCATACCCCATGAGACTATGAGGGATGTCACAATCATGCTGCATATTGTGGGCTATACAGTCATACCCCATAAGACTGAGGGATGTCACAATCATGCTGCATATTGTGGGCTATACAGTCATACCCCATAAGACTATGAGGGATGTCACAATCATGCTGCATATTGTGGGCTATACAGTCATACCCCATAAGACTATGAGGATGTCACAATCATGCTGCATATTGTGGGCTATACAGTCATACCCCACAAGACTATGAGGGATGTCACAATCATGCTGCATATTGTGGGCTATACAGTCATACCCCATAAGACTATGAGGGATGTCACAATCATGCTGCATATTGTGGGCTATACAGTCATACCCCATAAGACTATGAGGGATGTCACAATCATGCTGCATATTGTGGGCTATACAGTCATACCCCACAAGACTATGAGGATGTCACAATCATGCTGCATATTGTGGGCTATACAGTCATACCCCATAAGACTATGAGGGATGTCACAATCATGCTGCATATTGTGGGCTATACAGTCATACCCCACAAGACTATGAGGGATGTCACAATCATGCTGCATATTGTGGGATATACAGTCATACCCCATGAGACTATGGGGATGTCACAATCATGCTGCATATTGTGGGCTATACAGTCATACCCCACAAGACTATGAGGGATGTCACAATCATGCTGCATATTGTGGGCTATACAGTCATACCCCATAAGACTATGAGGGATGTCACAATCATGCTGCATATTGTGGGCTATACAGTCATACCCCATAAGACTATGGGGATGTCACAATCATGCTGCATATTGTGGGCTATACAGTCATACCCCATAAGACTATGAGGGATGTCACAATCATGCTGCATATTGTGGGCTATACAGTCATACCCCATAAGACTATGAGGGATGTCACAATCATGCTGCGTATTGTGGGCTATACAGTCATACCCCACAAGACTATGAGGGATGTCAAAATCATGCTGCATATTGTGGGCTATACAGTCATACCCCATAAGACTATGAGGGATGTCACAATCATGCTGCATATTGTGGGCTATACAGTCATACCCCATGAGACTATGGGGGATGTCACAATCATGCTGCATGTTGTGGGCTATACAGTCATACCCCATAAGACTATGAGGGATGTCACAATCATGCTGCATGTTGTGGGCTATACAGTCATACCCCACAAGACTATGAGGGATGTCACAATCATGCTGCATATTGTGGGCTATACAGTCATACCCCATGAGACTATGAGGGATGTCACAATCATGCTGCATATTGTGGGCTATACAGTCAAACCCCATGAGACTATGTGGGATGTCACAATCATGCTGCATATTGTGGGCTATACAGTCATACCCCATAAGACTATGAGGGATGTCACAATCATGCTGCGTATTGTGGGCTATACAGTCATACCCCACAAGACTATGAGGGATGTCAAAATCATGCTGCATATTGTGGGCTATACAGTCATACCCCATAAGACTATGAGGGATGTCACAATCATGCTGCATATTGTGGGCTATACAGTCATACCCCATGAGACTATGGGGGATGTCACAATCATGCTGCATGTTGTGGGCTATACAGTCATACCCCATAAGACTATGAGGGATGTCACAATCATGCTGCATGTTGTGGGCTATACAGTCATACCCCACAAGACTATGAGGGATGTCACAATCATGCTGCATATTGTGGGCTATACAGTCATACCCCATGAGACTATGAGGGATGTCACAATCATGCTGCATATTGTGGGCTATACAGTCAAACCCCATGAGACTATGGGGGATGTCACAATCATGCTGCATATTGTGGGCTATACAGTCATACCCCATAAGACTATGAGGGATGTCACAATCATGCTGCATATTGTGGGCTACACAGTCATACCCCACAAGACTATGAGGGATGTCACAATCATGCTGCATGTTGTGGGCTATACAGTCATACCCCACAAGACTATGAGGGATGTCACAATCATGCTGCATATTGTGGGCTATACAGTCATACCCCATAAGACTATGAGGGATGTCACAATCATGCTGCATATTGTGGGCTATACAGTCATACCCCACAAGACTATGAGGGATGTCACAATCATGCTGCATATTGTGGGCTGTGAAGTCAAACCCCATAAGACTATGAGGGATGTCACAATCATGCTGCATATTGTGGGCTATACAGTCATACCCCACAAGACTATGAGGGATGTCAAAATCATGCTGCATATTGTGGGCTATACAGTCATACCCCACAAGACTATGAGGGATGTCACAATCATGCTGCATATTGTGGGCTATACAGTCATACCCCACAAGACTATGAGGGATGTCACAATCATGCTGCATATTGTGGGCTATACAGTCATACCCCATAAGACTATGAGGGATGTCACAATCATGCTGCATATTGTGGGCTATACAGTCATACCCCATAAGACTATGAGGGATGTCACAATCATGCTGCATATTGTGGGCTATACAGTCATACCCCACAAGACTATGAGGGATGTCACAATCATGCTGCATATTGTGGGCTATACAGTCATACCCCATAAGACTATGAGGGATGTCACAATCATGCTGCATGTTGTGGGCTATACAGTCATACCCCACAAGACTATGAGGGATGTCACAATCATGCTGCATATTGTGGGCTATACAGTCATACCCCATAAGACTATGAGGGATGTCACAATCATGCTGCATATTGTGGGCTATACAGTCATACCCCATGAGACTATGGGGGATGTCACAATCATGCTGCATATTGTGGGCTATACAGTCATACCCCATAAGACTATGAGGGATGTCACAATCATGCTGCATATTGTGGGCTATACAGTCAAACCCCATAAGACTATGAGGGATGTCACAATCATGCTGCATATTGTGGGCTATACAGTCATACCCCATACGACTATGAGGGATGTCACAATCATGCTGCGTGTTGTGGGCTATACAGTCATACCCCACAAGACTATGAGGGATGTCAAAATCATGCTGCATATTGTGGGCTATAGTCATACCCCATAAGACTGAGGGATGTCACAATCATGCTGCATATTGTGGGCTATACAGTCATACCCCATAAGACTATGAGGGATGTCACAATCATGCTGCATATTGTGGGCTATACAGTCATACCCCATGAGACTATGGGGGATGTCACAATCATGCTGCATATTGTGGGCTATACAGTCATACCCCATAAGACTATGAGGGATGTCACAATCATGCTGCATATTGTGGGCTATACAGTCATACCCCATGAGACTATGGGGGATGTCACAATCATGCTGCATATTGTGGGCTATACAGTCATACCCCATAAGACTATGAGGGATGTCACAATCATGCTGCATATTGTGGGCTATACAGTCATACCCCATACGACTATGAGGGATGTCACAATCATGCTGCGTGTTGTGGGCTATACAGTCATACCCCACAAGACTATGAGGGATGTCAAAATCATGCTGCATATTGTGGGCTATACAGTCATACCCCATAAGACTGAGGGATGTCACAATCATGCTGCATATTGTGGGCTATAATCATGCTGCATATTGTGGGCTATACAGTCATACCCCATGAGACTATGGGGGATGTCACAATCATGCTGCATGTTGTGGGCTATACAGTCATACCCCATAAGACTATGAGGGATGTCACAATCATGCTGCATGTTGTGGGCTATACAGTCATACCCCACAAGACTATGAGGGATGTCACAATCATGCTGCATATTGTGGGCTATACAGTCATACCCCATGAGACTATGAGGGATGTCACAATCATGCTGCATATTGTGGGCTATACAGTCAAACCCCACAAGACTATGAGGGATGTCACAATCATGCTGCATATTGTGGGCTATACAGTCATACCCCACAAGACTATGAGGGATGTCACAATCATGCTGCATATTGTGGGCTATACAGTCATACCCCATAAGACTATGAGGGATGTCACAATCATGCTGCATATTGTGGGCTATACAGTCATACCCCATAAGACTATGAGGGATGTCACAATCATGCTGCATATTGTGGGCTATACAGTCATACCCCATGAGACTATGAGGGATGTCACAATCATGCTGCATATTGTGGGCTATACAGTCAAACCCCATGAGACTATGGGGGATGTCACAATCATGCTGCATATTGTGGGCTATACAGTCATACCCCATAAGACTATGAGGGATGTCACAATCATGCTGTATATTGTGGGCTATACAGTCATACCCCACAAGACTATGAGGGATGTCACAATCATGCTGCATATTGTGGGCTATACAGTCATACCCCATGAGACTATGGGGGATGTCACAATCATGCTGTATATTGTGGACTATACAGTCATACCCCATAAGACTATGAGGAATGTCACAATCATGCTGCATATTGTGGGCTATACAGTCAAACCCCACAAGACTATGAGGGATGTCACAATCATGCTGCATATTGTGGGCTATACAGTCATACCCCACAAGACTATGAGGGATGTCACAATCATGCTGCATATTGTGGGCTATACAGTCATACCCCACAAGACTATGAGGGATGTCACAATCATGCTGCATATTGTGGGCTATACAGTCATACCCCATAAGACTATGAGGGATGTCACAATCATGCTGCATATTGTGGGCTATACAGTCATACCCCACAAGACTATGAGGGATGTCACAATCATGCTGCATATTGTGGGCTGTGAAGTCAAACCCCATAAGACATCTTGTGGTCAGACCTTGATTGATCACTAACAATAATTTATTTAGGTTTGAACGCATATTCATGATAACCAAGTAGTGTGACTTACTTGTTTATTCCATGGCAAGGTAGCCTCAGGTATGCCATAATCATAAAGAATCTCTTCTTCTTGGCGAATCCTCGTAAAAGCAAAGAGGCAAAGGGTTGGGCACTCGTCAATCATCACAACTTTCATTTGAGCATTTCTCTCTCTTCGACTTCCATGATTCACTAGTCTGCCAAGTGTTAGGCCTTCAGAGTAATTTTCAATCTCCTTGGAGGCATCAACACTGGGTCATGTAAAAAGAGAAATTTTGAATTAAATACATAGGAATAGTATTAATATTTGCATGTTAACAGTATAAAGACTGATTGGAAAACAGAGAACAATTTTCTCTACCACTACAATTTTTTACATGTATCAACTGACTTAGAATCAATTTAACTAAGAGGTTACCTTTAATATACAGTACATGTTTGATAAATAACAAAGAATACATGGGATTCCAAAATTTACTGATGCTTCATATTTCCAATCCTGCATACATGTGCATTTTTCTGCTTGTTTTCAGGGAAATGTGGCAGAAAATAGGTTGCCGTCTTCAGTGTTGTCAATACAATAACAAACAAAACCTGTGCAATTGCAACTCTTTTAAAGTGGTATTATAATATACAGTTAGGGCTAAAACCTATTATGGGGTTTCATAGGGCAAAAAAAGAAGAAGACATAAATGCTGGTATAAAATTCACTTCTGGTTGCAAGCTCGATTTATATTCAGGTATCCTATTTGGCACATTAAAAGCACATGTTTATACTCACCACATCCTAACTGTATTTCTTGAACGTTGATATTGAAAGAAATAGCGAAATCCACTTCTTTCTACACGTTCCCTCCTTTCACCTTCCGCTGCTGTTATCAGCTCCCCATTGTAAATTAATAGGAATTCCCCTTTCTCAAAATCCCTGTTGGCAAATACTCCCCTACCTGAAAAACCCCAAAAAGAAAATATTTAAATGTATAATAAATTATAATCATCTTAGATAAAGACCAAAACAAACATTATAAGAAGACGCTTTTGTCTGATGTAATTTGAACTAAACTCACCCACTGTATGTTGATGCTAATTACCTGCACATACATGTATGGGTATTTTGTGGGAGTTTGCATGAACCATTAACTTCATGCTTGATTAATATTGAGGAAGTTTCAGTCTAATAGTTTAAAGCATTGAAAGAGCCTTGAGAAACAGGACTTTTATTCATTTAAGAGAAGAACTGATAATAAGTGTATTGAGTTTTAATTGATTTGTCTTTATAGCCCGGATGTACATGTACATCATGAATAACATCGTGCACTCAGAGAAAAAGCATGTTCAGGAAGGGGAAAAAGGAAAGGTCCCAAATCAGTTTAACTGATTGTTAAAGGTGTATGGGGCCCAGACAATTCAATTATTTTGCAGTACACACCTGGCCATTTCTACTTGTTTAACAAATGATAAAGCATGTTTGTTTTAAATCAGTTTTTAGCATGCTTTACACTATTCAATTAAATACATATAATCTGGTGCGGTTCATGCAGCATATATTGTACATGTTCTGTTTGTTTAAATACATGCACATGATTGCCTTGGCATGTCAAAACATACGCAATGCAATGAACATACACAAACCATGAGTGGTTACAAAAAAACATTGCTTATATAGCCAGTCAAAGGCCTGAGCTTTATCAAACAACTTTATATAAGCTTTAAACAAATCCAAACTCAAACAAAATAATAGACTTGTTGAAAAGTCTTCAAAAGATTGTCGTGGTAACTGCTTCGAACGATTCCCAATGAATAGGCTGCTAGTCTTCGTTATCTTGGTTTTTGCATGCTACAATACATGCAAGAACCAGCGTACGCTAGAGGGCGCTTTCCCTACAACACTTTCACAATAAGAACGTATGCCCTCTGTTTGTGAAATCAAACACGTGCATTGCATGACAACATTTGAGACCTGAGAAATAAAGACTAGCATGTCAATGGTGTGCCCAATATATAGCCTTGTACAGAATGGGTCGTCGCTGGTTCGCACTGGTATTATTATTATTGTGGGCAGCAGCATGGCCAGTGACTTCGTTCTTCTGTAAGTTTCGTCGAAGCTTGTTAAAATTACACATTGGGTGTACGTTGTACATGTAGGTTTGATTTTAATAAAATGATAACACGTAGGATTACACTGAAAAGAAACAAATATTTTACACTAAAAAATTAAGGGTTCACACAGTGATCTTCACAATGATCTCAAGTGATACCAGATAAGACGCACCATCAGATAAGACAAAGTGATTTTTTTGGACCTTTGAAAGTCAGATAAGCCACGTCTTGTATGCAGGAAATTACGTTGTAAGTCGTTAAATGGGCTAGCCTAGGGCACGTAGTCACGAGAGCATTCACAGTAGCAGGAGTCTCTCAAGCTTATTAGACTACATGAGAGCTATTATGTTATCACTGCGGCAAACATTTAATGACTTGTCCACAAGTCTATCAAAATCAGAGATCCAAGGCTTCAAAACGAAATTATACTTTAAAAATAGATCACTATGTTTTTTTACTGATGGTAAACCCTAAACTGTATGTTTACTCTGGCAAATATTGCATGAACCTTTAACTCACCTTTGGAAGCTGTATTTTGTATTTTGAATGCATTTGGTTGATCCTGTTGCCATCTTTTACATAATACTGCTTTCTCTGTTGGGGTTGGACTTGCTTTTCGCTTTCTCATGTGTCTTCTAAAAAAAGTATGAAAAAAACAAGTATTAGTTCAATGATCAAGGCATTTACAGGCCTGGAATTCAATCTTTGAGAGGGCAAGGTCATAATTTTCATTTTGTAACAGGCACTTCCATTGGAAAATCTTAATGGGAAACTGTTGAAGGGGCACCACGGCCAAGACTAGTGGCAACAGAGGCCATGGCCTCCGTGGTCTCCATGTTGTAATTCCAGGCCTGCATTTAAAAGTAGGTGATCAAATACCTGATGGCACTAAAACCCTGTCTGAGTAGTCCAACTGGCTAGTGATTTGAGAAAAGACTCATCCACTGTACCTGCTATTCTTTCAAAATTATTGAGCCTCAGATAAAACAAAATATATTTAGCTTTCAAAACAAGAACCTATTTAAAAAGCTATTCAGCAGCAGAATATGTTTACCGAATTTGGGAAGATTCAAGGAACATTGCTAGGTAAACATTATTGACCCCATCGATGGGATTTGATTTAAATTTTTTTGTCACGGACACTGCCTAGAAGAGCTACTCATGGGGCTTAGGCAGCGTTCTCCCTTAACAGTGATCCGCTGGCCAAATGCCAGTTTTAAAACACCTGAGGACCAGTCAAAATTCACTTCAAGTGGTCCGGCAAGCTAGTTCAGTGTTGAAAAGCATCCCTATTTCATTTGAAATATGAACTGTTGAAAAAGTGAAATAAAGAGCTAACTGGTCCTGCTGACCAGCCACTGAAAAAGTGAAGGGCAAACCCTGTGGGTTTACGTATCTACAGTACTTAGTTAATTTGCTGAATGTACACATATGTACAGTATGTGGCCATCATGCACGCTAATAATAATAATATTGTATGCCTACATTTATTTTAATTTTTTTTAAATAACAAGTATAAATCCCACTTGCCAGGTCCAGCTGACCAGTGTCCCACATATCTGACAATACCCTAAGCTTGAACACTTTCTACATGTTAGTTTTTTTAGTTTTTTTAATGTTGCAACTTGAACTGTATTTTCTTTATAAATTCCTTTTGAAGAATTGGCTGTAAATACAACCTTTATACAAATAAGTGCAAGTAGAAACTCCATTGCATGTTATAACTCAAACATCCTGTTAAAGAAACTGAAGGCTTTCATCAACTGCCCGCTGTCGCTGTCTTAGTTATAATGTTAGAATTAGACCTGGCCAAAATGGCTTGTTTTTCATGATTTTGATATTTGTAAATTAAAAAACGTGCCTGCTTAAAATCTATATAGGCCTATATTTCTGTTCACATTCTGTTCTAAGGCAAAAAACAAAAAAATAAAAAAATGTTGAGTTGCCCTCCAGTGAAAATATTTGAAGGGTCGGTCGGTCGGGATTTTTTATATTATTTTTATTTTTTTTAATTCCTTGACTACCATTTCAAAATTAAAATGCATTGGAACTGATATCACACGCCATTATTTTAAAATTAAAGAAAAATGATGCACAGCAGTATGCACAAAGTCCTTATTAAAGAATGAAAAGACACGACACATTCATTCAACCTTACAAGTTACAGCCGACTCAAGATTTTAGCACTTTTGGGTCTGGAAAGATTTGCGGTAACACCATGTAATGACTATCTCTAAATGAGTTGGGGTGGTTCTGAAAAGAACTGTTGGTTTCAACTCGACGTTTCAATCAGTATGCTCTGATCGTCTTCTGGAGAAAGGTTTCAAATCCTACTTACTTTTGGGTCGGTCAGTGGACTGTGGAGGTCAACTCAACAATTATTATTGAGTTGTTAAGAATTGATTATAATAAATAACCTAACAAAACAATTACATGTTATTGTTACATTGACAGAGAAGTGTATGGTATGACACGGTATGATACACGTACAATACAATTACAAATACAATGCATTGTTGCCATGTTTTTTTTAATAGTTTTTTTACCTTAAAATCTTTGGTCTAGTGACAGAGTGCACTGTGTACTACTACTACTAGTGTAGTGTCGGTGTAACTGTTAAAATTTGTTACTGTTCAGATTGAGTCCTCATCATCACTATCACTATCAGGATTTTGGAGGCAAGTGGACGGGAAAAAACTGCAGGGTTCGTTCAAGGAACTAGGCTTACATGTCTGAAGAGTCATCAAGATCGAGTCACCAAAATCGGTGGTAATAACAAAGTGCATGATAGTATAATCCAAGTCACGTCCAAAAACGAAAATGAACCAGCAATCAAGATAACTGAAAACTTCCAGCTGAATCGAAAATTGGTGACCGTAACCTATTATATGCTGACAAACATTAGGGTAAACTGTAAGGATAAGACCACACGGTTCTGACATTATTCCAGGTTTTAAAACGTTTACACTTCAGCTAACCCCTTTCTCTATGATGAGCTAACTAAACTGACACAGACCATTATAGTACTTAGTAATAAACTGAGACTCAATCAAGACTCTCAGAGATGTCATGGATGTTAAACACAATAACGTTGAAAAACATGGCGGCAAAACTCACTTTTTTGCCATTGCCCCATTGTGCCTCTGATACGGGGTACATGTGTATGTGTGTGAATTAAATGTTTACGGTATGATTACACTATTTTAAAAAGTATTTTTCAGTAAAAAAATGTACTTACTGTGACATGTTTTGTCCGGTACACTCTCCTCCTCTGGTCTGACACTCGTCGGATTGTCGGTGGTGAGATGACGAAAAAAGCGCCAACGATGTGGTATCGACTGGATCCAGCCGCCCGTCTAGTGTAGTGTTTGTTACATGATCGGACACGTGCCCGCATTATACATATGAATGTACATGTACATGTACGTCGGGCACCAGATCGGGAATTATTAACTAAAGCAATTACAATAGGTCTCCATAGAGACGTAAAAATAATAATACAAAAAGTATTAATGCGACAAGTTTTACTAGACTGGTTGCTGTCGTGAGAGTACCCAACACCGATGATACTTTTATGATGCGTCTGGATACCAGATCATAGCTAATTATACAACCAATAGAGGGCGCCCTTCATTAAACGGAAACTACCGCCCGGAAGTCACCCAGGCCAACTAACTGTATTTTATGCGTTTATGGCGCATCCGCGTCGAGCTTAAATTCGCACTTTCCCATATGTCGATCGCTGTGGGGTATAGGCTAAAAGTATTTTTTTATTACTTCCAAGTACAAAATTGATCTTTCTAGATGTGTTCTTTTGTGGGGTACATGAATTTTACCCCACAAAGAAATAGTGCCCCACAAGAGTGGTAAAGCGACAACACAGTACCCCATAAGTGTGTGAGTACGAGAGCACACACACACGTGTGTAAACACCGGCAATCGTGGACCCTCCTTTGTTCAACTCTTTGTGTTAGCAACCGTGGACCACAATGATTTCCTTTGTGATAGCAACCGTGGACCTATTATCCCTTTTGTTATAGGTCCACGGTTTGATTGTGGATACCTACCCACGCACACACACCACACACACACGGAAGGACAAGGCAAACACTATATGCCCCTTCGGCTTGCTTCGCCGGCGGGGCATAAAAACCGGTTCCGGTAGGGGGTAGGGCTGGTATAACCATTAAATGCCACATGGCTACCTATACTTTGTACCACACACGCTGCCTGGTGATTATATTATCCCAGACATTTCGCTGAAGGTTATGACTCAAGGAACGTACGTGTAGGGTACTTGAAACGATTCCTAAGTTCCAAATTGAATGTTTAAAGGGATTGTATACGTTTGGTAATTGGAACCCACTGTTTATTTTAATCATCTATATGGTTGCACTTGTAGATACATACAACAAAACTATGTGAAAATTTCATTGAAAATGTGGTAGCGTTTTTGAGTTATTGCGGAAAATCTGGAGCAGTATGTCTACGTAGGAATACACAATGTAATAAATGTTACTGCAGGAACGCTTCTCAGATTCAAATTTGTTGTGATACAAATTGATATCCTTTTCCATAACCACAGTACTTCAAAGTGAAAAGCTTCTAAAAATGCATTATACTATCCAAAGCTGCTGTACTTCTTACGTTCTTACCAAGTAAGTTTTTATTGCCATTAATTTTCAGAGTAATTACCAAACGTGTACAGAGCCTTTAAAGGGGCACTGTTGTCTTGATCAAAGCATGCAGGCCTGTACAAAGCATGTGTGTGTCGCCGAGTAGCCTTTTTCCAGCGGCTGTGTGCAGCCTACGGGCCATGTGCTAGTCCCTTTTCAAGCCACACGCAACCCTTGCATCATTATACATTGGAAGATGGCAAGTATTCCTTATCCACAAAATAAAGACAATTCCGTTCGCACAACACTGACAACCATAGAGAAAATGAAGCATGTACATGTACTTATACAAAGCGTTTAGCGTAAAAATGTGGTAACCCGTTATATTTCATGTTTACATAGTTCTCCTGAACTACAACATATAGATACATAAGATGTGTTACATACGTTGAAGGGAAAAAATCAAACAGGTTGTACACTGAAATAATTATAACTAGAAGACACACGCCACTACGAAATGGGTGTTTCTCATGACATCATCACGTCATCGTAACTGTCATTGGAAATTAGAACATCGTGTTGAGATTCAACAAGCATTCAATGTTCAATTTACTTTATCTTTTTTATACAAGCACAATGTTTAAGACGTTTTGTTCGAGGCTTGGATTATTTGAATTTGTAGTAATTTTCTTTCATAAAACCTTATTGACTGTACTCTGTACCAATACTGTCTACAATCTGTCTGCATTAATGTCGATATTAATTTTATTATAAATGTGATTAAGGGTTGTAAAGTTGATCAATGGTGGAATTACAATAAGGACAGTAAGAACCAGAGCTTAGTAGTGTTTTTTACTTGACCAACACTCACAAAAACATGAAACTATGTAAAAATTGGGTTCATAATTCAATATAATTCATAATTAAAAATTATTTTTTACTTCCCACAAAATGATGTACTACTCATAAAACTTGAGAAAAAATAAGAGGTAGATGAAACAAAAGATGTGGCCTCAATACACAATAATGTTCTCATGACGTTGCAGCTTTTCGGTGTGTCATTAAGGGCAGGGTTCTGCCCACGGTGGTCGGTGCTGGAAAACCCGCCCGGCACTCGTAATTCCCTGACCACCACTGGCGGATTTTTCTCTTTTTCCGACCACCACACATTTCCCCCTTTTTTTGCCCACTTCCTTCAAAACATTTTTAACAACATGTAAAAGTAAATTATTTACCAGTAAAAATGTCATCCAAAGTTTCGAGTAGCCTACTTCTTTCGTTTGAGTCTATTTTAATGATCCAGGATTGAGCATCTGTCCCGCCTGTACGTACGTACGATGCACATCCAACGATGATCCAACGGAAACCTGCATTGATTTTACAATGGTTCCCAGTCACTCTGATTGTAGCTTTACGCTTGGAATAACATGATACCAGTTTCATCGTGTACGTGTGGCGTATCCTATTCCACGGCATTGAATACAACGTAAAATGAACTACAGAGTAAGGCACCATGATGTTATGCTGTAAATTGTTTTCCCCTGGCGGTAAAGGCGTGCGCGCACTGTGGAGGCCTACATGTAAATTCACGGCACGATCGTGCACGGACACGATTGAAAGGAAATTGACTTGACCGTACTAGAGGAAAAAAAAATGTCCATCACTAAAAAAATCCTGGGCAGAACCCTGTATGGGCTGTGTAAAGTGTGAAGGTTTTGTGAAATTCCTAACAGACTTTCTTCGTAGAGAAGAGTTAATTTATTGTTGTTCCTGTATTGGCCCAATGAGCACATTTGGAAGATTTTTTGCGCATTATGGTTAATTAAATAAGGAACAATAAGGTCATGCCTTATGTCTAGTGAGTTGTGCCAATAAGACGATGCAACTACTCTCCAGTTTCCCAATATTTCATGAATTGTGATACTCGCGGATAATTTATCGATATGCTGTATATTACTCTACTTGGTACAAACTTGTGTTTTTGTTGGTAATTCATTGCGATGGTTTTCTTCCTCCGTGATTTTATCGTTAAATTGTTAGAGTTTTACATACTGTACAAATCTGGTCCTGAGGAACAAGCTCTGAGGAACAAGGTAACCAACAAAAACCCATATTTTGGTATACATACACAGAGAAAGAAAAGACCACACAGCAGGGCAAGTTTGTATTATGCAAGAAGGTTTTTGTAATGGAGACCATGAGTAGGCCTAAATGCCTACTCGTGAATCAAGAAATGGTGACGAGTGAAGAGTTGGCAAGAGCGGCTATAAAGGAATGTTTAAATAAACAATTGATAGACAAGGACAACCAAGGCCATACTGTAGTTGTCCTGTGCTGGTCATTATTGGTTGGAGATTTTTTTTTTGTATTTTAGTCTTTCTTTCATCGGTATGGCCCAAAAGGTCTCTGGATTTAGGGTTTTTTTTCCCCAATAATTGGTTAAGATTAATTTAAGGTGCTCATGTATGGAAAAAAGGCCGGGTTCATAATCAGTACAGGTGACGATCTTTTTTTTCTAAACTGGGAAATTATGCATGGTACGTCCTCAGGTAGCCTACACAAAAACCAAATAATATGTCCCATATACCAAAGTATTGTGAATAATGAATCGGACCACGATTGAAACAAGATACAGCAATTTGGCTGCAATTAAGCTGATGTGCTTCATTAAAACATATGTTTAATTGCCGACGCGCGGGTCTGAGGTGACGCGAGCGGAGACCAGAAACCAAAAACTATTTGTTTGTTCTCATTTTACAAAGACAGTGTATTCAACATAAATATTGGAAAGTATCTTTGATTTCAATAACTTTTCAAAAGAACTTGCTGTATTCTTGATGTGATGAGTCTTCACTTTTTACTTGTTAGAATAGAAGCTTGTGGGGGAAAAGGTAATTGTCTAAGATTAGTAAGAGTGTAATCGCACTCTATGTGACCAGACATTTACATGTTCTTTTGTCAGCTTAATCGGCCATCAGAGTCACGAGAATATTGGAAAACCCTAATAATGTTTATATAACTGTTTTCAAACATATCGGGTTTTAGACTCGCGAGATTCAAAACTAATTGTTTTTAGCGAAACCATATAATTTCAAGCAAAATTAAGGGGAAGTTTTCTACCATGACCACATTTGTATCTATAGTTATATGTAAACATTGATAATTTCACACTTATTATCTTTGAAACAAACATTAAACAATGTCGTGGTCCACATTATCCATATCATGTTTCTTGTAAATGTAGTTCCAACAGGCTCATTTTTAATTGTAAATTTTCGGCTATTTTTTAAATTTCAGCATAAAATTGTCATTATTGATCGAAAATTGCTATCAACACTTTTTTCGTTAACCATTTACTTTCCCAATGCGTGAAAAGTGCGCTCCATATTTTACAAATAAATCTCATGCAAGGCTAACAATTTAAATATGAATGAATTTCAGTTATTAGATATCAATATGCACATTTTGTCGTGGTTATAAAAACACTGACAAAATTTCAAAGACAATTAATTTAAGGAACGAAATATGAAAAAATATACCCCTCCTCTTTTTAGCTAGGTTTGATGAACAAAGACTAACAATTTCTATCACCTCCTTCTCGTCTGGCTTAAGGAACAAGGGATACAAAATTAGATACCCTTACTTACATTATGACCACTCAATCCACAAATACACTCCTTTTTCATTTTGTCACCAAACGGTGTGCGTATTTCTCTTCGATATCATTCTCTTCGATATTATATACATGCAATAATGTTTTGGAGATAAAATGTGGCGAAATGATTTTCTAACAAAAGGGTTAAATTAATAGACGTATACTGTTGAATATATTTTGAAAAGTGCAATATCTTACTTCAAGCAGCAATATTTTATGGACACAAAAACAGCAGGATTTTAGTATTTTGAAAAACAACTTCAAAAATAATAAAAAGGACAAAATGTACTTAAACATGAACCTTCCTTTCCTGAACATAGGAGCTGGAGATGGTTTTGGAAAGAAATTTGAAACCAACACCAAGGCAAATGTTTTAGTAGTCGAATGTTCAAACTTACTTTGTTAAGGCCTGTCTGTAGTAGCCGTCCATAACTCTAGCTTACACAACTGGGCATGCCGGTGGTACGATCTCAAATGTAATTGTTGATGTGTTTTATTTAAAGTAATTATAACAGCCATTATTATAATAATTTAAATTGAAAGGCCACACTAGGTTTAGTACTTACCATATCAATATAGACAACATGCGCGCGCATGTTGGCAGGCAATAACAACGCGCAGCCATCTTTGTTTATGCACACGTTGCACACAATTGTATCGGAACGATCGTACGTACAAAATCTTCTTTGAATTTCAAGATATTCTTTTGCCTCGTCATGAAGCCAAATCGAGATTGGGTGGATAGTATGGCTCCAGAGGATCGTCAGCGATACTTAAGTAAGCTGAAAACGACTTCCAGCTCCGAAATTCTTCCAGATCCGTACGTTCTTGAAGCTTCAGTTTGGTCAGAAGACGAAACGAAATGGCGCCAAATGCAGTATGCCGACCTGTACAACTATTTGATAGGTACACCGAGTGAGTTCACTCATGAGTCGTTGAAAGCATACCGATCGCTTGAAGCTTACAACTACTTTCTATGTGGCCATGTTCAGCGATGCTTCTTCTATGACGTTCCCTCTTCAGAGTTTTGCTTTGTACGGTCCTTGGTCCTCCCTGGCCAAAGGCAAAACCCGAAGAACGATTCGGAATTGTACGACGCTTGGGTCTGTCTAAACAACTCTGGTGTCATTCATGCAGCAGCATGCTCTTGTATGGCTGGGTAAGTTTTAATGTGTGATCAGCCAATCTTTGTGGATGAAAATAAATTTGTGAAAAATGTGTCTTATTTGATAAATATTTATTTGTTTATTACTGCCCATTTGCTCATATTAATTATGGACTTACAAAAACACAACAATAACATACCTTGGCCTTGCGTTACAATAAATAATAATGATGGTTTGGGCTTACGATGTGTGACATGGTGTAAATTTACGAAGGCCTTGTCTTTCTCTCCCCCCCCCCCCTGTCTAACCAAAATTAGTAAAACTTGCAGCATTAACATAGAGTTTTTATTACATTGAGTTTTTTTTACCCTACTCTAATTCAGTTAGTTCCTAGGCTGTAAATATATTTGTGTATGATTTTGAAAGAAACATGATCATGTTCATTAGCTCTTGAGAGTTGCTTTCTGGTCACTTGCACTGTAAAGTTGGTAATTGGACTGGCAGATTAAATTAAAAACTCTAATACAAACAGGTTATTTGTAGATGCACCATACATGTAAAACAAAAAGGAGTTAAGTATGAGCTAGTTTCATATCTCCTATTAGCACCTTCCATTTGTGGCCAACATTATCTTCCTTAAAATTTTACATTCAGTTTTGTGTGTAATCTAATTGTTTCAGATTGGGGGCAGCATGTTCTCATGTCGCAGCCATCATGTACAGGATAGAAGCGGCAGTGCGTCTGGGTTACACTGCAGAACCCACAGCAACCAGCAGACCTTGCCGTTGGAAAGCAGCCAAGAAGAAGGTGAGAATAAGCCTCTATGGCAATGATAAAATCATGGAATTTGTCAAGATAGCCGCAGTAATGAAATGGGAAATTTAAATTTTCCAAGGTGGATAATGAAAATCAAAGGTCCTTCAACAGTGCCGGAATAACCAAGGTCACTACCACGCAGTGAAGACAGGGTCCGAACACTGTTATTCCCATTAATAAATACCTTTTTATAAAATAACGCATAAGTACGGTATAATTTCAACCCAAAATGAGGCCATAGGCGCAGCCACTGCAAGTGGTGGCGGACGTGCATCTATAGCCTCATTTTGGGCAAGAGTTATGACGTCATGCAGCATGGGATACAACAAAGCGCAAACTAGTTGTACACAATGTATGCTGGTTTAGGGGCAACTTATTTGCTAGTTTCCAAAGCTGGTCCTTTATCACCCATAAATACATCCCCATGTGATTAGGTTTTGACCAATCATTACACTATCCCGCGTTATCAAAGTGGGTCAACACAAACGTGCGCTTTAATGCCGGTGGTTATAAGACAAGATGTAAATGTCAAAATGGTGTTATTTCTGTGAAAAGTTTGAGCAGGCTCAATGTTCTACAACCTGATGCAAAATTTATGCTAAAATGATAAACAGTTTGTTGAATCTTTAACGAACTTTCCGATGATGTATAGATTGTAAAAATCCAACATGTCGTTCATGAGTTATATTTTTTTTTTCAAAAATTAAACTTTGATTTGATGTAATTCAATACCTAATGACGTCATCATGACATCATCAAGTTTGTGTCGTCTTGATATTTAGGTTCAAATGTCTTATGAGTTTCAATGTAAAATTCAATTTCAATTTTGAGTTATGCCGTAAATAAGACCGAAAATGATGTTTTTCAAGAAAAAAACCAAAGGCAAACTTCGACCTAGGGGCATGACCTCGAAGAAAAGGTCATACGATTTTGACGTTAACTTTTGAAATGTAGCCCCAGTCTTGATCTATCACATGCCCAATTATGAACATCATAGCTTTCATATTCAATGAGATACAGCAAATACCAAATGGTCATTTTTCAACTTTAAAAACGTTGTAATTCGACACCTGATGACGTCATCATGACGTTATTAACTTTGTGCCGTCTTCATATCGAGGTTCAACTGTCTGATGAGTTTCATTGTTCAATTCAATTTCAATCTTGAGTTATCTTCTAGCGAAGAGTTCCAGGGAAGAAGAAGATGGAGAAGAAAAAAAAAAACAGAACAAAAACAAAGAGGTGTTCGTGCTCATATTGCACGAACACCTAATAATAATAATGTAGATTTATATAGCCTACAGCTCCACCTGCAGGTGCTCGAGGCGCGATTACAAAGAAACAACAAAAATACATTAAATAATCAATTAATTGATAAACGAAATAAACAGCAAAAAAGTAAGGAGAACAACAATTATGAGAACGCTTGTGACATGAGATGAGTCTTAAGAGCAACTTTAAATTGAGATAGTGATGAACATAATTTGACCTGCAAAGGTAGTGTATTCCAGAGACGTGGAGCTGCAACTGAAAAGGCCCTATCCCCCCATGTGTGTTTGGATCTAGGTTCACAGAGAAGAGACATATTGCTGGAGCGGAGTGTACGATGAGGTGTATATGGAGTGAGAAGAGAACTAATATAGGCAGGAGCCAGGTCATTCAAAGACTTAAAGACAATAAGCATCAATTTGTATACAATTCTATAACCAACCGGTAACCAATGTAGCCCATACAAGACGGGTGTAATGTGCGATGATTTCTTTGTCAAGGTAACCAAACGTGCAGCGGAGTTTTGGACGCGCTGAAGATGAGCAATCTGATCTTGAGGGAGACCGAACAAAAGTGCATTTGCCATATCTAACCGGGAGGTTATAAAAAAACCATGCATTCATAACTAACATTGAAAACCAGTTGACCGAAAAATATTTTAAGTATATATTTCCAGAAGTTTTGACTCGCCGTCATGAGCCAAGATGTGCAGATGATGATGGCAGAGTTTGGTGCACATGTCGTAGGCCGAGGTTTGGTAAGATGGTAACGTGCAGTTATCCAAGTTGCCCTGTTGGCGAGTTCCATCTGCAATGTGTGCACCTTCAGAGAATGCCTAGAAGAGTTTGGTTTTGTGGTACCTGTCCTACACTCAACAAATCGTAAAAAAGAAGATACATGTATGGGGCTGATTTCACAGAGTCAAAATTGATCTTAACTTTGCATCAATCATAGTTACTTTGAAAAATGTGATGTCGCAGTAAAAATCATTATGGCAAACAACACATTGTAACTTGAAATTAATTTTATTTCTTTGTGAAATCCACCGTTGTACATATTTACCAGTACATAAAGACAGGCAAAATATCAAAATTTGCTGTTGTTGAAACTCGAGTGATTATTTATTTTGCAGTACAAAATATATTTACCACATTAATTATTAATTTAAGACAAAGCTACACAAGTGATATAATATTTACGGAGCTCTGGAAGTGCAATCGGACATGTTGAGATCCTGACATAAATATCTCCGGATGACGACATCCTAAACGAAAATAAGTCGACATAACGAGATAATTATGTCGGGATGTCGACATCCAAAAAGTAGGATGTCATCTTCCTGTGATAATTTATTTTAGGATGATGACATCCTAAAAGTAGGATGTCGTCTTTCTCCCAACAACACGCTTGACATGATTACCTGTTGCGATCCAATGTGTTGAGAATTACCGAAAACCAAAATGGCGTCACTCATTCAACTATTATACAAAGGGTAGACGACATCAAAATTGAGGATGTCGACATCCTGACATAAATTATCACAGGAAGACAATATTCTACTTTTAGGATGTCGACATCCCGACATAGTTATCTCGGTATGTTGACTTAAGAGCTCCGTTAATATTAGTATAAGTTTGTTTATCTTTAATATCAATATCTTCTTTTTTGGCAACAGAAATTATGGCAAGAAAGGTTAAGTTATGGAAAATGTATAATTTGTCAAAGTGGCAAAAGACAAAAAGAAAGAAACAAATTCATGTATGTATCATTCTGGATTTCGTGGGACTATTTTTATCATAACTACCACACTGCTAATTATGCTCTTTACTTCTTTGGTACAACACTTTTATTTAAGTTGGTTAGCCCTGCACAAATAGTTGTGATGTCATCAAGCATGTCAACCTGTGTGATAGGGAGGGTGGTTTGTAAAATTTTGAAAACTTTCATTCGTCCAATTACCCTCTCAACATGAATGCGAACTCTGGAGAGCTGCCGAGATGTATCAACTTCTTTTTTAGAAAGTTGTTTTTTGCCTTTTGTGAATGCTGGAATTCGTAACCTAGCTCCCACCATGGCGAGCTCTTCTTTAATATTAAATCCTCGGTCTGCCAATACTTCATCTCCATGGTCAAGTTTTTGAAGAAAACCCGATGAGGCTACTAACTCTTTATCCGAAACCCGGCCAACCCATCCCTTTGATAAAAAACTAATAGCCCCACTTGGTGTTATAGCAATGAAATACTTAACAGTGTTGTTATGTTTATAATTTGACCATGTTTGACTTCGTGCAGTAAGATTTGTGGCCCTCTCAATAAAGATTTCAGTACAATCAATGATTGCAACACACCGTTTGAATTTTTTCTTGAAACATTGTGGAAGGTGTTGACGAACTGCGATTCTGCTGGGCCATTGGATTGTTTGCTTCAAAACTAGGGCCATTTTCGGAATCCATGCTCTCATCAAACGAGAAATTATTGTTCTATGTACCTTGAATCTGTATGAAATGTCAGTATCCTTTAAACCAAGTCGAAGTTTCATTAGAACCATTAGCATCTGATCATGCCAACCAACTAATGTTTTGGACACCTTTTTCCACATCAATGCTCTTTGGCAAAGTAGGAGTAGCCACATGAATAATGCTGTGCTTGGCAAGCATGTGTAGAAAGTGAAGGCCTTGGGGTCGTCTTTAATTTGAGAATAACCAAAAACACTCTGTTTGAGAATCTTAACTTCAGCTCTTGCGGCCTCTAAGTCTGCTCGAAGGTTGTTCACTTCTTCGCTGTAGGCTATCTTCTCTTCTTCTAAGACCTCACACCTTAACTGATTGGGATCATCATCATCATCTATTGTAAATAAATAAAAACAAACAGTCAGATACTACCTCACAGCATGGTTATAAGTGCACCATAAAGTTTTCATTACAGGTACTCGGGTACTTGTACGGTTTGAAGATAATTATAGCAGAAAGCTTCCCTTCAAATATTACTAACTGAGGTTCTGCAGTTTTTGAGAAATGAGTCAAACAAGTCACAAAATAATTTTATCTCAGTAAGATGAAATTATTTTAGCATGTAAAATCCTATTAACCAGTATTAAAAACGTATTAACCATAACTGGTTAATACGTTTTTACATGCAAAAACTGAGACGAAAATTATTTGTTTTACTCAATTTCAAAAACTACCACACCTCAGCATGGAGGTAGAAAGTAAAATTTCAAGGGAGGCTTTTACTATCATAATATTCAAACTGTGTAAGTTTAATGTAAATCTTTGGACATTGTGTTTTGTTAGGAAAAAGTACATACACCCTTTACAAAATCTCACCATTGACTCCATCGCAGTTGTCCACTTGGCCTTCAAACTGCATTTGAAATAATATTTCAGCCACTTCTTGGGTGTCTTCATCTTGGCCCTGTACGAATTGAGATTCTGGTGCAGAATATGTCTCCCTTCTGCAGTTGAATCGGTTAAATCTGTCTAGTTTCTGGTCATCTAATGTCTGCTTGGATGTTTTTGAATGCGTGAAAATAGACGGAACAAAGTCAGCATCGCTCGAGTCATCTGAAGTTTTACCTAAAAGTTAAATTAATATCAATTAATAAAAATGCAAAGCATCTGCTCAACAGCGTTGGGCTGTACGACATCTGAGTTATTATCTATTTTTTGTTTATTATTATAAATAAATAAAAATTATATCTTAACCCAACGGCAAGAAAAACCAGGTATTGTAAATGGTGCAAATTGAAAAGAAACAAAAATCACTTTTGTTCCGTCGTGAATAATTGTTTTTCGATATTGTTCACCTTCCCTCTGCTTTTGACTATCTGAAAATACATTAATGTGGGCACAATAATATTGGGTTTGGGCAAATTCCACGTTGAAAACCACCGACTACAAACGATGTAATTTGTGGGCAACGGGAAAACACTATGCGACCTGGGAAAGTCATGATGAAGGGAGAACTTGCGGGCATCAGCCCGCACCAAACCCTGGACCCTTCGACCGAAGTGTGGTAGGTTTCTTTTTTCCAATTCACCACTTCATTTCTCAATAAATCATAATTTACATGCTTGTTCAAAAAAGAGACTTAATCACGAACCTGTTATGAAATGATCGCTGCATATCCTGGCAAGACTTATCTGATGGTCAGGCCAATTTTCCCGACGGATGGCAAGTAACCAAAGATGACGTTTTTCCCGTTTGAGTGGTGTGCGACCTGATGGAATTCTGTAAAACTGAATCCGTTTTCCTTCGGCATTTCTTTGATTAACCTTTGTTCGGTTTGCACATCCAACGGCACAGCAAGAATCTGGCATGGCTACGTGTGAATTATTTAACACTCTGGCAATGAATTTTAGACAAATTCTCTGGAAACTTCGAGAGCAACAAATGTCTTTGAGACACGATGTTGAAAATGGCATCTACTGTCCACGCAATGTGCCTCGATTTGTACATAAACACATACCTGCCAACCATTCCGATTTTGGCGTAATCATTACGGAAATACGAGCTGTGTTACGGATTACGAATCACTCATCCTTTATTACGCATTTCCTCAAAATCATGTACATTGTTAATTTAATACAGTGATTTATGAATATTTTGAACGGTATGCTGTATCAATTATTTATCTGTCTTGTTTTCCAAGCAATATACATGTATTTGTCGCGTAAAAAAAACGCGTAAAATGCTTCGCATTGGTCTTTCATTAGAGCCGTTGTTAATTTTTCGTCTAGCGCGATTGCCATTATACATGTACTTCAATGCCATTGTTCCATTTCATCAAGAGAGGGCGCTTTACTAAAAGCTGTATTAAAAAGCCAACACCTTGAGACAAGACTAGGCTTACATGGTTTTCCCACACGACGTACGTTGTGTGTGTGTGTGTGTTCTTTTGCGACAAGTAAATAATATGGGCAGTCTGACCATGGGTCCGACGGGGACGCACCGCGCTAGTGGAATTACTCTAAGGAATGCTACAAAAATATCTTGAAAATGAGGATGCACAACACATTGTTACAATGTAAGAATTATGGCCTATGTTTCTGTGAATGTTTTGTCTACGCTGCAGTTTATTTTTTAAAGCCTTTTAACGTTCGTAATGGTGGCCCAAAATCCGGACACAATTTTTCTCGCTTTTTTAAATATTTTTTTTAGGGTGCACATTCAGGGTGCATACTTTTTGTAAGAATCACATGATTTTGCTTGATTTTGCTTGATTCCTCTTTTTCATTTCTCGAAGTTGGCAGATATGTGAACACCGCGTTGGTCATTCCGGGCGCGCATGTTTATTGCCTGCCGGAAGTAGGTTTCCGATTACTTTCCCACGGTTTTGTAAACAAGGGTAACATGGTCTATATGGAGTGCAGCGAGTAGGTGGACGTCTTTCAGAATCGCTCCCCCGAATGTTACCAAAATTAATTAAATCTCGCCATAATCATACAGTCTTCACTGCAAATTTCATCAACTGGTCATATTTCAAACATGTCAGACTCAACTGAATCACCCAAAACATCTAAGACAAGCAAGAAAAGAGCTTCTAAACGAGGCCAAAATGTGCAGCCCTCGGAGATGAGCACCTCAGCGCATGATGGCGCTGATTACAACTGTGCTTGCGTGGGCCACATCACCACAATCAACACAAAGCTGGACAAAATATTATCATCACTAGACTCAATGGATTCCAGACTTACCGGTCTTGAAGTCAAACTTCATGAAGTTGTTGCAAAAACACAAACTCAAAATGCCGAAATTGAAGACCTTAAATCGGCAATGCCCGAGGTGGAAAATTGGAGGAAGACCATCCTTCCACACATCAACCGTCGCCACGATGCCAACTACGATGAAATCTCTGTCCTGAAGAACCAGATAGACGATCTTCAAAATCGTAGCCGACGCAACAATATCATCTTATATTGAATTCCAGAGGGTTCAGAGGGAGACCAAAAATGTGAGCATTTTTTGTCTGATTTCATCACAGATCACATGCAGCTAGATGGTGGCCGAGACATTGAAATTGAAAGGGCCCACCGTACCCCTGGACGTCGAGCAACCGCTAGTTCCTCATCACGACCCCGGCCAATTCACTGCAAACTACTTCGTTCTGGTGATCGTGAGTACATCCTAAAAAATGCATCAAAATGCCTCCGAAATAAAACATTCCAGAAGTCAAAAGTTTTCATCACAGACGATGTCACTGAACGAGTTCGACACACAAGAAAACGATTGAGAGAAAATGAGCTACAGGAAATTCGTAACGACGACAGAGTGCATTTTGCGTACATTCCTTTCTCTATTCCACCTGTAATTAAGTTCAAACTACACACGGGCGCATTCAAGACACATCGACCAGGGGACGATATATCATTTCATTGATTCCAACTATTCTTCCAACCTTACCACTGCACAGCTGAGTATTCTATGTATTTAACACCAATTCATTGATATCTCGCTATAACCATGAGTTTCAATCAGTTCAATTACTGTTATAATATGTTCAATTGTTATATGTTGTTTCTGTGTTTGGCTATGCGTGTTTTACAAGTAACCTCGGTCCGATTATACTCATCACCTAGTTGTTTGGCTAAATTGTTAAGTTACAACAAACAAATAAATAGTGAAGCTGTTCTGAGCCCCAGTATTGACCCAGATTTAAATTTTGAAACACCTAACATAAGCTGTGAGTACTATGACCATTGCAGATTCCTCAATTACTTTAATGCAAATACTGGTTTGAAACTCTTGCATATGAATGCACGTAGTTTACAAAAAAATGTTTCACATATTATTAACTATATTAACCTCTTAAAAGATTGTTTTTCTGTCATTGGAATATCAGAAACCTGGCTAACGGATATTAATGACCCCCTGATCCAAATTGACAATTATTCCATTGAAGGCTCTTGTAGGAAAAATAAAAGGGGTTGAGGGATAGCGTTGTATATTAAGCATGGAGTCGCTTATAAGTAATGATTTGTTTATTAATAATTCTGATATTGAATCATGTTTCATAGAGGTTGTGAATACTTCCCACATAAATATTATTATTGGGGTCTTATATAGACCACCCAGTGCTTCATGTAGTAGATTCATAGATCATTTGAATGACATTTTGGGTAAATTAAACAATGAAAATAAAAAATGCTACATTATGGGAGACTTTAATATTAACTTACTGGAATGCGAAACAGACAATGCAGTACAAAACTTTGCTGATACTCTAGCTTCTCAATCCTTCTTTCCAACAATAACGAAACCAACAAGAATAACTGAGGGGACTGCAACATTGACTGATAATATTCTTACAAATGATTTTGTGAATCACACTACTGGTATTCTGGAAACTGACATAAGTGACCATTTACCAGTATTTCTTATTGCCGATTTAATGCACATTAATGTAAAAACCAAACAGATTTATAAAAAGCGTCACATTACCAAAAATAGTAGCCAACACTTATTAATTCACGACTTAAGTACAAGTGAGTGGAATGTTACGGCTGCACAGAATAATGTGCATGATGTATATATGATTTTTTTTGGACACATTAAATAAATTGATGATAAAACTTCCCCCCTAAAAGAAGTTAAATGCAGGTATAATAGATGTAAATCACCATGGCTATCTGCTGGTATCTCTAATTCAATCAGGAGGAAAAACTTTCTATATAAAAAATTCTTTAAAAACGCAACCCTGCAAAATAAATCAACTTATACTCTGTATAAAAACAAATTAAATTCTTTAATTAGAACATCTAAACAGAGGTATTTTAGTTCCCAATTCGAAACTAGAAAGGGAAATGTCAAAGGTACTTGGAATGTTATAAATTCGATCTTAAATAAAGGAAAACACAAACCAAACCCTTCCTGCATTATTCAAGATGGTGTGACAATTGAAGGTGACAATGAAATTAGCAATGCATTCAATGATTATTTTGTTAGTGTCGGTGCTAAACTTGCCAGTAAGCTCCCACCATGTAACACTGCATTTGAGTCGTTTCTTGATGGTAAATGTCACAATTCTCTTTTTCTGAGCCCAATTACACAAGAAGAAATCATCGACGTTCTTAGCAATCTTCCTTCTGGTAAAGCCACAGGCTGTGACTCACTAAGCCCTATTGTTATTAAACAAGCAAGGTATTCCTTGGCAAAACACCTTGCTGAGATCTTCAATATGTCTTTAACTCATGGAGTATTTCCTGATGGTCTTAAGATAGCTCAAGTTACTCCAATTCATAAAGGTGTTGATAGGAATGTTACTGGGAACTATCGACCCATATCAGTTCTATCGACATTCTCGAAGACCTTTGAAAAACTAATGTATGCAAGACTAATAGGCTTTTTATGTCAGCATAACCTTCTCTCTGAATCTCAATTTGGTTTTAGAAAAAATCACTCTGCGGAGTTAGCAACCTCCTTTTTAACAAACAAACTGCTCGAAGGCATTGAAGACGGAAACATTTCTATTGGCGTATTTCTGGACCTTTCCAAGGCCTTTGACACGGTTAACCATAACATTTTGATACATAAATTACCACTTATTACATACAAAATTGCTATTAATCAATTATTTATATTGCTTATACAATGTAATAGCCTACTTTACCATAAATATGTCATTGTATAACTGAATGTAATGTTAAACTCTGTACTTGAATTATGTGTGATGAATGGACAACGATGAAATAAATGTTAATAATAATAATAATAATAATAATAATAATAATAATAATAATAATAATAATATAGTAACAAAGAGAACGGGTTTTACAACTGCGATTCTCTCTGTTGACACTTCACACATATTCAACTTTTCTCAAGAAGAACTAATTAAATACAGCTTTTCACACTCCCTGTGGCAAATTAAGACATAACACGTATAAATATACAACTGATAAAACACAATACAAAAATGCTCACGAAATTTATTATACAAAGTTATGGTACCAATTATCAATCTAAAACTAAAATGTAAGTGGGACATAAATTAGCAAATGAAACAATTCCGAATAGTCAGTAGGCCTGTAGTCTTATTATTTCTTCATATCAAGTGATAGAAAGTTCAGTCATCAACGATAAGTATTGACAGAAAACAGAAATGATAATTTTAACAAAACTTACCTAAACGATGGAGGTTCGATGTGTCAATTTTATCA
Source organism: Plazaster borealis (assembly GCA_021014325.1). NCBI lineage: Eukaryota > Metazoa > Echinodermata > Asteroidea > Forcipulatida > Labidiasteridae > Plazaster > Plazaster borealis. Next base: position 13,342,732 of record CM037461.1, read on the forward strand.
ACGGGGTGAGGGGTGAAACGATAGAGTACGGACATCTAGATGGTGATGAATAAATCAAGCCACTTGGTATAACGAAACGCAGAGATCGTTGTGCAGACTTAGAATACAACACGAGACACTGGCTAATTATAGCGGTCAACGATGTGTACTATCATTGGCTAGACATAAGACCGCAGCACTTTTCATAATGCACAATTATTGTTCCGCCTTGGAAGGACACTAGCATAACATATTGCTAAAATGCACCTATATCTTGTAGCATGTTTGTAAATGCACGATAAATGCAATATGTAAAGAATAATCCAATTACAGTAATTACAGATTGTACTAGCTAGATTGCCAGTAATAGGGTCATGGTACCACTTTAATTGGCGTAAGGATATTCTGTACTGGTGGTTTTGTGACGGAGAACTTAAAACTTGCAAATAAAGCTCATGGAAATTGTTCTATAAACTGTTTTGTTTAAGGTGCTATGTATCAGTTTAAAGCAAATTTGCAAAATTATTTTGTTTTCCATCACTAGTTGTCTACTTGGTAATTATATGAATAGAAAGATATCATGTTACGTTTCAAAATTCACCCAAGGGGTACAAATCGCGATTTAAACTTTGAAACGGAAGCTTAACTAGCACGTTGATATAATATTAATTCAAAGAACTTTTAGAATACGTTAATTTGCCAACGTTTTCGTTGAATGTGTATTCTACGTTTTATTAAAGTTTAAGTGCGTGACATGCAGCAGGAATTCTGAAAACTACAAAAAATAGATCCATTGCATGACGTGGCGAGGGTCAGATTGAAACTGAAGTGTAGGACGGGGTGTAACATTCACGGGCTGATGGATTTTGACAATTCTTTAACGACAATAAGCTTACACGATGCAACAATTAATCATATAAACGTTTACCGCTAATAACGGGCGAAAAATCACCAAAATAAACACATTGATTATTTACAGCAGTAATCCCTGGTTGATGATTACAACTTTTTAGAGGAGATCTCGGTGCGTAACTTCTGCAGAAAGGGGAACTAATAAAGTTTGCCGTTTGCCCATAAGAAAGAAGAAAGAATCAAAAAAAGTTAAAATCCAAATGCCGTGTTAGGCTCGTATTGTTAAACATGTCGTATTGTGAACTCGAAACGATGCGTCCTTGAATATTTAACTTTCAACTAGGTAAGGCGGACAATACTTATCTCTTTATTTAAAATTAATTTGGGAGATATGTTTTAAAGCAATCGTGTACTTGTTGAATAAGATCAACAAAAATACAAATTATAATATCTGAACACCATTATCACTTTATGATTGTACGATGGGGTCTTTACAATTATAGCGCCCTCTTCTGTTAGGTGTTCGCCAATATCTAGGCGATATATTCTATTAAATTTACTGTTAAACAATCTAAAGACTGTGATAACGGTTGTCAACTTATTCATTATTTGATATTAAAAAAATAAGAGACAACGTATGATTGCAATTAAACATTATACACGAGTTCAGGGAATTTATTTTTTTCGCATAAATCAAACTGTACATTTTTAGCAAATAAAGCAAACTGTACCAGCACAAACTATATTTTCTTTCAATCTTTGCCTCATGTGACGGATTGAGCGATAATTTATTATTTTCCTAAACATTTTGTTCCCTTTGTCGATTAAACATATGATTATATCTCATAAGAACAATTAACAATTTTGCCTACAATTTTGAATTTGTTTAGGGAGACGGTCCCAGGGAAATCTGTCCCCCCGGAGATTCTGTCCCCATACGGGAAATTAACATTGGCTGGAGGAGGAGGATTCAAAAGGTGGCGCTATCAAAAGTAGTTTGTACACAGTTCGCTGTATTGGGGGACAGAATCTCCAGGGGGACAGAATCTCCTGCCACAATGGCAATATATTTTTAAACTAAATTGTTTTCATTTTTTTTCATTTATCAAGTTGACAGCTTACAATTGTCATTATAGTCCAAAAATTGCTATCGAAACAGGATTTTAAGTAACACATTTTTCTTTTAACATTTTTTCCTCTAAATATTGTGAAAAACATGATCCAAATATACGAATGAATCTAATTTTTTAGACCAACAATAACACAATTTTATTGATAAATTCAAGTTAATTGTTAGCAATATATCCCATACTAATTTGTCATGTTTGAGTTTCAAGGGATACAACAATCTATCCCCTCCTCTTTTTCGCTTGGTTTGAGCAGCAAAGGATACAAAAATGTATCCCTTATACTTTTCGGCTAGGCCTGAGCAAGAAGAGATAGAAAATTCTATCTCCTCCTCTTTTTGTCTAGGTTTGAGCAGCAAAGGATACAAAAATCTACCCCTTTTTTTCGGCTGGGTTTTAGGAACAAAGAATACAACAATCTACCCCCTTACTTAAATTAGTACCACTCGAACCACAACTAAATTCTTTTTGTTGTCAGTTTTCTTAATAATGAAGTATAGGCCTACATTGTAAATAAAAAGCGTATTTTTATTTGATATTATGATGCAATAATAGTTGGGAGTACAGCATGTTGCAAATTTGTTTGCTAACATAATGGTATTAATCAAAAGACTGTTAACAATATTTTTTAAAGTGCACCCGATTCTTAATTTGTTCCTCCAGCAATATTTTATGAATAAAATGTAGATGATTTTAGCATTTTGAAAAAAGCTTCAGAAAAGTTTGCTACATATTACCCCCAAAAGTGAAAAATGAAAAATTGTAGACAAAAATGAACCGGTTGTTTAAGCCACAGAAAGCAGCCAATACTTGTATATTATACAAAGCGTAACAGTTTGTAAATAATTGTTTCTTTTTAACTTGATTATTACTGTTGTAGTGGGTAATTAGGTTTAGAGTGCTCAATCGCAATGTATAAGAATTAATAATGACAGTGAGATGGGTTTGACAAAACATAAAAACTACATAAAATACTACATGGTGATTCAAATCTTAATACTCATCAGGTGGAAAAATTATCAAACCCGAAATGCTAAACCCGAAATGCTATGTCGGCACAACGAGATGACAGAAAAACAAATTTTACAATGCGATCAAAGTAAAATACTGTGTCGCACAACTTCATGGGAACAACATAAAAAGAACTTGGTGACCAAACCCAGTTACGTTGGCATAATATAAGGTCATTGCAACAACAAATACATTCATGCGGTGATCAAAAACAAATACTACCTCGACACAACATCAATACAGGGTGGTGAGCAAACCAAAACATTACGTCGACATAACATGAAAAACACAACAAAAATACTTTGTGGCGATCAAACCCAATTTACTAATTCAGCACAACGTCAAAGAGCGACAACATAAATACTACATGCTGAACAAACCAAAACATCACGTCATCACTACGTGACACACACAACATGATTCCCACGTGGTGGTCAAACCTGAATATTATGTCGGCAAAACGTCATGGCAAATTAACATAAATACTAATTGGTGAAGAAACCAAAAGACTACGTCATCACAACGTCTTAAAACAAACTTTAATACCACGTGACGAAGAGACCAAAACACTGCGTCGTCACAACGTCATGAACACAACATCAATACCACGTCACGAAGAGACTAATACACTACGTCATCACAACGATATAAAACCCACATCAATACTACGTGATGAAGGAACCAATACACTACGTCACCAAAACGTTATGAAACAACATCAATACTGCGCGATTAAGAAACCAGAACACTACGTCATCACAACATTATAAAACCCACATCAATACTACGTGATGAAGAAACCAAAACACTACGTCTTCACAGCGTCATAAACACAACATAAACACTACGTCATGAAAAAAGCAACACACTACGTCACTAAAACGTTATGAAACAACATCAATACTACGCGATTAAGAAACCAAAACACTACGTCATCACAACGTTATAAAACCCACATCAATACTACGTGATGAAGAAACCAAAACACTACATCATCACAACGTCTTAATCACAACATAAACACTACGTGATGAAAAAAAACAATACACTACGTCACCACAACATTATAAAACAACATCAATACTACGTGACTAAGAAACCAATACACTACGTCATCACAACGTCATGACCACAACACCTATACTACGTGATGAAGAAACCAAAACACTACCTCATTACAACGTCATAAACACAACATAAACACTACGTCATGAAAAAACCCCAATACACTACGTCACCACAACGTCATAAAACAACATCAATACTACGTGATAAAGAAACCAATACACTACGTCATCACAACGTCATGACCACAACATCAATACTACTTGATTAAGAAACCAAAACACTACGTCATCACAACGTAAAAACACAACATAAACACTACGTGATAGAAAAACCAAAAGACTACGTCATCAAAACGTCAGGAACACAACATATAAACTACGTGGTGAAGAACCCAATACACTACGTCACCACAACGTCATAATCACAACATAAACACTACGTGATGAAAAAAACAATACACTACGTCACCACAACATTATAAAACAACATCAATACTACGTGACTAAGAAACCAATACACTACGTCATCACAACGTCATGACCACAACACCTATACTACGTGATGAAGAAACCAAAACACTACCTCATTACAACGTCATAAACACAACATAAACACTACGTCATGAAAAAACCCCAATACACTACGTCACCACAACGTCATAAAACAACATCAATACTACGTGATAAAGAAACCAATACACTACGTCATCACAACGTCATGACCACAACATCAATACTACTTGATTAAGAAACCAAAACACTACGTCATCACAGCGTAAAAACACAACATAAACACTACGTGATAGAAAAACCAAAAGACTACGTCATCAAAACGTCAGGAACACAACATATAAACTACGTGGTGAAGAACCCAATACACTACGTCACCACAACGTCATAATCACAACATAAACACTACGTGATGAAAAAACAATACACTACGTCACCACAACGTTATAAAACATCAATACTACGTGACTAAGAAACCAATACACTACGTCATCACAACGTCACGACCACAACATCAATACTATGTGACGAAGAAACCAAAACACTACCTCATTACAACGTCATAAACACGACATAAACACTACGTCATGAAAAACCCCCAATACACTACATCACCACAACGTCATAAAACAACATCAATACTACGTTATAAAGAAACCAATACACTACGTCATCACAACGTCATGACCACAACATCAATACTACTTGATTAAGAAACCAAAACAATACGTCATCACCACGTAAAAACACAACATAAACAATACGTGATAGAAAAACCAAAAGACTACGTCATCAAAACGTCAGGAACACAACATATAAACTACGTGGTGAAGAACCCAATACACTACGTCACCACAACGTAATAAAACAAACATAGATACTACGTGATGAAGAAACCAAAACACAACGTCATCACAACGTCATGAACACTACCTACATATTACGTGGTGACGAAACCCATACACTACGTCATCACAACGTCATGAACACAACATGCAAACTACGTGGTAAGGAAACCAAAACACTACGTCCGCACAACGTTATCACCACAACATAAATAATACGTAGTGAGAAAACAACACACTACGTCAGCACAACGTAACGGTTACAACATACTATTAGGAACCAAAATAACACCTAAATACAACATATGTTTAATAACGTAAATACAACAAAGTCAGACTACCTAAATATCACGTTGTCACAACGTTAATGTAAAACCACATCATAACGTTGTATAAAATACCAGTATACTACCAAAAGACAACTTTAATTGAAAAGTCAGTGACAATCTGACGTAGCTGTAACGTTGTCGAGACGTTGTCACGGCACGCGACTAATGCTAACCTTATCACAATGTTGCACAACGTTGCAGCAATGTAATGTGTTAGCTGGGTAGACCATTTTCCAAACATTGTGCTCCTTTAATGTATACATGACACCCCTACAAAGACTGCCTTTTGGTGAAAAAGCTTTGAGTGAGCAAACAGTGACATATATAGCCAGGGTTTTTTTTCACTGGGGGCATTGCTCTTCATTGGGGGCGGAGAAAAGGGGCCATCTCCTCTCATTTTTAAGGGGACTACATGTATCTGGAAATTTCTTCGCGGGGGGCACTGGAAAATTGTTGGGGCACTTTCCCTCCCCAGCCACGCTGCTGTGAAGGAGAAACATCATAAATACACAGTACATGTATGGGCAACAGCAATTATCAATAGCATACAGACTGAATGAATGGAAGATGTTGCCTGACAGCAAGGTCACAGTTGTTGGTGTGATACAGGTATATTATTAGATGCCTGCCCACACAATTGTCACTATTTAGCGTAAAACTTTGGGACTGATTTTGGGACTTCACAATTACTATTGCAGTGACCTAACTTATACACTTTTGAAAACAATTATGTGACCAAAATAATTCCTACACAAGTTTTCACCCACTACCACAAATACCGTTACAACCTACTGGTTCCTGGAATGTTAGCTGCTCCATCTCTGGAGTTATTGGCTGTTCTGCGGGGACTGTTGCTTGTTCTGTCTCTGTAGGGCAAGGTGATGGCCGTCCAGTTGGTACCAGGCTTACTACTGAACTGACCTATGAAAACCAAGACAATGTTTAATAAATTCCTAAAAGACCGCATCATAGTGGCTACATAATATAATATTTATCTACATGTATGTATCTATTTACCTTAATATGCCATTGAGGTACACACTAAGCAAGACTCTGGCTTTATTTTGAGTAAGTGGCATCCAGATTTGTTTAATGGTCAACTTAGGCGAGGAGAGTTAGTCAACCTTACTCTTTCACCCCTTATACAATTCTTGGAAAACACATCTTTCTTCAAACGAAATGGTGTACCAAAACCTGACCTTGTCACGGTGTACAAGATGTACATACTACCCATGCTTGAATATGGTGCTCCAGTCTGGGCCTCCAGCATCACACAGGATTAGGAGATATGCTTGGAACGCGTTCAGAAGAGGGCTCTTCGCATGGTTGCGTACCCAGATTTGCTGTCATATGATTAACTCTGCACTTTGTACCAAGTTGACACTCTTGCTGACAGACGGAGCATGATCATAACTAGATTTGCCAAATCCCTGCTCAATTCCCAACGCCATCGCCACTTCTTGCCAGATACTCGGCAGAACACTTCTGGTAGAACTCTTCGTAATTCTAATCACTTGAACGTACCCCAAACTCGAACACAGCAATACCAAATGTCCGCTATATCATCTATGATTCACACAATCAATCAAAACTTGTAATACTTCAATATAGATAATGTAATGTAATATTTATGGTATGTATGCAACTTGCTCTCCTATGGATACGATGTCTTCAACTTGATAGTCTATGTCTCACACTCCATTTTGAACTCTTACTTTATTTTTGGTATAGTCTTATTCGCACATAAGTCGTAAGTCAATACAATTTTGTGTAAAATTCACACTTAGTACTTGCTTGTTAACGCTTTAATCTATCTTATTTATATACTTAATGTCCATTATTTTTTGTTTGTTGTAATTTATTTATAATTTTGCCTAATGTTTATCTTAATTGTGTATGTAATCATTCATGTAAACTGAACTGTTTTAGTCCATGGACTTTTTGTTCAGTCTTTTATATACCGGAATAAATAAATAAATAAATAAAATAATACACAATATTGTTTCCACAAACCACAAACCTCAAGTATTTGTGTGTTTTATGGCAAGTGTTTTCGATTCTGATGATCAATGTTCTTGGTCATTGTCCTCAATCAAAGTTCTTTAACCAATGACAACGATGGGAACTGACTTACAGATGGCTTACTTGGAATTAGTAATTACACATTATTATTATACGAAAGGTAATGATTTCCTTAAAGTAATCAAGTAGAAAGAAGTTTAACAGCAGTTGAATAAACCTTCTTCCCACTCTCACTTTCTTTAAGATGAAAAATGTTTTTAGAAGTTGCACTTTTCCCCCTGATGTGTCAATTGTTTCTATGTGAACTTTGATATAATAAGGACTTTTCTTGATTATCTGCTTTTAATCTTTTAGTTTATTATGTCGGCAACTGTGCATGTAAGAGAAAAAAACATGGAGAACAATGTCGACCTAAAACTATTTACTTTGACCTCACTGTTGTGACCTTGACCGTTGACCTTTTACCTCAAAACGAGTTTCAACTTGGTGGGTTTTTTTTTAGGAGGAACCCATGCCTAAGTCAAAATAATGCTCCTATTAGATAGTTTATGATCCATAAACAAGAGTGTCACAAGATGGATGGACAGACGCTCTATGAGCGATAACAAACTCTTGAGTCTATAGGCTAAGGAGGGAAAAACAGTCTGGCAAAATAATATTTAAGATACTGGTCTCTGTCAAGGAACCAAACTAGATCGACTGTATTCTCTATCTCTTCGCTATATGTGATCTTTCATTCATTACAAAAGAAATGCCATTTGAGCTTCCAATTATGTCTTTTTGGCTACTTGAGATAAAATGAAGCGAGTTCTGGTTTAATTTTTAAAAGACTGACAGTGTATCTCCCAAGGGATTCACAGTAGCTGCTGCTAAAATGTTACTTCTGTCTCTCTATCCATATCTAGGGAAGGAAGGCTTGAGTGGTCAGAGTCATCTTCAAATAACTGCAAAAAGAGGGTTGAGGGAAACTTGCTATGGGATATAGTTATTGGTGACAGCACAGTCTGGTTACATAATGAGTCCATCCCTTCTGAATAGTGCTGAGCTTGCTTAATGGCTTTATACATAAAGTAAAATAGTTCTAAAGTAAGATTTGCTTCCTAATTATTATTTGTTTGCTTGTTTGTAATTATACATTCAAGTAAATCACTTTCATTTGATGAGAGGTTGTATAGTCAAGGGCATTCTTAATCAAACCATATTGTATAGCCAACATCACAAACCATGTATTTTGATACTATTCACAGTGTGCATTTTTGGCCAACCACACGCAATATGTGCATAAATCTACAGTTAGGGATGCAATGTTCCTTTTTGTACAGTTTGTTCATTCTTTAATCAAACTACAAAGATATACTTGCATTTATATTTTTAAAAAGTGAATATTTTGCATTCGTGCAATGGAGAGAATCATAATCGGATAATCAGTGAAACTCATAACCAATCATTATTTATATACTAATTACTAGAAGGTAAGTTTATGAACTAAAGCTTGGGTAAAAACAAACACAACAGTAATTTTAGCCTGTTCTGAGCAGGCGTGCATAATTTTTACAATAGACATTGGCACAAGACTGGAGAACAATGGAAAGGAAAGGTAGAACTGCTGTCATCAGTATATCCAAAGCCCCCCATCCCCCATTGAATAGATCACCTTGTAAAATGATATTTACCTGTGTCTCACTTCCAACAGCTGAAACTGCTGAACACTCCTGGAAAGGAAAAAGTTGCTTATCTTAAATACATGTTCATATGCTACTCTTACGATACAGTTATAACTAACTCACAAAGGCCTTTAAAACATTATGAAATAGTGATTTTTGATCTTAAAGAATTATTTTATAGAAATACAGATGTTTATCCTGCTGCATTCACCAATTAAACATGATGCATTTTGACCGGGTTTGCTCACCAACCTAAAGTTTTGGTTGGAAGTCCACTGCAGCTACGTACAATTGAAACAAGTAAGCCAACAAAATTCATAAAGGTGGGACAGTAGGTAAATTAAATTTAAAAATACCTTCACTTATAAAATTTGTGTTTACTTTTAATGGGAATTCAGCAATATTAAACAGTTTTTCTTGAGAAGTTTTTCGCAATTTGAGTATTTTATGAAGGGCTGTCATTTTCCAATCAGTTAAACTTAATTTTTTTGTCTATGTAAATAATATGCCCAGAAACTATCACTAACCGTGTTGACAACTTTTTAAAAATTCTGGGAAGTGAAGACATAAATCTTAGTTCGAGATGGATTATCATGCTGATCTATAACAGCTTGTAGCTGAAATGCCTCTTTGCCCATGAGTTGTTGGAAACTTCCAATGCCATCAACCACAAACTCATCAAGGGCTTCCCAATGCACTTTTCCGTCGAGGAAAGAATGCTCCAAATCCTGTCTGCTGCAACTTTTCATATGAATCATTTATATTCACAGACAAACACCTGGTCCCACCACCCCTCACAAATCGAACTCCTTTGTGTTCAGAAGATTTGTGGGTTCTGTTTATCCATCCAAATGTGATTCTAACTGCTTTGCTCTGTGGTGTTTTGTTTGACAAGACCTGTTTCTATAACCAATAAAAAAATATAACACGTTTTGAGAAGAAGCTGTTAGAGAACATGTTATCAGGGAGTTTTTTGCAAGCATGTATGTGGTGAGAAGATCATTCAGAAGTAAAAGTAATGAAGTTCAATAATTGTTGGCAGGTGTAGAAAAAATAGTATACTTAAATCTATTTCCTTTCTACTGTTTCATCCTCTTAGAACATTTGCCCTTAAGTTCTCCTGTAATTTCATATAGAAGCGCTCACATTATTCAATTGCAGAAATTGAGTTGATAAACAATTTACTTCTCATGTAATTCTTAATTCTATTTACTTCGGGTCAAGGAGGTAGAAAAAATCCATGTTTGGGTGGAAAGAAATATTTCACAAATAATATTTTGTTAGAAAACACTTTTTTAGTTCCTCCAGGTGCTGAGAAAATGATCTCTTGGATCCTTTTGGCACTAAGACAAAGAACGAGATTACACACTATGCTATGTGTGACGAGTGCTATGGGTGACAGGGGTGAAGACAGAAGTAAGGGTTTAGATTAAAGAACATGAGCAGTAAAAACTAAAACTAGTTTATGTTCTGTGAAAAGTGCATAAAATAATGTGCTAGCTTTGTCAGTGGACATATTAACTCATACTTTACTATTTCATATATAAACTTTTTAATTTTGACAGAAATAGTCAACCAGAATCTTAGTTATATTGTTTAAAACATTAAATATGGCAACATGTGACTCCATGCGAATCGATTGACAGAATGGGATTCCAATATTTCAAAAAGTAGATTAAAAATGAATATGAATGATGGATGTATTGGAAATTAACTTTTGGAACGTTCTCCTTGTTGAGTTTATAATATGCTACAATATGCTTTCTGAAACATCTGGTAAAATAATTATTTTAAATTGACCAACCTGTTCCTCCTCCCCCTGTTCCTGATGATGTTCCTGGAACATTTTCATCTTCAAGATTGACTAAAGGGTATATGAAACAAAATATGCTATTTAATAATTGGTTATATTTATATAACCAAGGGACTGTCTGGATCTTTCTTTTTTTACCAAGTGGTTTGTTAACCTATGGTGAAAATAATAAAACTACAATGGTTACTGTATTGGTTACTGAAACTGAAGAGTGGATACACATCTATTGCATTATTCCATAAATGTGTCTCCTCTCAGAAGGCACCAATAAACACTAATAGGATTTATAAAAAAGAAACAAAATGCTTACCAATCCTATACTTATTCAAGGCTTTGACATGTTCATCTTGATCAAACCTATAAACCACAAACTCTTCAAAGTCTGTGTCGAAGACTTCAAGGCATTGCCTCTCTGTCAACTTCAGTTCCTGAAAGAAAACAATATATTATCCAAATAAGCAAATAGAAATAGCTTCATTAGTTTGCATCCTCACTGTAATCATAGTAATAGAACATGGATTGGGGTCACCCACATTACTATGCAGCGTGTACTATATGGCAGTAGTGCCCTGGCAAAGCAGCAGTTGGGAACGCTGTATGAACGTTGTATGGCAATGGCAGTAGAGTATACGTAGGCCAAGCCTAATCTTTGGGTTTTGTGCGTGTGTTTTTTATACACACTTTAAACACAAATTGGTTAAAACATAATAAACAAAAAACTTACTCTTGTCATATCCACACTTGCGTCTACAAAGTGGACCTTTTGATCCCCATTTCCGTTGACTACCAAGACTTTAAACTTTCGCCCATCCGTAAAGCTTCCTTCCTCCATGGTTGATGATTGCCTGACACTGACAAAAACACCACAGTGTTATTGTGTGTTTCTATAAAGCCCTCTGTTGTTGAATCTCGTCTTTCCGAGATACGTCATCGTTGTGTACAGAAGCTTATAGTACGAAAGCGATTATACGGAAGCTTAAAGTGACCATCCGCGTTTCCACGTTTCCGAGAAAATTATCTCGAAAAGACGGATTTGGGAGATAACTATCATGGAAATACAGAATTATTATCACGGAAAGACGGTTTTCCAAGATAACTATCATGGAAAGACAATTATTATCTAGGAAAGACAGATTTCCGACATAACTTTCATGGAAAGACGGAAATATTATCAAGGAAAGACGGATTTCTGAGATAACTTTCATGGAAAGACAGAATTATTATCAGGGAAAGACGGATTTCCAAGATAACTTCCATGGAAAGACAGAATTATTATACAGGAAAGACGGATTATGGAAACAATTATATTTGGAACGAAAGCTTGTATATAAGGCAACGTCTGTGCGTTGTTTAATAATAAACGTTTATAATACTTGACAGCATACGACGGCCATTAATCAGTCATCCACTCATTAATCATAATGTTCGTATTTCTGGAAATGGTAAGTTTGTTTTTCTGTCATTTATATCACCTATGGTATTGCATGATCACTGTTTGCACATCAATCAGTAGGCAGCACAATTAGAACCTATGATCGTATACAGTGCAACAGGCGCGCCTGTAGTGCAAGATGGGCAACTCAGGTTAAATGTAAAGTATATGCAATGGACACCATTTTAGTAGACAGATCTTTTGTTGATAGAAACAGTGTGACAATGGTCTTAAACGGTTACAGTGCCGTGGTATTTGTGTGTAGGCCTATATCTTACGTCATAATGCTTACAGGCTAAAATAATGCTAAAATAAAGGATTATGACCAAAAATGTTACTTTGGGAAAATTACTATCATCATACTGCAGCGCAACATAAGATCTAAACTCAAATTTTGACTGTCCTTTTCAAGCTGAAAATACCAAACCAATCCCAGACTACTGATATATCTTCAAAAAGCCAAAACTTCAAAAGTCCTTATGCCAAATTGTATCAGGAACTAATATAATAACAATATAAGCAACGGTTTTATAAAGTATGTTTCTGCTATTCCCCTACAGGTGATTTGGACAGTTTTCATCATGCTGATACAGGGGGCTGTAGCACCACATCACAATGATCCTCCAGACTTTGATGAGCGGGGCCTTGATAGAGAAGCACTGATTGTCTTCTATTTTAGACTTGGTTACACTGCATTGCAAATAAGCTCCCTCCCTCCCTTACTCGAAGACAGTATATTTGCAGTGGACCAAATCATGTCTGGCACATAGATGGTTACGATAAACTTAAACTGTTCGTGGTGTGCCAACAGTGGTGCAAGCTGATCGGGGCAATGAAAACTGTCGTGTCAGAATTCTGCTAGTGTCATTGCGCATGGACCATAGTGATGATTTGTCTGGACGTTTGAGTTTTCGATACGAACGATCTACATCTAATCAACGTATAGAATGTTTCTTGGGCCCAATTTAATTTTTTTAAGGACATTTGGGACAGAGGTTTATATAATAACAGCAATCCGATACATGTTGAGTGTCTGCAGTTTTGTTTCACGTCGTTGCTACAAGCAGAATTTGATGAAGTAGTAAACCTATGGAATAACCAACTCGACCTTTTTTCTGACACCCCTATATTCTGACACCCCTATGCTCCCAAAACTCACCTATGTACCGACACCCCTATGCTCAGACACCCCTATATTCCGACACCCCTATATTCCGGCACCCCTTACTCCGACAACCCTCAT